>VYXC01000364.1:96099-313816 GCA_013397175.1 Platysteira castanea
GAGTCGCCGACGGGCGCGGCGGGGGCTGCGCGGGCGCGGAGCGGGAGCGGGAGCGGGAGCGGGAGCGGGAACGGGGTCTGGCCCGGCGGCCCCGCCGTGGGTGGCGGGACGCTGCGGAGAGGGTGAGAAACTGGACACGGAGCGGGCGCGGGGAAGGAGGAATGAAAAGGTGGGAGGAATTAAAAGCGGGAAAAGTGATGCTGCCATGGGGGCTGCGGAGGGCTGGGCGAGTGGTGGGAGGCGGGGCTGGGCCGTGGGGGCATGGGATGGGGCGGAGGAGGAGAGGAGGCAGGGAAAGGAGGGTAAAAAAGGAAAATAAATAAATAAACAAAAGGAAGAAAGTTCTCTACGCGATTTCCCCTCAGCTTTTTCAGAAGGTCAAAATAATTAACTGATGCTATTTTTTACCGCTATTAAATTTCCACCCACTTCCACGCTATCTGCAGAGATTGACAGTGCAAGAATTCAAACGCCGCGGGAAGGCTGTTTTCAAATACAATGTTTGCTGCACTCCCCAAAGCGCTGGAAATCTACAGCTATGACAAGGCATAGGTTTCTCTTTTTTAATCACACGGTTACTTTGGTGATACCACAAGTGCGACTCTCCCTTCACTAGTGGTAACATGTACCAGTATAGCACCTACCTTTCCTGAGAAGTCAAAAATTACACTAGAGAAGAGGAGCCTTACAGCTGGTGCAGAACTAGACTTACCAGTAGGACTGTGCCGCTTGCACTGTGCCATGATGTCCAACAGGTACCTTTTGTGTTCAGAGTTACACCGATGGGCTCAACGCTTGCCAGGAGCGTGAGACTATACAAAATGGAGTATCACTGGGCATTCCTCATTTTAATGGCAGTTCTGGAAACGCTGAAAGCCGTCTGCATAAAACCAGATGAGGGAAAGATGCTTAGTGCTACAACAACAGTCTTTAACCCAAAGACTCTACTAGCTTGGGGTGTCTTTTTTTTGTTTTTGTTGGTGGCTTTTTTTGTTTGGTTGATTGGTTTTTGGTGGTTTTTTGGTTTTTTTTGTTTTGTTTTGTTTGTTTGTTTGTTTTAATTTTTTTTTTTGTTTTGGGGTTGGTTTTTTTTTGGGGGGGGGGGGTGTGTTGAAATAATATTTTCCAGCTTTTGTTTTCCTTTGCATTGTCCCTTAGAAGGCTGTTAATATTGCAGTGTCCAAGCCCTGAGTTTTGTTTGGCCCATGCCATTGCACACCAGCGAGGGTGGCCACAGTACTGCCAGGAGACACAGCAACACCCACCTGCACAAGAAGGAAAGCTGCAATAGCCACTTTCCAAAAGAATCTGCTAATCATTTTTGTTTTACCTTTTCGAATAACTGCTGGTGATTCAGGCTTGACATGTCTCCCATAATCTTCACACATAATTAAGCAATTTATACCTTGTATCTGTGGGTAGACACTGCTGTCAACACTCAGGCCTGTTCTGGAAATTGCTGAATTGCTTTCTTTGAGAAAAAACTAACAAACAACAACCACCTCTTGTTTTCTGCCACCTTTGATTAAATAATCTTAAAAACAAGACTGTACAGTAGGAAAATTTGCTTGTGTGGGCCATTGCTTTTGAAGCTGACGTGACAGCTTGTTGCACGACTCTGTACGCATTCTTCCATTTCACTGTGACGAATGCAAGAGATGAGTGGAGCGAGAAGTTCTTCATTTTTGTTACTCTAAATTGATAAAACAGCTTTGTTGGCTCTGATGTTACACTGACATCAGTGTTTCACACCTCAACAGTCTGAAAGTGGCCATAGTGTCTGCAGGATGGGCTGCGGAGCCCCAGAGTGGACTCCATACAAACCTAGAGTCTTGCTGGCACCCCTCCCACTGCAGCATCAATGTCAGAGGGAGCAGGGAGAAGTCTTGCTGCCCCCACATTTACCATTTGCCTGTGTTAACAGGATATTCTGAGTAATACATGTGCTGTCTTCAGTTTTCTGAACTTTTTTTGCATGGACAGGGTTGTCCCAAATATATGTATCATCAAGGAGCCCTGCAAGGGCCCTAGGACATCTGGACTCTGAGAGGGAAATAGGAAACCTGTGCTGGGGGTGAAACAGTGTCAAACCAGACATTTAAAAGAGATCCAGACTCTGCAACACGTGGACATAAATTAAACTGGGAAAAAAATAATGTTAGACCCATGGAATCCTTAGTAAGAGGTGAAAACCACTCTTTGTTCTTCTCTTCTCCACAGTGAAATAGGATGATTTCTTTCATAAGTGCACCATCCAAACCACTTTTTAGGTTCATGCCTTATTTCCATTACTTTAGCAAAGGTGTGTCTCATTCTGCATGTAATATTTGAAATAGGGGGGACTTGGTAGCACATTCCAGGTTAGCTAGTCCATAACCACACAGAACATTATCATGAAAGAACAACTCCTCAGTCTCGTGCAAAGGGAGAAAAAATTGAATACCGTTAAGAAAATACAGATGCAACCCTGTTATTGGGAGAGTTTTTCCAGTTGTTGGATGTTGCAGATGGTGGAAGAGTCCCTCCAGAAAATATTGGTTCACTCTTCATCCTGGCACATGCTGAACTCATCTGCACAAAGCAAAAGGAGACAGTAGAATTAAGTCAAGGAATCAGGTTTTCATAGAAAAGCTCATAGACCATTTTTAGGTACTTCTCCCCCATTTTTTCTTTTTTTTTAATGAGAAAAGCAGTTATGTTAAAAACATCATGGGGAGTAATCCTGAATTGGCAGAGAGATGGAATAGATGATTGAATAGATTCTTTCCATCTCCACATTTTGTGATCTGTGAACTCACCTTTGGGAGACTTTTCTCGTTTCAGACTGAGTTTCACTCCCCCAGGGTTGTCTGAAGAAGGTGAGATATTTAACCTAAGCAGCATTAACACTACCACTGCGTTTTGGCTTTAAAAGCTAGCAAGATGTCTGAGCCCAAAGAAGCCATCACAGCGTGAACCTTCTCTTGTTTGCTTTCTTCCTGGAGGCCTCTCCACAGTGCTTTCTGCTGGTGCTTCACATTGCAAGCCAGAGGTACTGTCAGCTGGATATGCTGCGGAGCACATCCGTCCTAAAGTGTGCTGCACCAAGTCCCCTGTGGCTTCCTTTTGCATCCCGGCTTGTTCCTCCACAGGGAGAAAGCTCACGTGAGGGACACCACTGAAATATGGTGTCCAGTGCAATTTTTAACAAAAAGCTCATCTTTCTTCCCTGCAGTGGCTGGTTCCCTTGCCGAGGACTGTTGAGGTATGTGTAAGCCCTGACAAGTCCTGCAGCTCCATGCTGCTTCCAGCACCAGGTTGGTCCTTAGTGAGCATGGCAGTGTCCTCAGCCAGTAATCCCATGTTATGGGGCTCATTATAATGCAGGGTGACTCGGTGACAAGAATCCAAGTAATTCTTTTTAAGGGAGGAATCTGCAGAGAAGTTCACGTGGGATCTAATGACTCACAATACAGTGTTTCTTCAGAGAGCAAACAGCAAGTTAGGGGAGAGCCTTCAAAAATGAAGGGTGTGGAGGAGAGGACTGGAGTCACCAAAAGCAGTCCAAAGCACTTGATCAAGCACCTGGGAAGGAAGAGTGAGAATAGTTTGTAGGAGTGACAGTCTGCACACATGTGGTGAGGTATTGCCAGGCTTGCAAAAGGATCAGGGACATCCCCAGCTGTAGAGCAACTGATTTTCCTGGCTTCATTCCCATGCAAACCACTTCTGTCACAGTATCCAAGCGTTGCTTCACCTAGGTTGGTTTCTTCTGGGTGGTTGATTTTACTCCAAGCAACTGCATTTATAGCCAAAAGCCTGGGACTCAGAATAATGTTTAATTTAGTTTACAGCTCAGGGGATGTAAGGAGAAAGTAATGTGGATATCAGTTCAGGAAAAAAACCCCAATAACCTGGAAAAAGAGACACAAGAGGACATTCACCCATTTAAGCTGGAACAGTTTGCCACCACATGGTGCTAAGAGGACAGCATCAGACTGATATCCAGTGGTCTACAGGTTTTCGTTATATTCTTATTAAACTTTCCAAATTAGAGACACTGCAAACTTATGTAAATAACAGCATGTAATACATAACTATTTTTGGTGTAAAAATGACTCCTGGGGCCAAGAAACAATTAATATTTGAAAAATAAAAACCTTTAAAAAGTCTCATTGCATCTGTATTTCTTTTCAGACTGGAGCTTTGTGGCTTGGAGAATGGATACAGTAACCTTTTGCTGGTGTGCTCTTCAGCTCTTGCCACAGGCATCTGAGTGCAAGGGAGCTCAGTTGTCCTCCCCAAACCCTGAAACATGCAGAGTCCTGTGATCAGGAGCCTATGCTGGTCTTGCCACAGATTTCCTGTGCGGTCTTGGATAGGAAGGTGTCTGTGTGCCTCAGTTTTTCCATCTGTAAAATAAGAGTGATGTTGCACTGCTTCACCAGTGCAGCTAAATTTCTGCTTTAAAAGCACTCTGTGACCTTTGGGTGAATGGTGGTAATGAGCTCTTTGCCTTATTTATAAGTATCATTTGCTGTGATATAAATATTTTTTTGTATTGTTCATACTGTGTTTATTTTGTGCTGGTGAATACAGTCCCAATGAAAGCAGGAGACTGAGTATTTTGCTTTCCCACGTAACTCAACCAGCATTCCCAAATTCTGATCTCTAACACCTCTGCTATTGCAGTCCGGGGCCTCTCTTGAGCAGAAACTGCTGATCATGCCAAATTCTCTGGTGTTTTGTAATGTGGGCTAACATGCGCCGAGGTTTGGATAAGACCAGTAGACTCATTTTCACTTAGGGCCTGCGGCAGCACTGAAGCTGGAGAGAACAGAAGTGAAAGGTCAGTGTTTCCCTTCCCTGAGCCACATAGCTCCTGTTTGAAAGCAAATAAAAATATCATGTAACTCTTACGATTTTAAAATTTTTTTTTTGATAGCTGTAGGGCCTTTCTTCCAACTGTACACCAAGAGGAAATTTAGATGTCATTACTTTTGTACATTTGCATTGTTTCTTACTTGGAAGCTTTCCTTGAAATAAAAACAACTGTAGACCTATTACTTCTCTCATTTTCCTAATTCTGTCTATCTCAGTTTATGTGTATAGTGTTAGCCAGTATTTAGCTGGCTTTCTGGAACAAAGTCGGTGAATATGGCCATGCACTTTGAGAAAATAAGGTCTGAATAGACATGGACAAGCAAATAAGTTACCACCACCTAAGGAGTGTCTCTAGAGAATAATTAAAGTGAGCCCTTAGCTTGGGTGACCTGGGATCATGTGCACAATAAATTACTATGGCTTGAAAGATGATGAATAAATTGTTAAATCACAATAAACTGACAATTTACCATGTCCATGTCCTGAAGGACATGGCAGTATCCCCTTTCCACTTCCAAGGGGTGGTTTCAGCTGCTTTTCTGGGGTTTTCCTCTGGAGTCAATCAGAGAGGCACACACAAGCAAAGAGATGATCCCACTTATTGTGTGCATTCTGTTTGGAACGGTAGAAATTAAACACTTTGACGGCTAAAGTTTGTCACCTGAATCTTATATGAAATACATAAAATGGTATAATTATCAGAACCCCTTCTTTTCTTGAAGGGATGTAGCCATTGAATGATAGAATCCTAGAATGCTTTGGGTTGGAAGGGACTTTAGGGATCATCTAGTTCCAAATTTCCTGCCATGGGCAGGGACACCGCCCACTAGACCAGGTTGCTCAGAGCCCCATCCAACCTGGCCTTGAAATCTTCCAGGGATGGGGCATCCACAGCTTCTCTGGTCAACCTATTCCAGTGCTTCACCATCCTCACAGTAAAGAATTTCTTCCTAGTAATAATAATATGTGTATATATAAAACCTTGAGACAAGCTTAGAACTCAATATACACACCAAATATCTGAGAAAGTTGGTAATGCAGCCTACCACCACCCCATTTGTTTTGAGAGGAGTTCTGCTGTGGACAACCTAATGATCTAAGAAGGGCTGTTTTTCAACAGGTACACTACTTGAGACAGCCATGTAATGTTTCTGAAGGAGCCATCCAGGCAGCACGTAACAAATTACTTCAGTACAGAAGGACAATCCATGAGGACATTTTATCTCCACTTACTACATACCATCACACCCTGGAACCTACAGAGAAAATCACAGAGCAATTGCTGCTTAAGCTCCTATCTAGCCATAAACTCAGTGCTGCCTTCCAAACCTTTGTCCAAGACCTGATATCCAGGTCCCTGTTAAAGGAGACACTGAGTGGAAGGTATTGCTTGGCACTGCCTCATCACAAGCATCATGGTATAAAAAGTCTGTAGCAAGGTATACAGATCAAATCCCAGAAACAGTGACTAGCAAATAAGGGTGCATCTCCAGAAGTCTGAATCAAGTAGTCACTAAAAGCATTGAATACTGCTGAGAATTTTATGTAAAACATGAAAATATACTCTGATGAGATTGCTCACAGTTTTCATCTCTAATTACATGAGAAAGACCGCCAAAAAAAAAAAAAAAACCCCAAAAAAACACCAAAAAAAAAAAAAAAAAAAAAAAAAAAAACCCAAAAAAAGAGGAAAAGTAGTTTTGTGTTTTTCACTGGCACTTCTGCTACAGGAACTCACATTACCATGAAAACTGTGAAGCTGCAGAAGAAGGAAAATAAGCTGATGTGCAAGTTCTGTGAAACTTTGAATTTGTTTAACTGAGATCAGGAGTGCAAGTTAAGCCTTGTATCAGAAACCAACCTACTACCTTATAGTCTGCTTGCCTGACATTGCTCTTACTCTTGGTGGCGAGAGTCTTTCACGGAAACAGAAATATAGAAGTTACTGTTATCTGGGGTATAATATCTCACCCTACAATAGTTGCATTGTGATTGAAATGAGTTTCTGACCTGGCAGAGTTTATACTGAGCCAAATTTGAGCAGTTACAGCCCTAGATCCCTTGAGCACCTTACAGGAAGACAGCAGGAGGACTTGATGGTGACCAAGCAGCTGGCCAGGGAAGCCCTGCTGGTGGAGTGCTCTGCACTTGCCCTTCATCAAACCTCAACAAAAGTTTACAGAGAACAAGCAAGCAGCCCCTTCCCTACTCAACATAGTATATTTGCATGTGATAAAGAGTTAGGTGGATTCGTTTTCTGCTGTAATTGAGGAAAGACAGGATATCAGGATATACTCTCTGCTTCATATATGATATGCATAATGGCATAATTGGAAAAGGGGATCCATGTTCCTCCTCCTTTCTGGAAATAAATTGCTGTAAAAGTATAACCAACGGCAATAAAAGTATCAGTTGGGAAAAAAGAAAGAAATAAAATGGAAGTTCTGTAGTAAAGACAGTAAAGCAAACAAGCACGCATGGATTTATCAGTGTGAGGGGAGGAAAAGGAGAGAACAGGAATAAAGTAGAGGGGAGCACACAGAAAGAAGACACGGCACTTGTCTGCTAGGAGAAAGATTCTTTTTCCAGAGATAAAAGTAATCACTTTGTCTTCTACAACTTTTTTTCTTAAGAAAAATGAAGTGGCAAAACCAACAGAACTTCTCCAGAAGCAGGCTTAATGGAAACTGAGGTGAAATCTCTGTGGGCTGCAACTGAAGTGTCCATTAGTGAGAAGGAGGAGGAAGAGTCAGCAATCCAGCACGCTGGAAAGGGAGGCAAGCCTGAGAGGTGGCACTTTGACAGCCGCGGCTGTGGAGGAAAGTCTACAACAAGCAGTCATGAAAGGAGCTCAGATCCGGTGACCTCTGCGATCAGGCCATGTATCACAAGCTAAAGTGAGTCCACTAACAAAACCTCATGACATGTTTGCTAGAATTTTGCTGAAGACATTTAAAATTTGGCTATTGAAAAAGCTACATGCTCTTTTCCAGACTTGCCCAGGGAGGAAGTTTCTCTGCCCCAGAGCTCTCTTCAGAGATACTGGGGGTAGCTCAAAGTATCACTACAGAAGTGTTTGTCATCTATGGGGTGGTTTGATTTTTCATCCACTTTGATAGGTCTGTGTGAAATTCAGTGTGGTGCTCTCACTGAAACCACCCTTTCCTTATTTTTTCCCTACAAGAACTGCTACTTGTGTACCAAGTCAGTGAGGGAACGTGACAGTTCTCAGCTACTACTAGAAATCAGTTATTAGAAATGAACAGTGGTTTGGGTTAAAATTACTCGGAACAAGTTATTTACGAAAATGTCTATCATTAATACAAAAAGAAGGCTGAATAATTCTAATACACATGAACACCTTAATTATTTCAAAGCTTCTAGCATACATTTAAATTTCTTATCTCTTCTGTTTTATATCCTCATTTTGGTTGACACACCTATATGTAGCATTTAAATCTTCTATCAATATATTTTCTCATATTTTATGTTATTTTTATTCTATGCTTCAAAATTACCTTTAATAAACCCCCACATTTTGGTACCACTGAAATTTCAAAAAATATGTTTATGAGCTCTATCTCTTTAAGAGCAAATATAAAATCAAACTGGAAATTTTTTAGTGTAAGCCATTTTCAACTTCTAAATGAACAAGGAACAGTTTGGAGAAATTTTTGAAGTTTTGTCCAAAATATCTCCTTACTTAAAACAAAGCCATATCACATCAGCCTTAAACTTTACAAAAATATTCTCCTTTGCCAAGAGACCACATGTGAAGCTTCAGGTGGGAAAAAATTAGGCTTACAAAAGAAGAAGAAAAAAATATTGAGTCTTCCAATAAAAATCAACATGAAACTGCTACTGTAGTTCCATTATAAAGACTCATAAAAACATTTCCAGTTGCTTTCTAGAAGGTCTCATTTCCATAAGCAAAACCCCTCTTTATTTCTTCCACAGTTTCTTATAGGTCTTTAAGGGACTGTGAAAAGTCTCTCGCCAACAGGGAATTTCTTGCAGAAATAAAGTGTCTTAGGAAACATTTTTTTATAGATCTGGAAACATATTAATGATTAAAGGCCTGATCCTTCAGAGCTGAGTGTTTCCAGTTTCCATTGGCTTCTGTGTGAATTACCAATGCTGGGCATCTTTTCATATCAGCTATGATATCTGCATACCTCAAGTGTTAGATGATTGTACCAGGCTTGTCAGAAACCTTAGTGCTCTGCCTTCTGAACCACACAACACAGCACTGGTTCTCATATTGAAACCCAAGAGTTTCAAATTCAGGATTCAGGACCTTAAGATCATGGGACAGACTTAAAATTCGTGAGCTTTTATGTGATTCATGACTTTGAATCTTTTTTTAAAGTAAGTTTCTTGCCTTTTAGGTTTTCCTTGCAGAAATCCAGGCTAGAAATGCACTTTTCCTGAGAATAGAATGGTTTATTTGCTGTCACCTGTCTCCTGCAGCTGGGGCTAAAGAAATATGACAAACATTCAGTGTTGCACTATAGGCCTCGATGTGGCTAACTCATTGTCCCTCTTGCAGGTCTGGAGCCGTGCTCCTGCCTGTCCGTCCCTGTGCAGCCTGGTGCTTTCTCAGCACATAGCTGGGGACACAGAATCAGAGCAGAAAAAAAAAATCTGTGGGAGGCAGAGCTGCAGCTGCTGGAGGAGCTTATTTTATCTGTCAGCAACTGTACATGAACCCTCTCTACTGCAGGATAAAATCTGACAGAGAGGCATAAGTCCTGACAGAGAAAGTTTTATGTACATTAAAGTCCCCATCAACCTGTCAATGCATAAATGGCCATGTGCAATGTAAGTGATGATTAAAAGTGATCCGAAAGAAAGCATTTAAAAACCAAATGAACCAACCCACTACACCAGATCTACACGAAAGCTCCTTGATAAGTTAAACTGTTTTAAAGTCGGAGATCAGCAACAAAAGGCCTGACTGCCAAAAGGCATTGTAGACATTCAGCAGATTTTGTATTAAAATGTAAGATAAGAAACCATCAAAATATAAATGAAAAATACCCCAGTAAACTGTATAAAATTTCTTGAGGAATCAAGGAAAGTGTGTCCCATATGTAGGACCACTTCCAGGGCCTTCTCCCTCTCCTTCAGCTTTTGTGCTTTTGTGTTTATGGCAAAACCAGTTTAGAGCTGGAATGGCAGCATTCAGCCTACAGCCCAATAGCAGCTCCTCTTGGAAAGGTATTTGTTATTCCTGCTGCCTTTCATTGCCTGGTGGTTAATCTGTGTAACCAAGTACTGTAATCCATGTAATCCCATGGCCCTTTCACTTGTCCTTTATTGACCAGACAGGTATTTGTTATGCTGCTGCTTGTGTTCTTCCCTTCACACAGCCTGTCAGCTCTTCACCCATGAGGATTTCCCACCACACTCAGTGTTTGTACAGAGCCGGCACAACCGGCCTGAAGCTTCCAAGGACTACTAGATAAAACAAACAAATATCCCTGAAACACCCTAGTAATTTGCTGAGGTTTATTTGGCTATTTATACCACTGAAGCTGGCAAAGGGCAAGGGAATGAGAAGAAAATGATGTTTTTCTTAAAAAAAAAAAAAAAAAAGAAGAGAGTATCGAGTGTTGTGAGGAACCAAGCTCCATCTTTTTCATGGTGCTCTCAGACCTCAGGATAGTCACCTTCTGGGAAGGTACCAGAAAAAACCTTTTAATTTTTCAAAGATGAAAATCAGCTTTATGTATTCAGTAAGGCAATGACAATTAAGTCAGTCATATTTCCTCAGAACCTTTCCATCAATTTAAGACACTGATTTAACACTCAAATAACATTACCATTGTGGGTCAAAAATGTAATTCTTCATTTTCCTGCATTTGCATACCACTGAGGTTAACAGATATACCTACTCCAGTGAGATGTCCGTATGAATGTCTGCTCTAGACCTACACACAGAATAAATGACTGAGGATATTTGTCAAGCTCCCCCTGGGACTGGCCTCATATTTTTTGGATAAGCTTCAGATAGAAGTCTAAACATCTGGATGCTTATAAAAATCATCCAGAGCTCCTGGATGTCAAGTCTTTTCTCTCATTCATTTGGATTGAAATTGTCAGTGGGCACAGAAGTGTTGTAATGTGAGGCATAATCAGCCAGTGGACAGAAATAGGAATCAGATGTCTTTCAAATAAAACTCGCCTCTCCACCAGCAATCCTCCAGCGAATCTCCCACACCTGTGGATGAGGGTTACGCTGCTGTTACTGCCATTCAGAACTCTTTTAATGCTGGATGTATTTTTTAAAAGACAGCTCTCGCAGCTTATAAAGCAAGGTTTTGGCTTCGGCTAATGAAAAGCATTAGTGTACTGTGGGAGGTGCAGGGAGAGAAAGATTACAATTAAATCTCTCCACTCCTCTCCTGTCTCTAAGGGCTTGGATAAGAAACAGTTCTGCTGGGCAGCTGAATTTTAGCTAAATAAGATAGCTGGGGGA
The DNA here is from genome assembly GCA_013397175.1 of Platysteira castanea. Lineage (NCBI taxonomy): Eukaryota > Metazoa > Chordata > Aves > Passeriformes > Platysteira > Platysteira castanea. The sequence goes on from VYXC01000364.1 coordinate 107,444, forward strand.
GGGAGCCTTCTTGGTGGTTTCATATATGCTTGCACATGTGGTAGGGCCAGGGAACATTTCTGATGAAAATAAAATTGTTCTGGGCTCAATCCAGCTGAAAATACCGGCAGCCTGCCGGGCCCTGCAACTTTCATAAGGTTGCAGATCCTGGCTCCTAGCAGGAAGCTTGGCCCAGCCTCCGTAGAAGGCCCAGCAAGCAAAACAATAGTTTTGTGCCTGAAAATTGCACATCAAATTGGGAGAGGCAGGAGAACATGTGCCAACATGCTCCCTCGCTCCCAACACTGCTGAGGTTGGGCTCCTTCTTGTACCTTCAATCCCCCTTGCCCCACACCCTGTGAGCACAGCCAAGAAGTTACACAGGAGCCCAAAGCTGGAGGCAGTGGCTCCTCTGCTCACAAAAAAGGGCTGGTGGGTGTCTCGTAGGCTGTTGGTGATGACCAGTAATGGTCTGCTGTAGGATGAACATGGTTATCCTCTCATCCTCCTGTGTGTTCCTTTTACTATCAGCCTCTCCTGAGTTTGATTTGGCCTTGAAGAGCAAATGTTTGTTGAAATGATTTACAATTTACATTATTTTATATAGCACCCTCTAAGTACATCACAAGCGAGTCTTAACAAGAACTAAGTTTGAAACAGTGTAGGTGCAACATGCCAAAAAAATACAACTATTGAAAACAGAAGACTAAAAGACCCCAAACATTATAAAACTTCTGAAGGAATTTGATATAAAACCCTTTTATAGGAGGACTCTGGGTTCCATGGCTTGGGATTGCCAGGAGATGTGTTTAATACACTCTTAGGGTGAGAATGGAGACTGATCCTGTGTTGGGCAAAAAAAAAAAAAAAGCTCATAAGCTTGGTCAGATATTAGAGACATGGGCAACAAAAATGCTTTAAACTTAATGCTATAGAAGTAATTCTTGCAGCTGTTTGGACCAGACTCAGCTTTGCATCATCTCAATATTTACATCTCATCACCCTAAAATCATTGGTGGTCCAGAACTTCTCACATCATGACAAGATGGCCTGTTCCAGGACCAGAAATAGGGGCAACATAAGCAGGGTCAGTTCACCTTTCTGACATACAATCAAATGCAGCAACAAGATTTTCCTCTTAAGCTTCTTTTAAAGGGGAAAAAGACAAGTTTCTACCAAAACACAACCTTGATCCAGGCAACTCTTCAGGATTATACTGCTCTGGAGGAATGGAAAGGCCCATAGCGACACTGAATTCCACCCATGGAAAGTTGTGGGTTTTTTTTTTTTCAAAAAGGTAGGATTTTTTTCAAAAGTACTCCTTACAAGGAATATTCACAAGCACAGAAAGCATGGAATATAATGAAAAATAATGTTGAAGTAAAACCAGGCTGTTAGTGCCTCTTATTATCTCTTTAATCACTGATTACACCCTTGCACCCACAGCCATTTCATGTAATTTAAACCAGCAGTAATTAGTCCCCATCAAAATGAATACTTAAAAACATACATCAACCCACCATGAGGACTGACACCCTGAGATGCTACACACACACTTGCACACTGAACCGAAGCCTGCACTTTCCCTTTCATGTAGGGGAACAGCTCTTTTTCCTCTGACCATGGAGTTAACTTGAAAATTTGCCTGCCACTCTTTTTTTTTCTGCTCTAGAAAAGCTAACTTAGATATTTCAGCTGTAGTTGGAGAGCAGGCCTGATTCTGTACTTGGGAAGTGGCCAAAATTTTTGCTCTTGATTTCAGTATATTCAGGACTAGGCCTTATCAAGCAGCAGAAATCTGGTAAGTATGTGTCTGATCTGTGTTTTCAGAGTTTCTCAGCATCTTGGACTACATGATCAGTCTCTCTTTAGAAGCACAGATTTGAGGAGAATGTAAATACCATTTTTATATGCACATGCATACACACACTCACTCCGTGCATGCATATACATATAATAATATTACTATTTTACCGGAATTATGCAAACTTGTTACCTGATGAAAATACAAGCCAACAGGACTTTAATGGTGGAAATTGTTGCTTTTCACTGCAGTTGTCCTTTTTGGATTAAAAGATGGCAACACTTTTATCAGAAATATGCACAGGCATATAGCCCAAATGTCAGAGCCCTGTTAAGCACAGAGAGATATTTTGCTTTCAGTTATACCAATGTAACTCCTGCTCAAGATGAAAGCATCCCTCTGATCTTACACCAGGAAGATGCACTTCTTCCGAGCAAAAGACATAAAAGACTTGTCAGACTTGTGGGATTTATATCTCTGTAAGTGGGCCTGTTTGAGTTGAAGATGTGTGTACTTTCATTATGGGAGCTCTTCTTCTTCCCCTAAGTGCAACATATGGACATAGACATAACTGCATTATGTATAGAAAAGTAATTAAATGTTTTGCTTGCAAATATGCAATAGAACACTAACATATCATTTTATGGGAGAATATTTGTGCATAATCTGATTCTTACATTATAACGTGTTTCAAATGTAGTATAATGCTCTCTCACTTTGAAGTGATAGTCTGCATAGGAAGATGACTCATGAGACAAGACAAGAGGCCTGTGCTCTTACAAATACACTCTAAAAGCAGACTGGAGCTCTCAGAAGAAATGCACTGAATGGGTTTAGACCAGGGGCTCACTGGTCTGGATAGCACTCCATAGGATCTTGGTAGCAGCACTTGGGAAAGACCCAGGACCAAGGTCCCAGCACTCCACAGCTCCCTGGAAGAGCCGTCTTCCCTTAAGGCCACATTGCAGCTTGGCCCATAATGGACAGCAGTCATGTACAATGCGTTCCACTTGTATAAATGGCTCCTCCACACCAGATCTTTCATGTGCTCTCAAAGGAAGTGAGGATTAATTTTAAATAAATACTGTGGGAAGGCCACATCTCCCTCCATGTCCCATTCAGCTGCTGGTTTTTGTTGAAGTGCCAGTCTTCGTGCATCACACTGGGAAGCAATGTGTTATTTCCAGATAGTCCTGCAAGGGCTCTGAGGGTCACTCTGCCTTGGGCCAGGGCAGCTGGCAGTATTTCAGACCACATAAAAGCTGCCACATGATGGAGTCAGGACCATTTGCAAAAAGCTGTGAGCGCAGTTCATCGGGACAAGGGTACAATATGAGCAGGGAGGGAAAACGTGAGAAGGGAGGGAGGCAGCGAGACAGCGGGGACACCACGTGCCTCATGTAAGTCTGGGGTAGAAGGGACACATCTGCACACAGAATGGAAGTCAATAAAGTTGCAATGTCTCAGGAAGCCTCTCGGAATAGGCATGGTAGTCCTTGCTGTATGTATGTCTAGAAATGCATGTCACAGCATTAGTGACAGACTTCCACAGAGAAGCAAAAGGGGTTGCTTCTTCCATCTTAAAAATAATTTCCTTATTGTAATGATGGTACACAATGACACTGTTCTCTCAGTATTTAGGTACTGAATTCCCCTTTTTTAGAAGGGACTTAAACTTGAGTGACCTGTGGACCCACCATCTATGTACTGAGCCCTCTTTGTTATTTGTGCTTTTTGGAGAGATTATGCTCTCATGATTTATATAAAGAGTCTGCCGTCTTAGAGGGGATTTCATATGACCCCATGATCCCATTATTTAAGTACTAAGATCCTTCTTGTTAGAGTCTACTTTAACCACCATTTACACACTCAGCTCCACAGAATAGTGCTTTCCCCACCAGTGTCAATAAAGTTAGCTTTTGTTCAAGTGCTCTTCCTCCGCAATTAACTCACACTTCAATGGCAACAATCCTATTTTTTATAGCATGGTCTCAGTCTGGCTGCATCCACCCATGCCAGTGGCATGTTAAGCAAAATCCAAACCTAAGAGTGGACGCTGACTGTGGGTTGTGCAGCCATGACTGTGGCTGTTAGTCCCATCAGTCAGCACAAGAGTGCCAGGACTGAGCATGGAAAGGTGATGACATCCTAAATGACTGTGATGAACTCCTTAAATAATACGTGCTCAGGCAACCCCCCAAATCATTGCCACAGAAAATTGACATGATGAAAAGAACTAACTTTGACACTACTACGTCCTTGGCTTTTTATCTCAAGCATTTCACATTCGTGAACCATGTGCTTTGTGTGCAGTTATGCTGGTATATAAGATTAAAAGCTTTGGTTTAGCACATTCAGGTAAAGAATGCTTAACAGAATTTTACAGAGAATAAATACTAGGACATTTTTAATTATAAGTGGAGACAGGCTCTGGCAAATTTCAGAGATGAGAAGAAAAGCCAGGAAAAAGCACGGTGAGGATTAATTCTTTTTAGAAGACAAGTACTGCATGGACTAGAGCATTTCAATTGCACAAACAAGAGACAGAAGGAGACAGATAACTAGGTATAGAGGAACTATAGTGATAATACGTAAGTTGTGGCAGGAAAAAGATGATGCAGATATGAATATGGCAATGTGGAAAAGTAATACAGAAAGTAAAGGCACAGGGAAATAAATAGGTCTATTAAATACCCGTCTTTCCATCGTAGAACTGTATAGATGGATCATGAAAGAAAAAGAGGCCTATGAGGGATTCCTACAGGAATTTCATTGTTTAGAGATGGCAAAAATTCTTTTAAAGACGTAGCCAGTGATGTTTGAAATAAATCATTCCATGAGAGATTCCACAAACAGCAGAAGGAACTAGGTGCTGCTCACACGAGTATTACAGAGCAATATATCTACAGAGGCTATTAAACATCACCTATTCCAGAGGAAGATATATCTGAGGTGACCTTCGGCATATTGGTCTTATATTTAGGAGATGCTTAACAGATTTTAGTGTATCAGGATAATTTCAGATAAATGAGATGTTGACTTTGTGCCAGGATTCATGAAGGCAAATAGGTAACTATAAACAAAAGTAATGAGAGGTTCTCTCATCAGACAGAAATTTTAACGAAAAAAATAGAGTAAACAAAGTGAAAATCATCAATAAAGGAAGCAGAAAAAAAGTCTTTCCTAGTCACTTTGCAGTTCTATTCTTTAAATTATTCTAGATTGATGACTTAAAAAAACCTACAATAGATTGAAGAAATTACTTTATTTGACCCCCATAGAAATATTTTATTTGGTATTCAAGTTTAAAATGTTCTTAAAATAAAGCTGAAGCAAATCTTGAAATTAAACATTTCAGACTAAAACATTCAAAACCCTAGTTTTTAAAATGCCAACCCAATACTTTTCAGCTATTTTTTAGGTTCTCCTTGTACCCATGCATATATGAAAACACATGCTTTCAGCTGTAATAATTTCAGAAATGTAACATTATTTCAAAAGATGTATTGGTCTGTTTCAATTTTCATTTTTCAGTGGGAAAAAGAAAGTTTTAAAGAAACTTTTACACTCAACTGTAACAAGGAAATAGTAGATGAGAAAATATTGCCAATCAATATGGTTGGAAATACAGATAAAATTTTACACTTGTACGTAACTGTGCAGGAACACAGATGTTGGAACATTGTGTACAGTTTTGGTCATCCCATATTTATAAAAAGATGTTGAAAAACTGAAGAAGATGTAAAAAAATAAGCCAGGAAACATATTCCAGAGCTGGAAAAAAAAAAAATGCTGCACAGTGTAAGACCTAAAAATCTGATCAAATAGAGGACGAATAAGTAACTTGAAAGTGCCACGCATTCTTTCATCACAAGATATTCTGGGACTAAAATGAAGAAAAGTACAACTAAAGAAAATGTTTTGGAAAGCCAAAGCAATTTACTGGCCCAAAAATCTTCACTTCAAGACTAGCTGTCTATATGGAAAACTGTGATTCAGAGAAACTCCAGGTAAAAAATGTGATATGGAACTAATTTAATTTAAAACAAACTCACACAAAAAACCCACCAAAACCAAACAAATCTGAACAAAATCATGGCCTATTTTATCCTGGGAAATCAATCCTGATGTTCTAATAGCCTTTCTGGACACATCTGTGTGACTTGCTGACTCTGTTTCTATGGATAACACTGTGGAGCAGACCCAAGTCTTTTTGCACATCCAATTTACCTTTTTTTGGCATAGCACTGAGAGGAGAGATAGTTGTGCAGCTATTGCCAAAGCTAACAAGAAGCTTGTACGAGACAAAGTCCTGCATGCAGAGAGATGTAAGCTGAAGTGATGTATATCTTCATGCAAACAGTGATGTCATAAACACTCTGGAGCCCATTCTGCCTTTGGTTCCTCGCTGCTCTTGCGTGGTATTAAATGATGGTTGAATTCAGGGCTGCTGTTGCTCTCCATATGCACATCTGTGCCTTCTCATTTCTATGCTTCATGGTATTGAGGAGACAGAAGTTCTGTAACAGTCTTGTCCCCTTCTATAATGAAGCCGTTATCCCTAAGACCTCATTTAAATCTCTGTCTCTCAACTGATTCCTAAAGGTTTTAGTCAGCACTGTACCCAGTGCTCCCAGCCCAACTTGTCTTCACAGAGGCCAGAGCCTTCAAAAGGTTTTATTTCCTACCCCTATGTTTCCCAACTTGGAGTCTTGAACTCCATTTATACAAACTGACAAAGCAGAAAGGGATTTGGCGATCACGTCTGAAATGATTTGGAATTTGACCCTCATAAATCCTTATCTGTTAGAGGGCTGGAATTTTCTTTTTCCTACGAAAGCAGACAAACCTCATTTCTTTTTAGAAGTCCAAATATCCTGAAAAGCTAATTGTAAAACAATACTGACTGTACAGACACCTGTGCGTAGTGCTCCATTCTAACTGTCGGCTAACATGAAAATGCAAATAATCAACACCATTAAAATCAGTAGGAAAACTTGCTGTGAGAGAGTAAAGTTTGCGGGATCCAATACTTTGCAGAGTTTCTTTGTTCCCAGAGATATTTTGTGCTTCACTAAGTAAGAAAAGTCATCATATTTCAAAGTGAAATTTTGCAGGCCATTGATCTAGAATGTGAGCTGGTTCCTTTGGGTATTTTGGAAAATCAGAAACAACATATTTATTTAATTTAGAAAAATTACTTCCGTCCAAGGCTGTTTCTCAAGAAACATTCATGACAGCCTAAAACTTGCAAACTCGCTACATACATGTGCCAGGCATGGCATAAAGATAAATAGCTCAATGCTTTGTGAAATCTCACTGAACAAGAATTACATATTAGATTGTAACAGATCTTAAAAGAGCTTCCAATGTCCTGGAAAAATAATCATAGTTTTAAAAGGCTAGTAAATCTTCACATGGTAGTTAGCAAATGTTTCAATAAACTGTAAAGATTCCTTCTAACAATTTTCATACCTAATCACTAAGTGATTAACCATGTTGCTTTTTCTAAAGTTTACATTAAAATAATAAGAAATAGACTTTCCAAAATAGTAAAACATTGTGATTCTTTTGCCAATAGGAAAAGCCAAAGGCATTAAAAATTAAAGATGACTTCTCCAATCTAGATTTTGACCCTAGCTAAGTAATTTTCATGCTTCTGGACTCTTTTGGTCCCCTAAGCAAAATGGACTAAACCTTTCTCCTAAAAGCTGAGGGTACACCTGGCCTAAATTCTTTCAGATTACAAATTTAGAGAGCAGAAACCCAGGTTGGCTTGGTTATTGAATTTGTTTGTGTTATTACATAAGGCATGATACACGTTGCAGAAATAACTGCTGAAATAGCTAAGTGAATTGTGAGCAAAGCGATGGTCTGAAAAGAAAAAAAAAGTGTTTGGTTGTGTTACTGCCTGGTTTAAAGGTGTTTAAATTTCTCTCCTATGCTTCATTATTTCCTCCTTTATGTTTTTTAAGTATATTCCAAACTTGAAATTTAATATAGGTTGGGGGTTTTTGTCTAAAAAAAGTCAATCTTCTGTAACAAAAGCCTCTGAATGTTGGAGGGAATGCGTGGAGGGGTGTGTGGTATTTGTATGGGGTTCTTTTTTTCCTGAAAAACATAAAGATAGAACATGCAGAAAATACTCAGGTGGAAACAAAATTTTGCTGCCAGTCAGAAAGCTCACTTCTACTTCCTTGGAAACATAAGATTGAGGTTCATTTTGCCCTGAACCAGGCATCCTGTACCAAACATCAAAGAGCACACAAATAGCAGTTCTGCACCAGAATACTTTCTAGGAGTCATGGCTCAGAGACTTTCCGTGCTGGGGTTGGTGTCTTTGTATGTAGTAGCACACATTAAGATTTGTCCCCCAAACTTTATTGTTGTCTTGTGTGAAGGACACCCTCACCTTAAACACATGTCAAAGAGCTTCCTTTTGCTTGCTCTCAGCCTGACAGCTGGATGTTCTTGTCCTGTGTGAAAGAGAGGGTTTTATTCACCTTCCCACCTCTGTCATTCAGCATTTCAGTTCAAAACTCTGAGGTCTTCATGGTGTAGACCTGAGCAGGATAATTTATGGACAGTTCAATACAGCTAAAATTACATGTTATATTTAAAATTAAGTGCCAAACTTTCAATGAGATTCTTGTGAAACATTTCCATTTTGTAAAACCAGGGCAACCTTTTCTGACAAAAAACCCTGTCTTTTGGAAAATTTTCAAGCTTCTCTGAGTGTTGTGCTACATTTTTGGCTCAAGAACATCAGTAAGGGCTCTTTATTTTTATTTTAATACAAGGTGTCAAAATTAATTATCAGAAATTTCACTGACATAAAGGAAAATACTTGGGCCAGGGCATTCATTGTTACAAAGACTATTACCAGAATTTTCATGCTGCAGCCATAACCACACATTCATGTAGACTAACTAAATAAAATACAGATTTCAAGCAAGCAAGGGTAGAATTTTTAGCTACTACATACAAGGCAGTATCTTTTGTGAAGCTTGACTTTTATCAGTTCATGTTGTTCAACCCTGACTACAGATATTTGGGACACTTAACAGTCTGCTCATCTAAAGAAGTTGACTCAGAAATGAGGGAGGCCAGAGGCCTGCCAGAGATTTTGCCATCCCTTGTGGGAGCCAATAAAAATCCCAATCAGGGAATGAGAGAGTCTCCTAAAGGGACGGACCCTGAGAGAACTCGCCAGGTTAAGATGACTAAAAAGGCCTCCCCAGGAATGCCCTGTTCTTTTATGGAAATATGTTGCAGTGGGGTCTCCTGCAACCTTTCCAGAAAACAGCTTTGGCCTGTGGGAGAATCAGGGAGACAATATTTTCATGGAGCCCTCCCTGCCCCCTTACACCTCATCTGCTCCTTTATTAGAAAATTGTCCCTCCCCCACTCTCCCACTGGACCTTGTTCCTTGCCACTCCCTCAGATTTTCCCATTGGTTCCCATACCCCAGTCCCGCCTATGCACTGCCCCTGCCCCTGATGCTTTCCCCGCCCCCATATATAATCTGGAACTCTGCATTGTTGAGGGTCTTTGATCCCTGGTGCCCTTTAGGAATGAGGCTCAAATAAACCTGTGCCGTGGACTTCCACACAAAGACCCTTCCTGCCTCTTTGCTATCGGCTTACTGAAGAAGCTGTCCGGAGTGTGTGCGTGTGTCTGTGTGAACGCAGTGGCTGCCAAGCGTCGTCCTGTTGAAGTCGGTTCAAGAGGTCGTAGCACTCAACCAGAACACCCTTGGATGCAACAATCCCTCTTATGGAGCAGTCTCAAGAAAGAAATGACAAAAAGGCAATTTTGTATTGGTATCTGTATCCTGCCTAAGCCCCACTTCAGCTGCCTAGCTCCTCCAGAAGACTCTTGGTTGCTCAGACATATTTTCCTCTTCATAACTCCATGCTGACTTCTCCCAGTCACCGACTTGTCCTTAATATGTTTGGAAATGGTTTTGTTCTATCACTTTCCTAATGATTGGGTTGAGGCTGACTGGCTTATAGTACCCTGGCTCCCCCTTCATGTCATTCTTGAAGATAAGAGTGAAATTTGCTTTCTTCCAAGGAGTCTCCTGTGATACCCATGACTTTTTCAAGACCATCAGGAGCGGCCTCACAATGGCAACCACAGTTCCTCCTAATTCATGGTGGAGCTTGCCAGGTCCCATGGGCATGGGTACATTTGGTCTGTTTAAACATTCCCTAACCTGGTCCTTCTCCACCAAGGGAAGTTCTACCTTGCTCCCACCTTTTCTAGTTTCAGGGACCTGGGATTCCTGAAGGTATATCTTATCGGTAAAGACAAGGAGGAGAGATTTCAGTACCTCAGTCTTTTTCCATGTCCTTTGTCACCAGATCTCCTGCCCTATTTGGTAGTGGGCCCACATTTTCCCTGGTCGTCCTTTTTCTGCTGATAGGTAGTACCCGTGGAAGCTTTTTCTCATCACCCTTCAGGTAGACTCTGGCTTTCCCAACCCTGGTGCTGCGTGCTTAGGCAGTCTTAGGCAGTATCACCGTGTACCTTTTCGGTCATCTCTCTCTGCTTCTACTTTTTCAACTGAAGTTTAAAACTTCAAGTTTCTTTAAAAAAATATCAGAAAACATTCTAGACAGGGAAGAAGAAGCCTGAAAAACTTATGGTAACTCATATTGCTGAAGAGGCACATGGACCACATTTCCTGAGTGTTAATGACTCCTGTCATGTACCACGTTGTCCAGCTGAGGAGTGACAAAGATATAAAAAACCAAAGCCTGATTTAGCCCAGAAACATCATTCAAAGATGTCTCTGTAGGCAGGCTTGGAGACTGCAAAGGCTCCAAGACTTCACTAAAACAATCGCCTGAGCTGAAAGAATACATGTGTGATATGTCAAACACAAGATCACAAAACCTTGGAATACTTTAGAGGGATATGGGCTGGGAAATATGGAATATTCCTGAAAGGTTTGGCATTAAAAGTGACACCCATTATTGTGGCTTTTGCTCACGAATATGGCAAGAATTGTTCATAACACATATCTTTAGGCATGTAAGCTATTTAGCAGGAAAATTGAACTTTTTTGTTTTTCTTCTTGGAAGAAGGAGGTTCCATAGGGGAATATTGAATATTGGTTTCTTCTCCTTGAATATGCTGGATAAACAAAGGGTATAAAAAGGATAAATTGAGAATTTTTTTCACTTATTTATTTTTCAAAAATAAATCCTTATTCCAGTGCATTCCAGGTTAATTCTTTTTTCAGAAATATTCAGAGGGAGAGACAATGTGCTTAACATGCACTGAAGTAGTTGATGATTTCTTGAAGCACAAACCTTGGAGACTGTAGACCCTGCTTAAATATCTTTCTCAGGGTTTGGGGCCAGGGCTTGAGCCGAGTGTCTGAACCCCCAACTAAACAGCTGCAACAGGAGGTGCTTCTGCAGGAGTTGTCCCCTTTCTCTTTGGAGGGAAGCTTGGTCTGGAGCTTCTGAACAGGAGTTTTTCTGGAAAGATCTAGTTGTAATAAAGATTTTCTTGTTTCAGCAAATAGTCATTTTCCAATTTAAAACATGTGCTGTGGACTAAATTTCCTGCCTTGCTCCAAGGCTGGGTGTCTTCAGAGTCTGGAGATGTTCAGGGAGGTGGAAAATGCTTCACACAAGGGGCAGAGGGACCATCATCTCATGTGACTACACAGCAAACACAGGAGAGGCAACAACAGGAATGAGCCCATGCCAGGGCTTTTTTGTAGTCATCCAGAACTGACCAGAGTTTGTTGTTGAATGGAGCAGTTTGGTTTAGGTAAGACTGTTAATCTCCTTAGGCTGTTGTCCTGTCCTGAAGGCTTGGGGAAACTAAGGACTGGAATATGGGAGCCTGGTGAAACTTCTCCAGAAAAATTATTATCTATCCAAAGGATTAAGTGAAAGTTGGCTTTTCTACAAATGTCCAGGTCTGGACATGTGCATGCTGATGGAATAGCAAATTCCTGTTTTGCAATTACATCCAGAAAGAGAAATGTTTTCCATTTGCTGCCTCTCCTCCCACTTGCCCAGTGTTGGATAAGGGTGTTATTCAGTTCAGCCTGAGAGATGGAGGGTTGGGGGATAACAGGAGTTTCACAGACAAAAAGAAATAGACAGGAGTATGAGGAGAAAGGGGGAAAGAGGGGGAGGAGAGAGTAAGAGTCCTGGCATAAATATATATGCATTCAAACTGTTGAAAAACTAGACTTTGTAAGAATATAAACCTTGTGCGATGGAGATGCAGGTGCTGGTATGATTATTTAATTATTTCTACAGCCTGTGAAGCTACGAGGTTAAAACAGGGAAATGATAATTCTAAGACAAAAATGCAGAGGCTGTCCAGGCACTGGTACGCCCACACGCACCGGGTAGCTGGCCTGGGCCCATGGCTGAGCCAAAACCCTGGCCAGCTTTCCTTTTTTTTTTTCCTCCTCACAAGAAAAAGCACGAGGTTAAGCTGACCGGAGAAAGCAAAGCTACCACAGCCTTTTGTGGCCAGTAAAGCCAAGTACAGACTGTCATTGTCAGGCTGTGTAACACAGTCCACTCTTGTTGTTTACTTGCAGCAGCGGGTGAAAGGAACTGCTCTGTTATGGTCGGTGATGAGGAGCCAGGAGAAGGGCTGTTGTGGGAGGAGGCTCTGCTGTCTTCCTGAACTTTCACTTTTGATTTTCAGCTGAGCTGGAAACACAATTCTATTTTGTTATTTTCTTTCAGTGCCTGGACCCGAGGTGACATCCTCAGCTGGGATAAATCAGTTCTGTTTCCCTGTGGCCGAGGGAGGTAGGAGCATGCACAGTGGTTCTGGATACGACCCGCCTTGTTTAGAGACTGGAGTACTTCTTTTCCCTGGTAAAATTGTGACCACCATATTCATGTGCTCAGTCATGAAGTACGTGAACATTTTTCAAAGGCACAACTTCCCAATGACCCAGAGTGCCTTTAAATAAAGAAGTTCTATTGGACCTCGGGAGTGTGAAAGGCGCAGTTGAAATCCCTGTCTTGCCCAGCTGTTAAACCTGTGTTTGATTTCTGAAAAACCTATAGAGAAAACAGGTTAAAGGAGACCATACAAGAAGTAGAAGAAATAAATTGAATGCACATGTGCAATCATTATTCATACTAACGTTCCTTGTATTACTTCATAACACAGCTGTATACACAAAAAAACCAGTCCAGTTTGGTTTCTTCCTATTTGAATCTTATTAATTTCTGTTTAATGGAACACAAATGTTTGTGCTCTTCATTCTGACGAATGCAGCCTCGTGCTGTATTTGTTAAGCATTAGCTAGCACGGTTGTGACCATCTAATACAAATGTCTCTGGGCCTTTCATGGCTCCTGACAGGACATCTTTTGAGCATGACAGTTGCCATGGGGACGAGTGCAATGCCTATTTGGAAGGAAAATTGGGAGCAATGCTCATTACGTCAAAAACTACATCGGGGAGGGAGGGAAGGAGAATGTTTGCTTCTTGTGCTGACACTTAGCTGCTTGTTTTACCCGCCACCCACACACTTCCATCAAACAATATCTCTTTCAAACGCAGAAGTCAAAGTTTGCATCTCCTATCGTTCCAGCTGGAACAGGCAAGGGCTGTGTGAAATGAATATCACCATGCTCAGAGCTGGGGCACTGCCTGGCTGGCTCTATCTGTCACTTCATAACACAGCAACACTGAGCCCTCTCAGTTTTCCCCTCCTCCCGCCCCTTGGCCAAATGCTTTGCAGAGCTCCCTGGGGCACGGCAGGGACACCAGGGTGGTGTGGGGAGGGGGCAGCTGGGGAAGTGTAACCAGTTTACTCAAAACCATCGGATTTATTGTGGGTTTACTCTGGATCAGTGTCTGTGTCTGTATCATAATTTCCATAGATAGGGAAGGTGGCAATAAGAGACACAAAGAGCTTCATATCCTCCCCATCCCCCCAGGACACTGTGAGAAGCCAAGGGAGAAAACTCCCCCTTTTGTACAAAAAGAGTCCAGAGCTTGCTCTTTCTATGTATTCCTTAAGTCTGCACATTTCTTCCATTAGAAATTAGCCATCGCTATATTTTTCACTGACTTGTTCTGTTGACTTAGACTTTCAAAAAAACCTTAAACCCACACTGAGAAAAGCCCCAAACCCCGCAAAAACTGGAGAGCAGCCAAACTGTTGAAGGGAGAGACAAGGCAGACTCGCCACGAGGCCCAGGTTTGAACAGGGGGTGTTTGCAAAGTGCTCAAATGTCTGACTTTGGGTGCTGGGGTAATATAAAAAAAATCTTCTTGGTGAAATACAGGAGGTGGCTGCACCTCCTCCTGAAATACAGGAGGATAGCCATGATGGCCACTGAATTGTCAGGGTGGGATGGATGCTTAGTCCCTGAGATACCTGCATCCTGAAGGATTTGCCTTAAGGTCCTGCTTTGCTTTCTGTGTTTTACAGGGATCAGGTGTTCATGGCAGCGCCCAGGGGGTTGCATTTCCCCTGCCCTCAGGATGATACAGGCGATCCAGAACCTGTTTAGTCCATGCGCTAGACTTCTTGGAAGTACAACAACTTGACCCTAGCATCTGGCTGAATACAAATTATCTCCCATATGGAACAGGAACAGGATAGTGGAGCTGGCCTCTCCTTTGCGGGGCAGCGAGAGTGTGTGTGTGTGTGTGTGATTGTGTGTGTGACTGTGTGTGTGCAGGTGTGTATGAGACTTGGGGGGTTTTTGTGCCGTCGGGGCACTTCTCCATTCTCTTCACTATAAGATTACAACCATGAAACATGATGCAGAGAAAGAGGCAGCTTTGACACATTTGCAAGTTTTCAGGCCATCATCAGCCTGTGGGAGTTCTCGCTGGGAACTCTGCACCAGAGAGGCTCCTTGACTGGCTTCCTAACTGCAGGCAGCAATTAATTTCTAAGGTTCTATTTACATTTTAAAAAAGCCCAAAACAACCAAACCTTAACCCTCCCCTCCTAGAAATAAATGTCATTATATGCAGCTGTAACAATTCTCCCTTCCTCCCTGCTCCCTGTTCAGTCCTGCATTGACAGCTGCCTTTAAACTGGAGCTTTCTCTACTCCTGCATAGCCTGCTACCACTTGAACTGCTTGAGTAACATCACATCATGTCTCAACAGCAGCAGCAGCAGCAGATGTTATCTTGTCTGGGCAAAGAGGTTTCCAGGTCTGAATGCCAGAGTTGCAGAGGGATCTCATGCATTTCCCATGGAGTCACAACCCGCAGGAGTCATAAAGCTGATTATGCATAGGGATGACAGTGGGAGTCCCAGGTAGTGTCTGGACCTTGGTGCTCTCCTCTCTCCCCTCTGTATCTTTTTGTGGCATTCACTAAAGCCAGGAGGCCATGTCTGAAAGGAGCAGGAGATTGCCTCTCCCTCATCCTCCCCACCATTTGATGACTGCTTTTGGAAGGCTTATTTAGCCCCATTAGAGGACTCTTTCTCTTCATTAGGGTGTCATGTATGAAAGCCTAACTTCCCTTAGCTTTCTTGCACAGCCAGGTGCTACGCTCCAGATTAAGAAATGAAAAAATTTTCTAGTAGATAATTTTAAATATGGATGTGTTTTACATGGGTTCATTGTCTGCTACATCAAAATCTGCAATCAATTCAATATTTATTCTTGTAAAATAATCATATAAATACATTTTTTCTCTCTAGAACAGTTTTCCTCTCAATAGATACAGCTAAAAAGAATTATAACACATGAAAAACTAGCATTGCAGCAAGTTTTGGAGTTAACCTGTGGTATGTGTTTGCCTATGGCAAACGTGAGGCAATTGAATTAACTTAGCCATCGCTTCCTAGTCACATCTTCCATCACCATAATTTATCTGGCTATCTGATCATTTTGTTTTGTTCAAACTTCATGCCCAATTCTTTCTCCACATTTATGCATGCAATGACATGCACATGTCTCTTAGGTTTAGTGGGAACATAGTGCAGAGTATGTCTCTGCAGGAAGAGCTCTAGATCAAAAGTCTATATGTTTTCACAAAACTTGTATGAAAACTACTCTGCAGAAGAGCATTCTGTAGTAGACTAGTGTGACTTTTTCCTCAGTCTTGCTTTTTGTACTGTCTGAAGGTATAATTTCCATAAAAATCTAAACTTAGTTGTAAAAACCTAGATTTTCATAATATCTGAATATCTGATACGTTACCAGTTTATAACTTTTATACTGAAAATAATATTTTCAGAGCTTTCAGAATTTTTTTATTCAGTTTTGAAGGAATTTAATGTTTAAGGTTTTTTTTTGTTTTATTTTTTTTTTCCACAATGTCCTGGCATTTATGCCAGCATCAAAATCAAAGCAGGAGACACTTTGAAATCAAAATGAAGATAAAACTTTAAACTTGCTGAATGGCACTTGCCTCTCTTGCCTCTGTGATTTTTAAAGATAATTTAAATAAGAGAGTATTTCAGAGAAGTAATTGCATGCTATCATTAATTATGTTGTATAATTCTGTAAATAAGTAAAATAAAAATTAAAACCACATTACATTAACTAAAAGAAAAAAAAATAAAGAAAGAAATTCTGAAATGAACTTTTTCAAATCATTAGACATTTCCAGTTTCCACTTCACAGAAAATTTCAGCTGTATTTAGTATGTTCTTAGTCTATGACTATCTCAATAGTTGTTAAAAATCTCAGAGCAGGAACATATATATCATTTCAAAAGACTAATATTACAATTCATTCTGCTCTCTTACAGTGACTTTATTAAGCAGGGAATAAACACTGGCCTAAGTGTTTACTAGGAAGAAATTGCTTTCTAAACACTTGAAGTTAACTGCTTTTTTTTCTATGGCAACCACATTTTGAAATTAATATGTTTCATTCTTCCCTGGTACAAACTTCCCACATACTTTTGCTTTCTCCTGCTTGCAGTGGTTCACAGAACTGCACTTTGCAGGCAGGGACCCCAAATCAGCCCTGGCACAAACAGCCCCTGATACCCCGGCTGGCCTACAGCTGTCTTTAGACATGTCTCTGCTCTTCTGCCCAGGGTCCAGTCTTCCATGGAGCTGCTCTGCTTAGGAGTAATTCGAATTAAGAGAAGGGCTGAGTGAAAAACTCCCTGGGCCTTCACTGGAAAATGAAAACTATGTCCCAAGCAAAAACCTCTCCTTAGACTTTATATGGTCTTTAATGGTGCTGTGCCATGAGGTGCTCAGTCAAGCATCCTCTCTCCTGGGCTGTATTGTATTCTACATATTCAGAGGGTGTTCTATGTGCAGCATTTCCCTTGGTGCTCTGAGGACAAGGGTATCTCCACAGCCTCATCATGGTACTCTGAGGAAAAATTGCTCCCATCTATTGAAAACAGCACTATTTCTACCATTAGAATAAAAAAAAATTATTTGTAGAGAGTTGGATATCCTTTTTCTTTGCAGACAACAGGGAACTCTTCCATATTTGAATTTTCTTAGCAATACTATAATTTTTCAGAGAAACATCTTCCCTTGAGCGAACAATATCAAGAAAGCAAACAGGCTTAGCTTGTTCCAGTCACCTCCATCTTTCTTTCCAAACACAGTGAGCAGCCCTTGTGGCCAGGCAAAGGGATGGAAAATCCCACTGTGGGTCTTGATCTCTCAAGAAGTGTTGGGGTGGCCCAGGCCACTGCTGGGCTGTGGAAATCATACATATGTGAGACCATGGCCGTCCAATGGCCAGATGAAGATGGATCTGAGGGCGGATCCATGGGTGGATCTGAGGTCCAAGCTGCTTCCCCCTAATCCAGAAGGTTCTGTCATATTCGACACCCTGTTGGCTCCTAGTTGTGACTCCCGCCTCCTTGTTTCCTTCCTTGTTTTCCTTATTTCCTATTGGTTGTTAATCAGTTGTATCCTACCCCTTGCGTGTACCCCACTGGCTGTTTCCCCTTTCTCTTCCCCTTTCCACCCCCGTATAAAACCCCTTGCACACCCTTGCTCCTGGTCTTTCTGTCCCTGGACCCCCTGGAGAATAAACCACCTGGAACCCACACGGAGACCCCTCTCGCTTCTCTACCCCCGGGTGATGCCAGCTAGCCCACCGAGCTGTCAGGACGTGCTTCCTCTCACGAGGAGCCAGCCTGCGGATCCAGCTGCCACTTTACCCTGCGAAGACGCCCCTGGGACATCTGCAGGAAGGACACTGCGTCCCCTCTGCCCAAGGGCACACCCAGACAGCGTCAAAGATGGAAACAGTAATTTAGGGAAAGGTAAGAGAGATTCTGATCCAAGAAGTACTAGACAATAAGAAATATTTGCTTTCCAAGAGTTTCCTGGTCTTGCTGAAGGCAGCAGTCCCATAAGAAACTGATCAGTTGAAAGGCTTGCTAAGTAAGTGCAGGAGTTACCTGTAGATTTCCTCTCCTTGCTGATGAAGGAATAGACTGTATTACAAAGAACATGAATGCCTGGTACAGCTCAAGTGCATTTGTGCCAGAACTTCTACAATGTGCTTCTGCTGTCATGGCCCCTTCCTTCGTCATGTTCATTTAAAATAAAATCACTGGCTGGTGATTAACACACACACACACACACAAAAAAAAAAAAAAAAGAAGTAATGGTTTGATATGTTTGCTGGGTCAGCATCACAGATACCTGTAAAAGACCATTGTTCTAGCTGGGGAGATTGCCATCAGAGACCGAGAGCTAGGGTTGCATCCAGACAACACAGCACAGGTTGTCCAGCTAACCACAAGATACCGTTATCCAGATATTCTTGAGGGAAGAACTAGGAGAAGATGTATCTGGAGATAATACATCTGTGAAGTTTCCCTTTCCTGAGTCAGATGACTGAATCATTTAAGCAGGATGATGCTCTTGACATGCCCTTGGAATAGTCTCTCCCTGGACTGGTGACTTTCCCTTCTCCTTCTGCAGTTCTCTCTTCCAACACCAGCATTATTGAGTGTAATTAGCTTCCTTTTCCACAACGGAAGCCTAGATTTATGCAAGTTTGTGTATTCTGCTACTCCAGTCTGTGTTCTGGCCCACGTGCCGTTTATACCAAAGTTGGCATTCCCAGTTAAAGCTGTTCAATCCCTTATTGCATTTCCAGCCTGAGGCTGGTGTCCCAATTACCTGCTACTGAGGTAATTCAGTGTAAATCAGCCTCTCTGTCCCATCAAGGAAATGGAAGGTCAAAATCAAAAGAGAATAACAATGTTATCATATTTCTTATAATTCTCTTTTTCCTTTTGCACTATCCAGGCCCTTGCTTTTTTAAATTGCTCTCTTCTCTCCCCCACCTCCTTCCCACGTGTTGTTCATGAGTCCAAAGCACTCTCTCTTGCCCAAGGTGAGGTTCCCATGCATTTTCTTATAGTCATACAGGGATTCAATTTGCTCCTCTTTGACTAACACCCAAATTCAGGCCCTAAATGCTGAAACCACTCAAAACAGCGGAAAACAATTCCTGCTTCATGTTTTCTTAGGGGTACATCCTGGGCTTTACAACCCCAATACTCCAGCAAACCTCACACTGCATCTTCACAGGGTTTCACAGGGTTCACACTTCTTAACAAGGACCATCTGTGTTGCTTCCCTCAACATACACACCCTTCCTAGGTTTTCTTCCATCCTCTCTATTGTGACTGAATGTTTCAGGATTTCTCCACAAATAAATTGGCGTGAAATTTCTATCTTCCTGACATAGAAGGAAGAAAATAAATGAATTTTTATGCAGTTTTTCCTCCAAAAAGTGGTGCTATGTTTTAGGGAAAACAGTGAGGACAAAAAGAATAGTTTATTCCTCACCTTAGCCCCCACAGGACGAATTCCCTTTGCATTTGTTCTAGTCAGGCACATACATAATTCTTGTACTTATCATTGATTTTGCATCCCTACACATGCTCCTCAATCCATGTGGCCCAAAACCCCCACCAAAGATACAGATACTGGCAGCAACCTCAAGTTTGATTCCCTTCATGTTCTATAATAAGCAAGTACTTTGCATGGGAAAACATTTCTATATCAAGCTCTTATTTCTTCTTTCTTTGAAGAGGAATGTTCTATAGTTACTGAAGAAGCTTGTGCCATATGGTCCCACCTACATGTTCTTCCTTCCTGTTTTCACAGTATGTTTTGCGCTATTTAGCCATTTTTTTTTGTTTTGCTGTTGATGTACCCACAATGATCCAACAACAACTCATTTCTTGCCGTTCAGCTGTAGAATTGTGACACCAACCATTCTGTGCCTGTATGTGATTGAGTCTAATAGAGGGATGGTCATTTTTCCATAAATTGTTCCCTCCGTTTACATCCTCTGTCTGATCTCCCATTATTAGTGGTGTTAAGTGTTCTTGTAACAACAGCCAGAGGCTTTGGCCTCTGAAAGCTACATGAAGCATTGAAATACATTTTTTTCCTTTTCTTTTTCACAATCTATTAAGGTCACAGCAAGATCTGCTTTACTTTCTCGTCTGGTTTCCCCTTTATTAAATGCAAATATGTTTTTATGTTGCTAAGTGGGAATGTTGTTAAGTGGAAAAGACAAGTCTGCAAAATTAAAAGAGTGCCAAATGCCCTGTGCAAAATTAATTTGTCTGTCCCTGCCCCCCATCTGCCAGTGCCCACAATAGCTCAATGCTTTTTTCTATCATAGTCAGAGAGGGCAGAAACTAAGAAAAAAGGCACAAAGCAATGATGGGAAAAATGGAAAATGGAATTTAAAAAAATCACAAATGGGGAAAAATAATAGAAATCATCATCAACAACTAGACAAAAAACTCAATGAGCTACAACTCTGTTATCCAACTGAGGGTCATGTCCTGAAATGTCTGTGGAACATCCTGAAATTTCCTGAGCTATTAGAAACTTCAACTATTTTGTTTTCAGGCCTTATTAAAGGAAAGATTAATCACAGCAGAATGTTTCATGTTATACCTGCTGTGTGAGGATCACTCCACAATTTGTAAGGTCCACTGTCATGGCTCCTCTGAAGCAAACATCATTCCTGTTGTACGGAAAAATGCATTTAGATGTGCAGAAAGTCAGGCTGTTTTAAAATAATTTTTATACTGTAAGATATACCATAATTATAAGTGGAAATACATTTAATTAAAAGGATAGAAAGGATTTTCTACAGTTTCCCATGTTAGACCTCAATTTCTCTAAATTTCTGTTCTTTTATTTTGTTTTTTATGTGTCATAGATACAAATTTTAAAATATGTAAAAAGTGTCACAGAATCTGTGAATCTGTCACTTACTCCACAGCATATGAATTCACCATCTTCAGCTACACATTAAGGAGGTTTACTGTGAAGCTATCTCTTATTTGTTTCCTTATCGTAGAAAATCATCTACTGGGTTCTAGGTTTAGGGGGGAAAAAAAAATCAACCAACCAAGCAGACAAAAAACCTGACCAACAACAAAATTTCATTCCTTTCACTTTTTAAAGGATGGAGTCTTTAAGATTTATACATCATTAAGATGAGATACAAACAATGATCATCAGACTTTTCCAGACTATTTCCAAAGTGAAACGTATTGTACTGGCATGATTACAATTAAGAAATGAATCAAAACTTGGTCAGAAAAGTAATAGAGGATTCCTCAGCCCTATTTGTTTTTTGATTTTTTTTTAATAAGCAAAAACTCAGTTAAACTGGGCCACTTAAATGATGGGTTCAGTCTTAAAAATACTTGTAGGAAAATCCAGCTTTTCACATCTGAGCAGCCTCCACCAAGTCTAGAGGAAATATTCCCATGTGTAAAATTTACTCAGATTTGTAGCACCAGGACTTAAATTAGGAAACAGTGCTGCAGGCCTGCTTGGAGGAACAAAATAGAACAGCTGCACCTAATATGTGTCATTATTATTACTGGTTTAATCTGTCCCCTGTGTAAATAAAATTATGCTAAAATGGCATTTGCCTAAACTGAACTTGAGAAACAATTAACAAATGTAGTTCCAAAGCATAACAGAGGCTGGAGGATCCTCTGCCACCGATGGCACACATGGCTGTCTGCAGGAACTTGTGGAGATGTGCGGAGCCAGGAGCAGGGGGTGTCCACCTGACGTCTCCTCCTGCATCCCTGACTGTGAAGTGGGACAGGCTCTTGCACAAGTATGGGCTTTTTTGGTGTTGGACTCCGTCCTGTGTGTTCTCTCAAAGCCCAGGAGTCTGGCACCAAGCACACATGGCTTCTTTTAGGTGTCTTTCTCCCTAAGCACATAGGATTTAAGGATATTTCCAGAAAATCTGTGTGGATCGGTGGTCACGCAGACCATGGTGCACAGGGAGCTGAGGGAATGAGGGAAAATTGCAGACTGTACAGACTGAGTGCAGGAAAAGACAGGCTATAAAAAGAACTTTGACAGCCGTTCCCCAGGAGCCTGCTGAATGAGTGAAGCCTGCTCAGGGGTTGCTTTGATTTGCACTCAGTCCAGCAGAGGTTTTATATGAGCACTTACCACAGCGGCTTCAGCAACCCACTCCATTCCAGAGAGGACCCTGAAGATGCAGGGAACCAAAGGTACTTACGGGCTGAGGATGTGGGCTCTCAAACATCCTGAAAAGGGGAAGCTCTTAGCCAAAGAATAAATTGAACATGTGAGCCTGTCAGCATATCCTGTATAGCGTCACTTTGTTGTGACTCCGACACCATTTGGAAGGTTGCAAAGACGTATTGCATGTGGAGAAAGTCTTCCTCTGTGCAGCTGGACTACCAGGAATGCATTCAGGTGTTGTTGGGTATATTCTGTGAGACTTTACCAGTGCTTGGGTTTTGGGAAAAAAAAGAGAAAATGGGTCCATGCCAAGTGGGAGATGCAGAGGGAGGAATTCAGAACTCAGAAAGGATCTTCAACAGCAGAATCTCCATCAGAAAGGGGGAAACATGAAATAAGTATCAAAAGACACTATAATCGTTTATTTCCCCATACAACCAATCAGGTCTTCATTAAATTGTTAATACCAGTTTCTCAGGAACCACATGTAATTAAGGACACTTTTAGAAAGCAGAGATAAAATACAGCATGTTGCTTGTATTGAGAAATCATCTCAGCAGGACAGAAAAGAGCAAATACAAATTAATTCTGGAATAGTTATAACTACTGTGGTGGCATGTGTGAGCCCCTCTTCTCCACCCCAGCCCTGCCCAGTGCAGTGTTGTACACTGGGGGCTGCACAATCCTCTCTGTCCAGAGCTCTGCCTGACCATGTGGAGCATCAGGTTCTTCTGGGGCATTATCAGTTTTAAGAGATAGGTGTCATTTCCAGCCTTGCTTTTCTTGGACTTTGCCCAGGGATGAGATGGGGAATGGGGAATGTTCTGAGGGGTTGTAAGAAGGAAGTCATCCTGGGCATTTCTGACTAAACTGGGTGGCATGCTGCCCACAACTGCAGGGGTGTTGACAATCCAGATAGCCCCATCTCATCCCACATTCTCCAAAACACTTGTGAAAAGATTCAAGTGGGTCTTGAAGGACACAAGAAGATGGCACTGGCCATCTGGAGAGCTCTGGATTTTACCCAGAACCTTGGCTTGGACAGCTTTGGTGGTGTAAGAATATCTGCATGGAGGTGTACCATGGTGGAGTAAAAACATCCACACACGAGAGCTGGTGATGAGCATGTCCAGTGCAGTGTCTGGGATGGTCAGCAAAGATTAGATTCATCTTTTCTGGCATCTCTGCTGCTGGGGCTGTTTGCAAGCACAGCAGCTTTGCTCTACAGGTGGTGTCAGAGATGTAGAGAGCCTGGGCAAAGGGCTGCTCCTTCTTTCCAGCTGTCTTGCTGGATGCCTCTCTGCTGAACTGGACCCCCTGTTGTCTTGGGGTCTTGGACAACTGCTCAGAATTCTCACCTATTAAGCCAGCTATCTATAACTATTTTCTTCTTCTGTGCACACCAGGACTACGAAAGACCAGCTCCTAAGACCTTATTTAGTACCAGTAGATCTTGTGATCAGATTCAGCCAGCCTTCTACAGACTGTCAGGTGGTGTTAGGCAGTTTGGTTATTTCATCAGCCACTTTGGTGGGAATGAGGGTCATTTCAGCCCTCGTTGATTGGGACTGCTGGGACATGGCTACCTTTCTAGAAAGGGAGGGCTGCAGCAATGATGGCCAATATTTTAGGAAGTTTTCATGTAACTGTTATGTAAGTACAGGTTGATTTATCTTTCCAACTTGTTTAATTTATGCATTATATTCACTGCTGTCATCTTTATGGCACAGAGCTTTAAGGCTGTGACTGTGAATAGTGTTGCACACTGTACATTTGTTTTGTTTTCCAGAATTACTGGAATAACTTGGCATGTATTTTTAAGCAGTTCTCATAAATGCAGATAGGTCTGTGTTGCTCTTCTACGTCTACTCTAGCCAGTGTACTCCACCAGCATTTCAATTGCTGCTAGTCAATAACACTACAGTAGAAGGAAAACCTTGATGATCTTCCTAAGTACTGTGCCAGGTGAATGGCAAACACAAGAAGTGTCTTGACTAGATAGAGGATCTTCACACCTTTTGACAGATGCACTACATACACAGAAAACATAGTGGTGTCTTTCCAGCCATGAGAGTCTCATCCTCTGCATAAACATCAGAGAGAACATACCCGGAATATTCAGCTAGATGAAGAGTGTGAATTCATCACAGATTCCTCCTCAGCGTCTGCCTAGACTTAAAATAAGCAGATCCAGAGAGATTACTGCGTCAGAAGCAGGGAGAATCCTGCCAAAGGTGAATTTCCTCTTTCCTGAATGCTGCCAAGAAGTGGGTAAGGCAACTCTACATGACTTCTATGATGCTTCTGCTTGGTGTTTCAGCTAGTCTTAGACTGGGGTGACCTTGAAAGGCTGATAACTCCCTCGCTAGGGACAATAGAAGGCATTGGCAGAATGGTACTGCCTTTGCTATAGCTATTCCTGCTTTTTGTATGATTGATAGAGGTGAGCACTCTTAGCACTCAAATCTGGTGCCTGCAGGGCATCTGTTTTTCACTCATGTAAAATCTATATATAACTGTCAGCTGTTATTAGCTCTTAGTTATGGTATATGTACAAGTAAAACAAGCTATATTGTAAATAGCATATTTGTGATGCACAGCACTTTTTCAGTACTTTTCAGGAGAAAGTCAGGGCCTGGCTGAAGGTTTAAAGTCAGATCATGAGCAGGCCAAACTGAGCTGGGACTATCAGAAAGGGAAGAATGTTAAAAGGACCAAGCAAATTTTCCTACTCTAGAAAAGCAGAGCATCTCACAAAACAGTGCAGGGAAAAGCCTCAAGGCCGTACTGTACTCATTTGGCTTGCAAGAAAAGTCCCTGTGTAGCACTGCCTGTCATTTATTTATATGGGTCTTGACATATTAGTAATGCTATGTAGAGATGACAGTCCACAATTCTGCATGGGGAAGACAGATGTGCAGAAGTTTATACTGCTGTTTAACAAGTGCGGTGTGGAGAAGGACATGTATTGCTCAGGCAGAGCACTTCGACGCAGCTGAGACCTGGGCACAGCCTTCCTACATCCAGGTGTCATCCTCTCGGAAACCTGTGGCTTCCTTTTCACTCCATCATTATCCCTAGGGATCCTTGCCTGCAGTTGAAGAGCTGGGCCTTCTGTTTCATTGTCAGAAACAGATTATTTTGCTCTGTCCTAGTTTCAACCAAGGATGTGAGGGGACAGAGCCTGGAACTGTGTGATTGTGTCTAGGTTGTTATTGTATACCACCCAAATCCTTGCTGGGGCAGAAGGAAGGGATTCTCACCCCTCCGTCCCATGCAGGTGCACAGGACAATGTTGGGTACTCCAAGGTGATCGCAGTCAGATATTGGAAGTCTCATGTGGCAGCAGCACACCCCTTCCCTTCCCTTCTCTTTTCTAAAAGAGAAAAAACATTTGGGTCAGTAAGGCTTCTTTTTGCTGGGTTTCAGTATTGCAAAGATAGGCATACAGAACAATATATCAGCCCATCTGAAAAAATAAAACAAGAAGCTATGGAAAAAAATGTTTCTTATCTTTTTTTTAAGCTTTCTCGCCACTTAGCTCTAGATATCACCAATACCATTAGCAGAAAAATGAAGCACTTCTCCAGAGAAATAGCATTAGTGATTATTAATAAAAGGAAAATGGGAACAAAGAAATCTACTATATATACACTATACTAGATATACTATATCTACTAAATATGTAATTTTATTATATATTTACAGATCTTCTATTTTTTGAAAGCAAAATATTTTTTATTCCTAATGCCAGGAAATAAAGACACTTCAAATGGAAAATACCTGAGTTTTTTCATGTAACATGTACAGGGCTTTGAGCTTTGGAACTTCTGAGAAACAGTCATGGTTTATAAATACAGTGAGTTGGAGTAAGTAGCTGTGCAGTGAGTAGTATCATTATGTCATCAAGGAAACTCCTCATGTAAAAAAATTAAGGACATACAGAAGTGTTTATAGGGTCAGGATTTCAGAGCAAGTGATGAGTGTAGTGGAAATCCCTAAACCAAAGAGGCAGGGTCCACGTCTTTGATCTGGGAATTACACAGCCCTTTGCATACACTGACTAATGGCCATGCAACAGCCTTGTGTAACAACCATCACAAATATTTTGATAGTCCTTATTTTACAAGTGGTAAAGATCTGTTGGAGAAGGCAGTAATTGTTCTGATTTATGACTGGCTCAGAGACGTGAAGCGGCTGTGTCTGCTCCAAGGTAAGGAAAGGGCTTTGAAACAAAACCTAAACCACGGTGACTTCCGTCAGTCTTTGCTTCTCAATTAGCTGGCTGGCGGTGCTCCAGCCTACAGTGAAACTATCTAAATGTTGGCTATCTAGGCAAGGCTGTTGTTTGGGTTCTTGTAGGGGATGAACAGACATGCACCAGCCTTCCTGCTGGTCTGGAATACCTAAGCTTGGCATGAGAGACAGCCTTACAGGTGTATCTCTCTCTGCACTGATAATAAATGGGTGAGTGACTCAGAAAGGACACTAAGGGCACCTAAAACCAAGCTGAAGGAGTTTCCCTTCTTACTAAGCAAGTTTTGACCTTGGATGCTCCACAGTTGACAGCAGCCATGGAGCCCTTCAGAGCCTTTGGAGACGTCTCCTGATCAGTGGGGCACAATGAGCTCAAAGCTGCCGCCCAAAAACACCCAGCGTCTTTAAGTGTTCTGTTTTCAGGAGCATCCAGAGCTTGAGCACAACCTCTTTAAACCTGGGTTGTATGTCAAAAATGCAGTCTGATCTTGGACATCTGGCAAGTATATGTATATGCTTAATTGAGAGAATAAACATTCCTCAAAGATTCAGAGTCCTGAGATTACAACCTTGACTTTAACCTTTTGGCTTTCTTCACATCCTAGTAAATGCAATCTATCACGCATACCACATTAGAGTCTACCCCCAAAAAACTGGAACAGATCACAGTTCTATGAAGCTGGAAAAAAAATATTTGTGATAGGATTTAGAAATGTAAGATTACATCGTAATCCCCTCTTCAAAAAGAAAAATGAAAAGAAAAGCTGAGAAAAAAAAAATAAGCAAATTATTCCTGCTGCGGCATATGAAAACTAGAAGAGTTTAATTTTCTGCTCTGTTTGTCCTAGCATGCTTCTCTAGGCTTGTCATCAGTTCCACTGGAACACAGGGAATGTAAAAGATATTTTAATACAAATTACTGAATTTGATTCATTCCATTTTCCTTATAAAATTGTCTGCTGTAAAATTATGCCTAATGTGAAACAGTTATATTTGCTTGCTACTCACTGTATTAATACCTATTAAAACTGACCACAGTAGCATGCACCCAGTTGTTGCAACGTGCAAAAACCCACAAGATTTTTTTCAATGTGTCTGGGGAGTGCCAAAGCATGAAAGTATATTGAAATTTAAAAGGTCTAATATAACTATTATATAGATCCTTGAGAAAACTGCCAGTCAACTCAGAATAGTACAGTCAGCTATTTCTAAATATTACAGACCTCTTATAAATCCATTTTTGTGATGTTTCCTACATGAGTTACACTGATCACTGGATTTTTTGACTTTGATTTCAAAACTTGCAGTGTCTGTAGACCTCCTTAAGCACTGGAAGTTTCACAACGTGAAACAAATTAATTTCAGAAAACCCATCTAGAAGCAGCGCTAAAGTCACCTTGCAAAAAAGCCCTTATGAACAGTGTGTTTATCATCAGTATTAATTAAAGTCTGGCATCTGACTCCAGAGTTACAGACTATCCCAGTGCTGGCTACAGATCAGCCCATCTAGCAAAACAAACCCTTTAAGCAATACCACGTGGAAGACCAGTGGTCTCCGGTAGGACTGGCTTTTGGTGATAAGATCAGTGGGGAGGCAGACATGAC
The DNA here is from genome assembly GCA_013397175.1 of Platysteira castanea. Classification (NCBI taxonomy): domain Eukaryota; kingdom Metazoa; phylum Chordata; class Aves; order Passeriformes; genus Platysteira; species Platysteira castanea. The sequence goes on from VYXC01000364.1 coordinate 135,551, forward strand.
TAACAGTATTTCAGTACTTTGATACTCTGGTGATAGGCTCTATAAAAAACCTCAGACACTTTGTACCAACCTACACTCACCAGGCATGGCAAAGTGCCAGCTCAGCCCTTTCTCTTGATGGACAGAAGCAGTGCTGAGCATCGTTTTTCTTTCCACAAAATAGCAAATGGTGGACAGAGGTTCATGACAGTGAGGTGATAAAGTGACAAGAGCAATTTCCTCCTGCAGGAGTCACAGCATCTTCTCATAGGAGGATGAAAATGACAACCACAAAGTGAGCAAACCAGCCAATAAAGATTATTGGAGGCCTGCTAGCGTGCAGAGTGCTAAAAATTTGCAAACTTCAATCCCTTCTGCGTTTAACATGTAGATCAAACTACCTCTTACTGCTTCCAGCTGTGGGAGGCTGAACATATGCAGCAGGAAACCTGCAGCTGCATGTAAAGGGAAGAAGGCACCCAGATGGTGTGTGCACAGATGGCGCGAGCCTGTGCTGACGGCACTGCCCCTCATCCAGCACCAGATGACACACGGGAGCTGCTGGGGAGAGAGGGACAGCTGTGTGGGGACACTACAGGGCCTCCATGCTGTGTGGACTTCATTTAGGCCTCATTTTGATGAATTTGGAGGTATCCTGACCTTGGTCTGGCCTTCTGTGCTGGGGGCCCTATGGAGCACTTGCTCAGGGGAGCTGTGGTGAGGCATGTGGGGTGGATGAGGCTTAGTCAGAGGAAACCATGTAAATCTCAGCAGTGGCTAATTTGTGGCTTCGTCCACAAATCATTTAGGCAGACAAGGGCACCCTACTTGCACTGCAAGGTTATAAACACATATATGTTTCCTAATCCCCCTGCTCCTCCTGAACCCAGAAAGCATTTACTAGTCTGCCTGGAAAGTCTCTTCTGCACCTAGGAGCTCCTGAAAAAGGGCTGGTTTAAGAACGTGATCCCAGAACATCACAGAATTATCCATGTGCACTGGAGAGAGCATCTGTAGACACCCAGCTCTGGCTCTGTGAAGGAGGTTCTCCCTGCTCTTCTCTAGGACTTTCACCATCAGCTCTCTTAGGTACTTCTCGGCTTGCTGGCCTTTGAAGGTCCTTCTCCTTGCTCAGCAGCTGTAGGGCCTGATGGAATGAAGGGGACCCTAAACACGAGAAAATACAACACCCAGGACCTTCTGCCAGTGCTGCAGCCCTAAATACCTTGCCTATGGGAGCACATAATGATGGATCTCCTTGCTGGACTTGTTGGCAGCGTGCTATGTTAATGTGATAGAGCAGAGTAGAGGACTGATGAGAACACGAAATGCAGAAATACAGGGAATTAAAATAAGAGCATGAGATAGGAGAAATTCTGCTATCAACACTGGTAAATTGTGTCCGTTGTTGCCATCTAGAAATGAGGACAGTGGGCAAAGGATGAACTTCACTTCACTTACACTGTGCAGCTCTTCAGAGTAGGGTGACCACACCCAAACTATTTGAAGGAAATGGTCAGTATTCCATGCCAACTCCCAAAATAAAGGGTGTTTGGGATATTGGTGTTTGGGCTGCACTGGAAATCTGCCAGGAAGAACACTGACACATTAACATTATACATGACTGAGTCTCAGCGCCCAGATACATTCCCAGGCATTGTTCAATTTATTGTCATGTGCTTTCCCTTTGAGATCTGGTCACCGTGTGGATTAGTTGACATTTGTACCACTGCAATGTGCTAAATGCTATGTTTGAAAATACAGTCTTCTGAATATTGTTGCAGGAGGCAAAACAAAAGGAGCAGTAACTTCCTAAACTATGAGTATGTCAAACACAAAACCACTCACGTAGTCTCTGGAAGTAAGACATCATCATTTCTTCACATACAGCACCAGAGAAATTGCTCTGATTAACTGAGCGTTAAAAGAACTGTTTAATTACCTGGCAAACCTAACAGTGGATAGAAACATCTTCCCTTTGAGTGACATTTTTGGTACATTGTCATAGCAAGGACATAAATACTCCCTGACAGCACTGTAAAAAAAAAAACAAAACTGAAAGGGGAAGAGAACATAACCTGTAGTGAGATAGAAATTGCCATTCAGATCAGCCAAATGCCTTCTGCAATCTTATATTCTTCCTGACTGCTGTTAGCACAGGCGCTTTGAAGAAAGACGCAAACACAATATACCGCTATGCAATGACTTGCCCATGGAACAGTTTCTGCTTAACTTTAAGGCATGCATTATGAACCAGAGCATGACAGTTTATCGCAGCTTGTGTGACTCCTACATTTTTATCCTAGCTTGTGTAAGAGTAGATGGGATGATTCATACACATCATTTGGTGCTGCTTTTAGCATTTGTGGAGGAAATGCTAACTGTTCCTTCTTACTCCTTTGACTGATTTTTACCACTGGAGTTACCTCGGGGCTAGTGACAGAAGAGGCAGAGGCAGGTGGTCTGCCTTCACTTACAACTAGATTTGGGTAATTTCTTCCAGACTTAAAAAAAAAAAAAGAGCTGCAAAGGGAACTACGTGGTATTAGCAAGGCCAGCCTTGTTTTTTAAATATATAACTTGTGGGTTGAGCCAGACTTTATTTCTGTTTGTGTTGTGGCATGACACCTTGTGACTTTGATTTAAGTGGGGGAGCAGGTGAGGGCTTTGGTGACTTTCCACCGGCTGGAGATTTCCCATCAGGAAGCCAAGTTCACCTGCTGGCTTCAGCTGTGAGCCTCCAGGCACCTCCAGGCTGTTACTTATTGACTTTGAGGCCCTTCTTGCCCCATGGGTGGGTTAGCTAGTGACATTCCTCTGTTCCTGCCACCTCCGCTTACCCAGAGAGCCACACAGCTCTCAGGGCCCATTGATGTGGTCCCATCAATCCATCATCATGTAATGTGGTGTGGGCCCTGACACCTCCTCCCACCCCTCATGCAGGCTTCCTCACTGGAATTGCAGACCTTGTTTCCATTTGCAAGCTTGGATCTCTGAGGAAGGAAGAAATGCTTTATGAGTCACCACCCTCAAGAGCTTTACACTTTGAGATGTAAATGTAGGAGGATATTGTTCAGAGGTCTCTCAGTTTGCTCTAAAAGCCTGCAAAATCTAGTGTAGAAACCAAAATAATGAATTTCTCTATTTGGCTATATGGAAATAATTATTGCAAAATGCTGATACCTGCAGAACTTTCCATGTAATTTTCACAGTTAGGAAACAGCAAACACAAAGCCCCTCAGCTCTAAGCTGACTCAAGAAATGAGTTTCCATTTACCATTGTGTGCTTTGCTCTTGTTGATGCCAGTAAACTCTAAGCAAGTTGTCTACAACAGCAAATACTTACATAAGTATAAATGACATGTTTTTACAAAGGATTCCAACATATTGGCTACATCAGAAGGGGAAATAAGTGGAAAAGATGACGAGAATGTAGTTCTTAAATGGCTTGTAGCAAAGAGAAAGTCCAGCTCCTAATGTACTGTGGAACTATCTGGTAAAAAATATGCTCTTGGGTTCCATTTCATCTACAGATTAGGAGCACTAAAGATGCCACAAGAGAGGCCAAGAGCACTAGCAAACTAGCACAAGTACTCCACCCTTGGAATATCTGTAGATACAGTACTCCAAACCCCTCTGACAGCCCTCCAAAACCACTACAGGAAAGGTAAATATTAATAACTGCTACTAACATCCAGAAAGAGTAAACTGGGATTTCTTCTGGGTGATTGCTGGTGCCTAAGACCATTTCAACAATTCCTTCTGTGACCAAAGTTGGAAAGAATTGGGGAGATTGAAAGAAATTCATTGAATTGAAAGAATTTCATTTTGAAAGAAATGAGGAAAACAAAGCCAATGCCAAACACTGAATTTAACCCCTGAAAAATTAGGAGTTAAAACAATAGTTGTTTGTCTTTTGATCTGGACTTGTAGATATCACTTGGTTGACTTGTTGGACAATTCTACTTCAGCTAAGAATGTCCATTCCCTTTTCTTTTTGGGAATTTTTAGCCACTGAGAATTTGAATGCCGAGGAAAATGCTAAATACTATGTCTATGACTGATGTGAAGAAGTGGAGGAGGGAAATGTCTCTGATTAATCAGCCTCATGTCAATTTTCTTGTTCTGTTTTAGCCTTCCTGTTCTGCTTGAGAAAGCAGCTGTTGAGGGTGCCAAACAGGTAAGACCAGAAGAGTTCCATGTGACCTCCTTCAGTGATGGATGTTTATGGTAGAGGTTTATGGGGCTATGTCAGAGACTGGCTCAGGAAGCATCTTGGTGAAGGACACACGCATGTTTTTGAGATGCTTGCTATGGTCAGACTGAGTTTAAGCCAGCTCTCTGATCTTTCTTCACAGAGGTTCCAGTGTTGAAGCCAGCAGTATTTCTGCTAGTTTATCAAGAATCAAAAAGGGGGTGCTCAGATCAGTCTCAGCTAGACACACAGAAGTGCTGGAGCCCAGCCTGCCCCAAGATAAGAGGGGCCAGTACTGAGGGAGAAGCCCATTGGTGCAGATAACGCTGTCAGGGCATCACCCTTCATCATCAGTTGTGGTAACGAGGCACTACTGGGGACAGTGGCAGGCTGGCAGAGTCCTTACATGGCTTCTTGCACAACACGTGCTGCAGGAGGATCAATGCTAAATCAACTTCTCAAGCCAAACATGGCACTCAAGCTTTCAACAAAAGGCCTGACAGTCCCCTTTGACTTAGCATGACCAGAGATTTTATTGCTGCCTCTGCCAGATATTACTTAATTTTTGGTGGAATTCTGATTTTCAAAATTACTCAGTCTTGATCATGGATAGAACCATAGAAATATTTGGATTTGAAGGGACCTTTAAAGGTCATCTAATCCAACCCACTTGCAATAAGAAAGGGCGTCGTCAACCAGATGATGTTGCTCAGAGGCCATCAAGTCTGGCTTTGAATGTCTACATTCACCGCCTCTCTGGGAAACCTGTTCCAGCATTTTACCACTCTCACTGTAAAAAAAAAAGTCTTCCCTGTATCTAGTCTAATTTCTCTTGTCTTTGTGAGATACCCTGTTGGCAAACTTGGTCACTGAAGTGTATGCAAAGTGTGCATTTGGGTGAAACAAATTAAAGATTTTAGATAAATCAAGGCACTTAGAAAACATGCTGGAAGTATCCATCCAGGCCTAAGGAGCAGGAAATTAACATTCTCCCTTTCTTTCTAAACTCCCTCCTTTTCTTTCATAAACAAAGAAACTTCAGGAGAAGCAGAGAATGAACCCTACTGACATTAATGAGAATTGCATACTGGAGGCAGATACAGGAGTGCACTTTCTGTATGTGAATGGGAAGTGTCACTGCCTGTCCTGATATTCACCAGAGTATAACAGCGAAAGGCCTTCCCATGCATTGGGAATGTTGACACAGTGTAAAATTTTCAGAGTCACAAAATTGCAGCAAATTGCATGTTACTCTGTGTGAGAAGGTACCTACACAGAGATGGCTAATGTTGATCTATGTGCCACAGTGCCTTTTTCTGACTTAGGTTTTCCAGTGGTGCTTCAGAAGTTCAGCTCTCTTTCTTTCCAGCCCTTCACTTTGGCTGGGCACAGAAGCTGCACTGCCAGCCGCTGAGGCAGCCAGGTGTGATACCTGGATTCACACTACTTCGCTCTATGCTTAAAGGCCTCTCTTCACAACCATGACAGGTCATAAAATACCAATTACAGACAGGGAAGCCCCATAACCTGATCAGAAAAAACCAGTATCCTGACCCAGCCCTTCCTAGGAAGGAGGGCGTCACCCCAACAGGCATGGAGCACGGCCTGTGGAGATGAGACAACATTAGTGGGTCTCTGGAGCACCTGGCAGGCTGAGGAGGGTTATTGTCTGTGGGGGAACGAGATCCTGGGAAGGGCATTTTGGGATTGCATGAGACTTAGTACTGGACATTTAGGGGAAAATTCAAAGGTGGGGAAAGAGATACTGATGGTGTCTGAGGAGGAACAAGTATGTGACAAGACAATGAAAGTAAAGCTATAAAAGGGGCCAGTCATGCAAACAGGCAGCTGATCAGTACACTTGTCTGACCATGCCCTGCACCTCAGCAGTACAGTTTGTCCCATCTCCTGATTAAATGATATTCCAGGATCTCCAGATCCTGTTCAGCATCTGTGGGTGTGTGAGGTCAGAGTCCAGAAGCTGAGGAGGAGCAGGGTCAGAGGGACATGTGACAGGAGAGCCTGAAGAGGGTGTGTATTGTGTTGGTGCATATGTCAGTGGCTTTCACAATTAAATACCAAGCCAGACTAGCTGGCAAGTAGGATAAGAGGCTTTGGAGCCAGATATTGAGGTGCCTGTTGTGGTTTTGGGCCGTATTCTGGAAAGACCCAAGGGTCTGTGAGTCATCAAGTGGAGGGACCAAGGGACACAGGGGATGACTGGGAGATTTGCTTGTGTGTGTGCATGTGCAACAGAACATGTGCATGGGGAGTTGTACCTAAGGGACCTGGAGAGGGGCCACAGCCACAGGACTTTGTAAGCCCAGGTGCCAGTGCTTGCAGAGACTGGGGTCCAGGGGCAGCTGCTAGGCAGGCTGACAATCCAACCCTATGGATGGAGGGACCCACATTATATATATGGATACATTTCCTGGTCCTAGAACTTCCTAGAACTGCCATAGAGCTGGACAGGATTAGCCCATTTGAGCCACCAATGTGTCCTGGGTTGAAGTGTATTCTGTTACTATCTTCGTGAGCTGTTGGAACCAGGTGGAGCAGTGTTTTCCCTGCCTTCTCCCTCTGTACTATCTCCTGTTAATGGGCCATCAGTGCCTCACCCCATGACTCAGAGATAACTCCCCCTTGGACTACCTCCTGCCAATGGCCCATCAGTGCCTTATCCCAGGACTCACCATCCCACTGTGAGATGCTCCGCCCAGAGGGAGGAACCAACTATTCCATCCTGGATATAAGCTGAGATTCTGAACACCACAGGAGGGTTTTGCCTGCTGGACTCCCAGAGGACAAGACCAACCGCTGGACTTTCAGACCCTTCTTTCCACAGGATCACCGCTCCAGCAGAACCACTTTCGCCTGGACTGCCACCACCATAGAGTGTCAGGTTGTATTCTGACTTTTGTCAGTATCCTTGTACTACTGCATTTATTTATTTCTTTTAATTTTCTCCTATTAAATTATAATTCTGACTTGTGATCTCCCACTGGTTTGATTTCAAACTAGTACACAGTGTATGTGTATTTCTGCCTGTGCTGATCTGTATGGCCAGCAGTGTGTGTATGTGCATCTTGTCTGAGTGTGGATGAGCTCCTGTGGTGGCTGTGTGCTCAGCCCCTCTGTGGGACAGACCTGGGGACACAGAGATGTGGCCGCCCTGTCTCAATCAGGCTGCTGGGTTTGGCAGCCCCTACAATAGATTACTTTACAGAGGCAAGGCTTGATTTCATTTAATGTCCATTCGTCAGTTTTACTGAGATTATATGGAATAAAGTACTAGCAAAAAGGGGCATTTGGGCTGATCGGGTTTTCTTAAAAATAAAAGATGTGCCTGGACTGGAGAGCTAGATTTAAGATCCCGGATCATCTATTAGTCTTGCTGGTGTAGTTTGGACTTGAGTATACTTTAAACACCCAAAAATTTACCCAAGCCTCCTGGCCTCCTCTGTCAGACACCTGACACAGAGAGGATCACTCAGCATGCAGGATTGCTTTTATTTCTCTGCAGGTCATGGATTTTAAGGACAGGACTCACCAAGAACCTTCAAAAGTTCTTAAAATCTGCACTGGGGTTACCCACAGTCCTAAAAACCTGCAGCCCATTGAGGTCTGGCCTCATCTGCAGTCACATCTTTGCATGACAGGTAATGAGAGGGAAGGAAGGGCCACTGACAGAAAGCTGTGAGAGAAGAGCCCGAGATGAGAGAGCCACCTCACTTGCCTTCATGCAAGACAGACTCTGCCCCAACAGCTCTTTAAGCCTGCTTCCCCACTTGAATCTGCAAAAGAAATAAGATAAAATAACCCAACAATAGGGCTCTGTGTGATTCAAGCCACAATACTGTCTGTCACAAAAGAAAAAAGCTTTTGTTTGTATTTGGCTGGTATCTATGAAACACACAGGCCACAAAGATTTTCACCAACCTTTGCACCATCTTTGATGATTTGCAGATGTTCCCCACTGCTGCTTAATTTCAAGTTTGAGCTGCTTTAGCAAAGACACATTGGAGGCAGCAGCTCTGATGGCCTTTCTCTGAACTGGCTTTTACCTTACAAAGCACTTCTTGCCTTTTAAAGCTTTGATATTTTTTTTTTCCTTTTCTTTTTTTTTTCTTTTTTTTTTTTTTTTTAGGTTTGAGCAAAATTGGGTATAATAGTGCTGTTGGGAATTAGTGATACTGCTAACTTGCTTAGTGGCATTTTCACGGCCAGATACAATGGCTTGAAAAGGAACAAAGCAAAAACACCGTAAGACTTCCTTCTCCACCCCATTTTCCCAAAAGGACAAATCTAATCTCTGCAATAAAGAGTATCTCCTCCAGTCCAAGGAAATATTTGAATGTGATGTGCTAAAGAAGAAATTGAAGACAGCGAATTACTGCCCTTCTTCCACTGTGCTGTTTGCTGATTTAACGTTAGATTACTGCACTGTGGTTTGCTTGAGTGGCCAAGCTGTTACACTCACCCTAAATGACTATACTCTTCTGAATGAAACATGTCCTTGATTCAGAAATTATTTATTTCACGAGGAGTGGGGCCTCCTCTGTCAGACAACTGATGCAGAGTGGATCACTCAGCATGCAGCATTGCTTTTATTTCTCTGCAGATCATAGATTTTAAGGACAGGACTCACCAAGGACCCTCAAGCCAATGTTCTTTTTCCATGGGCCACAGGACTTACTGAGATCAGTTCATGCTTCAGATCCAAAGACAATGGTTGGAATAAAACAGATTTTTCTGGAAAAACTTCCAGTATAAACATTTTTTTATCCATTGTGAGTTATTCTGATGATGAAGTACTTTCTTACAGTAAATTACTTTTAATTTAAAATGTATTTTCAACCCCAGCCACTGGATCTTGTTTTGAATCTTTGTCTGCCAGACTGAAACAGTCTCTCCAGTTGTCTGTTAACACATAGGTGTCTCTGGGTTGTAATCAGACCACCTTCTGGTTTGCTGGTCCCTTTAGACCTCTCCCAAGTACGTTTTTCAGTCCAGCATATTTTTGTGCTTTGTTTGTGAAGAGTCTCAAGCACATCAACACCAGTGTAAGATTCCTAACTCACACCTGCTGCCTTTCTCCCACGATTCTCTCTCCCACAATTCACAGAAACACATATATAACAGAAACATCTCTAGATTATGAACATACCCCTGCAGAAGAGTATTTTGAGACCAGAAGTTGACCTATTTTTGGTGCATCTGGCACATTCCCCATTGATTCTGCATCACCCTTGCTGCCTGATAAAAGTGTTATGCAGGACCAACTCCACTTTCCAGGATCCCCATCAGGCTGACAGGTCTACAAATTACCTGGGTCATGCCATTTATTGTGCTAGCTTTCTCCCAGGCATCTGGAACTTCCCCAGTGTGCTAAGATTTATTTTCTTTGGCTTGCTCTTTTTTTTAAACTGCTGGATACAGGTTAGTCGAATCATTGCCTGACTTTGTTATCTGCTGTTTAACCTCCTCTTTACTTAAAACTAGAACAAATACTATGTGATCACTGTTGGTTGACATGGATTAATGATTAGGGTTTGGGTTTTTTTCCCTGTACATAGAACAAAAATAGAATAAGCTTCATTTTTACATCTTTTCCTATTGGCAGTTTTACTATTTTCATCTGGTAATGGAGGCATGTCATTTTTAATGTTCTTTATGTTCTGGAAATACTAAAATAAAATCCCCAAAATACAAGAAAATACTCCTCAACAGGTAACTTTCCTCAGCTGAGCTTGTCATGGTTCTCCTTGTGACCTGTTTCCCCTTCTATCAATTTTCTCCAAAACCTACCTTCTAATTTATGTGTATTGACATTAGGAGCTTTTTTGCATTTTCTCTTGGGGTCCAAGTACGCGTATGCATAAGAAGTTTTACTTCCCTCATGCAGCAGGCCATTTAATGAATGCAGATTCTTTTGCTGGGTGGGGCTTTTCCGGGCATCTCCTTAAGTATTATCCAATGATTCTCAATCGTTGTTCAGATTTTTCTATTAATAAAGCCTTTCTCCTAGTTTAATTTCTCCCATCATTGTTTTTAGCTAAAATGATTTTTTTTTCCTTTAAAGCACAATTAATATTTTTTATTGGCTTGGACTTCATTCTGTTTGGAGATAACAATAAATATAATCCCCCTGTCATCAGCTGTACCCAAGCCATAGCTAATTGTTCATTTTTTATTTAGTCTCTCTGCTGTAGTAAAGGCAAGATCTAATGTAGGAGATTTCCTGGTTGAATATAGCACTGAAGCTGTTGTCTGTAACATTTGCAGTGATAGCCTCTCTTTTATTTAGTACAGAAAATTTGGGCTATTTCAGAAAGTCAAGCTACACAAAAGACAAAAACCCTGGCAACAAAACAGGTCAAGAAAACAGCTTCTTTGCACAGCTGGCTATATACTGAGGAAACATCCTGCTGGTCTCTCTGAAAACCAGTCCTGTAATATTTTACAGACTCTAATAGAAGTAGCACCTTTAGCAGCTCATGACATATCACCATCACGCAGTACCTTCCTTCAGCAGGGATTCAGAAGATGCACAGACTCCTTGTTGGTATAAAAGGATCTCCTCTGATGCCAAAACTGAAACAGCCTGGCTCTAGGGACATCACTGTAGGGCTGTAGGCTGTAGGGCCTCTGGGTAAAATGGAGGTTTAATGCACAGTGCACCCAGTTTGCCCTTTATTGTTACCAATATAACAAAAAGGATTAAAAGGGAGGATGCACTTGAGAAAAAAGTTTGCAAACGGAACACCTAAAAAAAATGTCCCCTGGGTGTCTTTATCTGCACAGCACAGAGAGATGAGGCAAATATAATTGTTTCTTATAAATGGAGGAAGAGCAAGTCCTGAAGCTCACTTTGTGTAAAAGGGATTCACTGTTAGCTTTCTCTGGTCCACCAACATTGCATGGCATTCTCTCAGTTCCATTTTCACAAGTCCAGTTACTCAGTGCTGCAAAAATTGGTATGATTTTGTGCCTCAAATTTCCCAATATTCTGTGTTACACCCTCAGCGCTGTGGTGAGGAGCGATACATGATCTAAAAGATTATCCTAAAGTAAATCTGCATGTGATAGGGAGGAAATATTATTCCAGAAGACTTAGATGAAAATCTGATCTTTCAAACTGCCATTGCTCACACCTACTTTTAGTACACTACCAGCATCTACAGTGCTCACCTGTTCCACAAAGCCTAAAAAAAGTAGTAAACAGGTCTTGCGTGATGATTTCATTTTTTAAAAGAACAGCATTTTAAAACATCAATCTGATTTCTGCAAACAAAGACACATGTACACTTAAACAGAGTACCAGATAGTTTTCTAATTTTGACTGTAGCTTGCAGCATGCTCAATGTCTTACAAGATCTTTTCCTCCTTGGAAGTCTTTTCCAGACAATCCTGGAGAATTCAGATTTTGTTGTAAGAGGGTTTTCCCCTTTTAACTATTTAATCTTTCTTTCTTTCTTTCTTTCTTTCTTTCTTTCTTTCTTTCTTTCTTTCTTTCTTTCTTTCTTTCTTTCTTTCTTTCTTTCTTTCTTTCTTTCTGCTGGCACTTGCAGGAGCAGCCTGTGTTTGCACTGTAGGCCACCAGTTGCTGATTCAACAAGGCAGGAGCACAAACACACAGGCTCACTCACACACACACACACAGAGCTCCACAGAAAGTGATTGATGACCAGTTTTCATGTCAGAACTGTGATATTTCTGGCTGAACAGCTTTCTACCTTTTTTTTTGGTACGAAAGCCACGGCATAAAGATAAGAGACAGAGCACTTAAGACATGTTTACAAAGATTAAACCACTGACTTGGCTTTAGTTAAAGTAAATTCTCCTGCTTCCCACTGTGCAATGTAGGTTTACAAAGGGAGGACTGGCAAAGGTTGCTTCATCTTCTTTTCTGGCACTGTCTGTTGGCTCCAAACCAAATGCACAACTTAAACCACATAAAAGGGCAGCAAGGTATTAGCACTTTTGAGGAGTTCTGCATCTGACACATTCCTAATCTGCCTGGGTAGGTTTTTGATCTGAGCTGCTGCACTGACTTTATAATGACAGGGCAATTTAACAAGCCCAAAATTCAAGGTTCTCTCTGCAGCCGAGGAGTTACCAAGACCAGCACTCACCCACTCTCTGCTGCTGTTGTCACTGCCTGCTCCCCAGCTCTCCCCTGGGGCCAGGGAGGTGCAGGGAACCCCCAAATCCCCTGTATTATAGCTCAAAATGCTCTCACTTTCCCCAAGTTTGAGACTACAGTAGATCAACCCAAAGAAGGATTTTAGGAGGTTATAAAAAGGTAAAATTGCACAACTGCAAACCTTCAGCATGGAAGACAAGGTTTTGCTGAAGGGAAGATGCTGTCTGCTCCGACAGCCCCTGGAAGCAGAGGGCAGCAGAACAACCATGGCACAGCAGGGAGGAGGAGGAACTGTAGAAAATAGTAGGGGGTGGCAGAAACACAAATCTCCAGAGAACAGATAAAAAAATAACTAGAAAAGGCTTACAGAAAAATGTATTTAAAGATCTTGAGTACATCTAGACGTTTGAATTACTGTATTTGTGTTAGTGTTAGTGTTAGGTTGGCACACTATTATGCTCCACTTGCAGAAAGGGATTGTCTTGGCTATGGCAAGAGACCAAGAAAGGACAAATGTCATGTCTACCTCCAAACAAATTCTATGCCTGAGAGATTATTTATCTCAGAATTCATTATTGCAGCAAATAATTATTTAATAATAGCAAATACGAACATGGAGAGAGGAAAGGAATTGAACAACAGTCTTTCACTTTAGTTTTTGTCCCTGGTGAGGAAAACAGTCACTGAAGTCAGCTTTGGCGGGGTGTAGTCCAGAGGAAGACATGGTGGGGCAGGAAGTCTGTACTGAAAGAATATTGTATTGCCAGTCAAAGTGGAAGGACATATGGGATAGGTGCGGCACAGCCTCTCCCAGGTTTAGTCATATTCAATATTTTTATTCATGCCCCAGATGATGGAACAGAGAGGATGTACAGATGGCAGCCAGCAGGGAAGGACTGTCAGGAATTTGGAAGACAGGATTAGAATTCAAAATGATCTTGGAAAACCAGTATTTTTAAGGTCTAACAGGAAAACATGCTACTCTGGAAACAAGCTTGCAGATTCTTCCTCACACAGGCAATAACTGACTGTATACTGCAGGATGGAACAGCTGCCTGGCCAGCAGCTCTGCAGAAAACCATCTAGAGGTTGTAGAAGATCACAAGCTGAAGAGCTATTTTGTGTTGCTGCAGAAGAGGGTTGCTCCAGACTAGCAATGTATAAGCGGAATTACACCCTGTGAGACTCATAACCAATTTTCATCCTTGAAAAGTGACTGTATCTGTGCAGTCTGGTAGACTGCTCTCTGAGAAAGATGTGATTCAGCTGTACTAAGCTGAAGGAACAGCAAAAGGGCTGATTAAAGGTCTAGAAAAACAATGCAGGGGAAAATTTAAATTATAGAGTTGCTTGAGTAGAGAGGACTTTCTGCCGTGACACACACGGTGACAAGAGACGGACGTAGACTAAAGGAAGGCAGACTGAAGTTAGAGATCAGGAAGCACTTTCTTAATGCTAAAGGGAGATCATACAGGAACAACTTAACCATGGCATGTCCACCAGGGTTGGCTTTTGAAATGCTTCCTGAGGTATCTGAGATGTAGCTGAGCCTGGCTGACAGTGGAGGGATGGTCCTACAAGCCTATAAACAGGATCAAATGGCTACATCCCAGCCCAGTTCCTCAGGGTACACTCAAACCACAGTTTCTAGATCACAAAATTGCCTCTCAGCACTTACCTCACAGGAAGGACCCAAAACAATAAAGGCTTGAAGTGTCTCATGACCTACCATCTCCTCCATCATACTGGCTTCCGAGACCCATTCTTTAACATCCAGCTCCTCATCTTTCGGATACAGGGAGCTGGGATCAGTGCTAGAGGGTCTGAAGATCTCCACAGGGACACTGCAAGCCTCGGAGGCATATATTTAATGGTTTGGTGGGTCTGGCTACTGCCATAATCACTGGGCTAAGCTCATTTCATTAGGAACAGAGGGAAATACATCTTTAGTTGGCAAAAAAACCCCACATGTACTCCAAATCGAAAAGTGAGTCAGAACCAATAAAAAGAAGATGACTAATAAGATCTCTCTTCTAACCCCATACATTGTGACCTCTACTACAATACATACACCAGGCAAACAGTCGCTGGGAACCCCTTTTCTTTAGAGACAAATAAATTTTCAGGCAAAAGAAATTAAAAGCAGGCATAGGGTACAAATCTAGCAACAATCTCCAAAGAAACAAACCAAAGAGAAATTTTTAATTTTTTAAGGAATTCTCCATCTATTTCAAAGCAAAGCAATGTTCTAACATCAATTTTCAGCCAATACTGTTAGTGTATACTGGCAACAATAAACATTTATGTCACTCAAAAAAAATAATCCACTTAAAAAATTGCAGACAATCAGTGGGTTAGAGTCTTGGGGGATTTAAAAGGCATGGCATGGAACCATCAAAATTCACAAAGGAGTAAGTGTGCTGTAAGACTTTTCAGGGGAGGTACAATACACTCTGCTCACACTCAAGACTGCAAGTGTGGCACAGCCAGCTGGGTTTTTAAATGCCTACCATTGTGGTTTGCTCCATCCATCAGTCAGTCAGCTCCCAGATAAAGTTTCTTGCAGTATTCATTTCTAGGCCTTAATGCTCTTAAGAACCAATAAACTGTTGATTATGGGGGTGCCTCAGACTGTCAGAGGGTTTCTTTTACCCTCATTACATGGCTTAGATGTTGGTGGGAAATAAGCAGATAGAACAAACAGAGGAAACATCTAAAGACCATGAAAGGGCGTATTTTCAACACAGACTCCTACACAGCCCTTTTGCAGAACTTGTGGGCATGGCTATTTGCATTTGGCAAGTGGGTGAATGAACAGAGGGATGACATTTTATACAGGCATTTGCAGTTACTTCTTTGTTGTACACAAAGAGGTTGCACAACCATGCAATTTTCTACACACAAAATGGATGCAACTGAAAATTTTTCAGGTGCACTTTAAAATGCTGTTAAAAACCTCCGTATGACTCTTTCAACATGGAATTCACTGTTCTCACTTCCACTTCTTCCTTACCTCACATCTTTAGCCAGAAACATTAAAAATACACAGAGCTCATAGAGAAGCAGCAGTCTCAGCTCTCAATCTCCATGTTTTTCTGTGTTTGAATAAAATGTTTAATGTTACTTGAGCTGGCGGGAAAGGTGGGGGGTTGTGTGTGTCTTAGTAGAAGTTAATGTTTTGGTTGGCTGGACAAGCTCAGGAAATTTTTGTAGTGAGCATGATGAGAGAGGATGTTTGGCAAGATGTTTTCCAACAGCTGGTACAGGTGAAGGATTAGGGAGAAAAAAATGCTTAAGAGCCTTTTCCCTAAATTTTCTGCCTTGTACCCTTCTTAGATATACAATCAATTTTAAAGTCTCATACAAATCTCCCTGAAATCCATGGGTCTCTTTCCACTGGCTCAATAAGACTCGAGATAAATGCTCCAGATGCTGTGTTGGCTATTAAAAACATTTTGACATTCCTCCCTGCCCTCTTAAACACAGTTATTTTGGGAAGGAGCAGCAGATACTGGCCTCTCTATGGAGCCTGAACTCAGAGAAACCCCCCAGGTCACTCTGCCCATTGCCAGGACTCAACGAAGTGTCAGGGTTCCAACATGCTGGGTGATGGGGTGAGTTGTGCCACTGTTTCCCCCTTTCTGCATGGGTGAGGGGTGGGGGAAGAAAGGCCGTGGAGGGCACAGACCTTCAGACTGCCTGATGGCAAGGGAGGTATAGAGAGGGGAACAGGCTTGGATATAGTGTGTTGTGCCTTGTGGGACTTGGAGGGTGGGGATGGTCCTTAACTGGTGCCTTCGCCTAAGGCTCTTAGCTAAAGAGTTCATGATGCAGAGAGAGAGCAGGATCAGCCTCTAAAATTCAACATAATTTGTTTACAGAGAGTTTCAAGCAACTGTCTTCACCCCGTTCACTCAGCAATACAGCTCTGCTACACCAAGAGTGCATTCATACAGAGTATTTGGTGTCTATAATATACAGATACTTCTGCAAAGAGAATATTTACTGACTCCAGGATTGCTTTTGTTTAGTTAATTATGAAGGGCAGAATTATTATAAATCTACACAAATTGAAACAGTATTTTGTCATGGCTCTGACATTTAAACCAAGTTAATAAAAACAATGATACATAGTATTCGGGTATCATTTAATCTTAGGAATCTATAGTGAGCACAAAGACCAAAATAAACTCTTGAGACACATGTTTATTCACATATTAAGATTCCCTGAGACTGTTCTACATTACTGACTTTCATATGCTTGGAAAATAAGAAGGCTTTTTCATATTCATGCTCAGTGAGTGAAAATGCATCACTCAGGAGACCATCTGCTTCTCTCTGGAGTGTGCATCTTGACCTTAACACATTGGGCTGCATACAAACTCTGAGGGGAAAAGATGTATTTGGGTGCTTCAGCACAATCTTAAGAGCATAGATAATTCAGTCAGCATTCAGAGGATTCAATGTTAGTTCAGCTGCTACAGCAGCCAAAATTATGGCAGATGATTCAAGTTTTCATCTGTCTGTTGTGGTACGAGTGTTCTGCCACAGCCCGTTTGCCATTTTATCTCAATTCGTTTACACAAGGCTGTACCTGGGTCCCCAAGAAACAGATGACAGTTTTGCCACTGAATTCCCTGTGATCACAATTTAGCCTGTGGCAAGGAAAAGGAAAAGAAAAAGAAAAAAAAAAAGAAAAGAAAAAAATAAAGGAAAAAAAGAAAAGAAGAAAAATAGAGGCAGCAAGTCCATCTGGAGAGTGGCAAGCTGCCCACCACCTCGGTGCCCACAGTCAGCACAGCCAGAACAAAGGCGGGAGAGGGGAGAGCTGTGGTTTGGATATGCATTGCTCTCATCCTCCTGAGGGCTCCCCAGGCTCCTGGGGGGACACAGCACCTCCTTGGGCAGCCTCTCTGGAGGGAGCTGCTTTCTCTTCCATCAGTGTAAATGGAGAGCTAGGAGAGGCAGCCCTACAACTTCCATGCTCTCCAAGTGGCTGCAGGATTAAGATGAAGGTGTGGCTAGTTGGGGTGGAGGAAGGACTTGCTTTTATCACATCTTGCAGCTTGGAGAGTCAAGGTGTTTTGGCTGGTGGAGCTGTGCAAGGAGGGGGATCTCAAATGCTTTTAATGTTTTTAAAAGCTATATTACTTCCCAGGTTTGAGTCCTAGAAGGAATTTTCAAACAGGTTCCTGACAGATGCCCCTCTGCTGAGAATGTGCCCTCTTCTTCCTGATTTAAGACAACTGCAAAAGAGTATTTTAAGAGGAACTGGATGCAACAGGAAGAAGAAAGTTGTCATGCCGGAGTGCTCCCATGGAGATTTAAGGGTGTAGGAACCACAACGTGCAGCACAAGCCCTGATAACCTGCATCAAATTAATTCCTAACTCAGGGTTCACAAGCTGAAGCTGAGCCAAAGCAGGGTTTTCCCATATGAGGTGGCTTCAGCACAGGTACATACACTGCAGATAGCTCCTGTAGATAGCAGGAGGAGGAGAAGTGGTAGCATCATCTGCAGAACCCTCCAGGAACTTGAAGTATTCAGCAGCAGTTCCCTGCTGCCACACCTGCGCTGTCTGGTTACCTGAATCAGGGTAAAATTTACTTGAATAACTTGCACTTTGTAAGGGCAAAATCATTACGCATGACTGCTGTGTCAGCATTGCTTCAAGTCTGGGCTGTCATTAGACTGTCTCAGGACAAAGATACAATTCATCTGCCTTGAAACCACTTCTTTGAGGTCACAGCAGCTTGATGTCAACTGTGCACGCCGTGCAATGCAGAAGTAGAAGGGCTTTACGGGTGAGAGAACACAGATGAGAGAACTGGTCATTTTATCCTGAGTCAGGGTGAGGATCCATTCTAGTCTCAGGACAAAAATTAGGTACATATAGCTACCAGTGTCAGTGAGAAAACTGCTCATAGCAACTACCTGCTTGTAGTGAGGTGATGCTCTAGGTTTTAACATTTATATTTTTGCAATTCTGTATCATCTAGTGTGTAACTGAAGTTTCTGGTAGCTTGTTCGCTGCTCTCCTAGGCCAGATAGACACAACAAAGCTTCTCTGAGCTTGCTATTCAAGGACACTCAGACTGTCCTAGGCCCAAAGGTGTAAACTAGGGCCGCGAGAGAGGTGGAGCAATTGAAGAAATTACATCATTAGCTAAAGTTTTAATTGGTGAATTTATGCTGATATGCAAATGGACCAAACCTATAAAAGTGTGAAGAACTCGTGACTTGTTGTCCATCTTGGGGTCCATTTTGGAAGTAGCCTCTGGCTCCCCAGGGTGTACCTTTGGAGGCCTTTCAAATAAATACCTACCTTTTATCCCCTTACTCTTGTCTAGTCTCTGTTTCTAGATAGCCACTCAAGGCATCAAAGGAAAGAAGAAAATTAGAGGTGGTAAATCCACCAGGCAGTGGGTTTTGTTCCTTGTATATGTGCTCAAATGAACCTTGACTCTTGCCCATGGCGTCATGAAAAGTCCCACAGTCCCACAGGTACTGAAGTGTGTGATCAAATCCCATACATGCATGAGGTGACAACACTTTCCAAGTGGCACAAGGAAAATGATAGCAGGAAAAGGCACCCCTCTCTGAGTCACAAAAAGGAAGTCATAGATGCAGAGGGTGAATGTCTTCTGGTATGAGCATTCACAGCGGCACATGGGGATCTAGAGGAGAAGCACCTTCAGAAAGAGAACCTTAAAGATATAAATGGAGGACACAAAAATATCTATGAGAAGCCCGAAGGGACTAAAGCCTTACCTGGTAATAGTTAGGGTGAAAGACTGCTTTCTCCTGATAAGAAAGCAAAGGAAAAAGATGAGCTGCAATGACAACACACAGCCTTTGGAAAATGAAAACTATAGATTGAAATATCAACCAACCAAAAAGACAGAGACTTTAGAAAACTCCTGTGTGAATGAGATGGGAGAGGCTAGTGTTCCAGTGGGAGATCACTGGAAATATTGTCACGAAAGCTGCAAGGCAGTAGAGCAACACTTGGAAGAAATCCAGGTACAAAGAACAAGGGATGGTTTGATAAAGACCCTGAAAAGTCTTGGAAAACAACACATGGCAAAGGTCACATGCTGCTAGGCTCACAAGATGTTATTTGTGGGGTGAAGGAGACAGAGTGGGAGATGTTCCTCAAAGCATCTGACCAAGGGAGAGGCATGGACGGTGTCAGCCACAAGGAGCTTGGACATGTGGGAAAAAAAGGAGTTTTTCCACATTTCAAGGCACCTCTTTGACCTGGAAAGAGGCTTTGCCTTTGTGAAATACCAATACACAGCCTGCCAATCCCATGCCCATAGCCCAAGGCCTGAGGTGCTGCAGGAGGTGCCTGTGCAGGTGCTCAGCTACAAGCACAGTAGCAGCCGTAGCAGGGTGGAGCACCTTGCTGTCACCCTCGCAAAAGAACAGTGTCAAAGGAGAAAGATTGATGACAACTTTTCAGCCCACAGAGCAGTTCTGAGCCAATTCCCAAAGCCATCCCAGTGGTAATCAGAATAAGGTCTCAGGTAGGGTCCAGAGCCAGGTTTTAATAATGTCCTGCCATACTATTAAAAATGGGGGGGATAAATTCAGTCAAAGACTTTGTGAACTAGTTTTGTTGATTGGGTGGCTTGAATAGATTCCAGGCGAATGGCAGGTCTTTTGCCTGATTGTGCACAGGAGGGACTGAGAAGAGTCAGAACAGGCTGGAATATCTGCTTTCCCAGTGCAGTGTACAGAGCCAGAACCTGTCCATCCGGAGACACTCTTTACTGAGCAAACAGTAGCAGAGTATCCATGTTAAATCAGAGGGACAAGTCTTGGCGAGGTTGGCCTGCTCTCTCTGAAGTTATGTGGGCACATTAAGGCTTTCAGCACTTAACTTGGGAACAGAACAGAGAATAAATATCCAGGAGCCGCAAGGGCATAGCCGTGGGGTAGAACTGACCCAAATCTTCTTGTTATTTTTGTTGCTATTGTTTTTCTATTAGTTCCTATTACAGCATGTGAAGGGTCTGTTCTTGACCCAACAGCAAAACTGGCCTGTGTCTGGGAAGACACAATAAAGACGCTCTCAGACCTGCCAGGTTCAGCAGAAAGGAAGGAATAATGGACCTTTATTGTTCACATTATCTCATTCTTATACACGTCCCAACTCCACAAGGGATTGGAGAGCATGTCACTTCCTTCTCAATCCCACTGGAGAAGAAAGGTGCTTATTAAAGCTCTCATATCACAAAAGGAATGAAAAACAGAAAATACCGTTAAGTAAACATCGGCTATTATTTACATGAATCTGTGTGAAAGAATCTGACTCCAAGGTTAAAAACAGAAGGCTTACGAAAACCAGGGCAACACTGGCCTCTTTTGAAAACTGAGCCCCCCATGACTGTCAGGATTGGAAAGCTGTTGTATGGGTTAAAATTGGTGTTTTGACATTACAGTTTTGGAAAATTTTGGAGATGGAATGAACCAGACCTGGCATGGTGTGGGAAGGAGAGAGGGGAAAGAGTTAAAAAGGTTACAGAAGTGTAGACATGAAACTGAGGAAAGTTAAATATCACAAATCCCATTTGATAAAATGCAGAAAGTATTCTTTTTTGGTTTCTGATTTCATTTCCCATTTGAAGTTGAACTGAACTACGAAATTGTTATTGCGGGAGGTAGGGCAGAGTGTGCAAAGGAATGCAAGAAAGAAATACCCTTCTGATTATAAATACTGGCATCATCAGTCATTAGCCATAGTGAGGTCTTCTCACTGCCTAGTGTGCAAATTAATCCAGAATAGATTTTGAACTTGAAAAGCAGGGTGTGCTCTATTTTAAAATGAGACACAGAAACATTAAAGTAAGAGACAAGTTAAAATGATCTGCAGACGGCTCCCTGTGGCCAGACCAATAGGAACATTCAGCATAGAATTAGCTTAAAATTAGCCCTAGTTTCCATTCAGAGCTGGTAGTGCTCAGAGTCATTAGCCACCACTCTCTGTGTCAGCTGCTGCAGGACCTGCTGAAACCTGGGTCTGGCATTTCAGCATTCTGGCATGCTAAGCTTCTTTCTACAGAACAGGGAAGTTTTGCAATACGTCTTTGCAAAATGTTGTAATAATGAAAACTTTAAAAATACGCAGCTGTTTTGCAAAACCCTTGTAACAAAGACTCCTTTGAGATCAGCTCCGTACAGGCTCCGTAGTGGATGCGCTACCATCAGTGCTCTCAACGGAGACATTATGCAGCCTAACGTACCCTCCGTGCCTCTCTGACCCCACGGGTCCCCTGCCTGGACCTTGTTCCTTTCAGGCTGTGCTGCCTGCTCAAATCCCTGCTTCAGTCCCTTTATTTGGGTGCCAGAAACTGCTTTCAGGGGTTAGGCACATTTGTCCCTTGGGGTGACCTCTTCATAGGGCTATTTGTCCTTCCTTGATGCTGCCGTGGCTTAAACAGGACAAGCTGGTACATCATTTCGGGTGAAATTTATCTGCAGATGAGCTGGGTAATGCTGAGGGAAAGAAGTCCATGAGACCTACAGACCCCTGAGCAGCTGAGCCCCCACTGTGTTGATTCCTTCAAATGCAGCCTTCCTCCCTATGCACCAACATGTTTGCATGCTGTGAGCACTGTACAGGGTGCTGCTGCTCCTGAAACCTACGTATTGGTGCTTGGCATCAAGCTTGATTCCTACACTTTCCAAAGTGAATAGTTTATTGGGATTTGAACAGTTGAAGGGAGTTCATTGCTGTAAATAAGGTAGTGCCTGACTTGAAATCTGTTTAAGGTGCTTTTATTACCACAGAGAACATGGGGATTCAGCTTTTCAGTGTTAAAAGTATTTCCCTGAAGTGATCATTAGAAGAAATAACTCCTGGATTCTCAAAAAATGCTGCTATCTGTACATAAGCTATATTTCCAGTAAATTTTAATGACAAAAGAAAGCTGGCCAAGGCAGTACACAATGGCTTTCACTCTCCTGGGGAAGCCAGGAGCAATTTCCCATCAGTTTGAGCAGAACCTGGCTCCTCACATCCTATGCTGCTGTATCTCTTTACCTTAGTGTCAAAGATGGGTGAGGTGGGAATCACAAACCTGTCAGGAAGGAGTAGATGGGGAGGAACCAGCCTGCCCCAGACATCTTAAGGATAAAACTCTTGTGTTGCTCTTCTGTGGTTCTTCTTCGGGGTCCTGAACACAAACAGGGTAAGAAAAAAGTGTGGTTATACTTGGTGGAACTAAAGCCCTGTCTGGCTTAGTACCCCATCTCTGAAAGTGGTCAGATGCACTCCTCAGGAGGGAGAACAGAGGAAGCATATACCATTCTCTCTTGAAATGCCCTGCAAGACTCACCATTCTACATCCCAGGGACTTCCAGCCAGGAGACCGGACAACACTGTCTCACCAAGGATTGTGGTGGGTGCTGACTTGAGGAGCTGTTGGACCAGGCTTTCAGGGGGTACACACTCTGTGTGACACCGAGTCACCAGCGCTAACATTTCACTCGTGGCTCCTGGTTTTTTCATAGGCAAAAGACTGGAAGAGGCTCAGCTTCATCTGATCCACCACACTGCTGCAGCAGTAACGAGTATATTACCCCTGACAGATGTTATTCTCACCTGCTCTTGAGGCGAGCACAGGGGAGAGCCACAGCCTCCCTAAGCAGTCTGTGTTTCATCACTCTCAAAGTTGGGAATTTGCTTTGTAACATGGAACCCGAATACTCCTAGCTGCAAATTAAGCTAAATTCCTGTTGACCTTTTCCTGACAGCTACAGGGGACCATTTTAATCACTGGTCTCTTTGTTGCAGTCTTTGCATTCTGGAAAATGTATCACATCCCCCTTTGTCTCCTCTCCTCCAGAAAAACAAACACCATTCTCTCAACCTTTCTTTGTAGGTTATGTTTTTAAACATCTTCTTGCTGTCTTTTGGGTTCCCATAAGGGTGTTTGCTTATTAAAATAGAAGCTTAATTTTACAAAGGTTGCTACGTTACTTGGCATGGCAGAAAATAATAACAAAGGCTACACTGCCACTAGGAAATCCAAGATAAGATCACAGAGTGGAGGGGTAAGGCGGATCTCAAGAGATCATCCAGTCTGTTTCCTTGCACTAGGGCAAGTTCAAGTGAAACAAGAAAATCCCTTAAGATTTGTCAGGTCAATGATGACAACTTTCAGTGATGGCACGTCTCCAGTTTCCTGGCAGTCTACCCTGTGGATTTTACTGTCCTTGTATCAATCCATTGTATGTTGTTACAACCGTGAGGATTAAACTTCTTAAAGAAGATTTTAAAATCACATATGACTATTGAGCTCCAAAGCAGAAAATAGTCTCAGGGAACAGAGGTATAAAAAGGGATAGATTTACCAGCTGTGAAGATGAAGCCTTTTTTATTTTAATTTTTTCCCTATTCCTGAAATTGACTGTCAATTTCTTTTACCTTTAAAGCATTCAACTAGAGTAAATGCATAAAATAAAGATGATATGGGTAAGTAACATATTTAAGGACTTGGCCTAGAAATCCTGATACATAACTTGTACTTGGCACTGTCTTGGCAGAATTTCAGCCAAAGAATAGTTTTTCATGCTAGAGGTGGCAAAATGACAGAGTTCCCTGGCAAAGGCCAAACTAATTCTCCCCATCCTTCGGTTTTATTGGTTCTAGGCTGATCTCACCCAAAACCAGGTAAAAAAAAATAAGCTCCTCTTCCTATCAATGCCCTACCATAGATACCTTGGCAGGACTGTCAGCTGTACTGAAGGCTTCCTTGGGCCTGCAGCCCATGGTGGGCTTCTGAAGGCTACAGAGTCAGAAGACTTTTTGAAGGTTCCAACAGGAGCTGGCTGGAAGTTTCATATAGACTCAGAATGTTCCCTTGAAGACATGATTTTATACCACTGTTCTGCTTTCAAGGAACAACCCTGTTCACATAAGTGTACCCTCCATCCCAGACAGGGTCCTGTCTGAACCGCTTCTCCATGCTCTGTATTTATGACAGGGTCCCAGGCCAGCAGGTGCCACCTGTCCCAGCATGATCAGGGTGAAAGAGTTATCGTACAGGCATTGGCACTGGAAGGCCTTGTATAAGACCTGAAAGCAGCAATGCAGACCATGTATGTATGGCGGCTCTGGCTCTTGCTCAACTATTTTGTTGTTACCACTGCTTATAAACAGAAATGTTTCACTCCACAGGATTTCCTTGCATGAATCCTGATGTCATCTCTCTCCCCTGCGCACAGGCAAGAAGTTTCTGCCAGAACAATCGGTGTGGGAGAATAGAAAAAGAGGAGTGATGTGCTTTTGCTTTAACCAAATGGGTCTTTCAAAAGCTGAAGCTAATGAAGATCCGCTTAACAACTCTTCATATAGCTCCGATAAACAAAATGTTTCCAAACGGAATTTAAAAAGCTGAACATAATATTATGAAGAGGGAATAAGAGCTTCCCCTTGTCAACTGGCTACTAACAAAAGAAAAATATGAGGAGTGAATACTTAAAAAAAAAGACCAACAGTGCTGTAATATAATTAAAACCATTAAAAATGCTGTACTCTGGTTTTGCTCCCTGAAGCACCATGTTATTTTTCTTTTTAAAGCTGTCACCACATTTTGATACCATAAGGAATAAACTAAATCAAGACAAACCTCCATTTCAAAGTTGGAGGATTTGCTAGAAGTAATAACTTAAACTTCAAACTAGCAGATGATGCTCAATCAACTGCAGCCATCAACATCTCTCTTTTTATTTGTTGACAGTAGGTATTCCTCAGGTACATAAGCAGCACTGAAGTGAAAGAAGGACAAATGCAGAGACAAGCCCAAGAGAAAGCACACACACAAAACCTGCAATTTTAGAAGCTCAGAAAGGGCCCCATTCAGCAAAGCACTGAACTGGAATGATCTGTATTATATGTGTAACCTAAGAGTATGCAACATTGGGATTTTTTCATTTGGCAGCCCTTCAGACAGAGGTAAGACAACCTTCCTGTCCCTTGATATCATATTCCAAAGTTTTCCCAGTGCCATGGAGGTGATGTAATTCTGACACATGAGCAGAGATTTCACTTGCCAGCAAACTGCATGGGGCCACTCTTCTGCTAGAGACGTAAAAGTATGAAGCAAGGAGTTGTAGGACTGAGCCACCTCATGCATTTGCCTCTTTTACTTTTCTTCTTGAGGAAAAATGCAGTCCACTGTCATTGGGAATGGGACTAGAGGGCAATGCATAGAGCAAAGAACGTTCACAAAAATTATTGCAATGAATGTACAATAATAAAAGTTTAAGCAATAAACCACAAAGAAAAAAAGGGGGGAATGTATTAACTATGCTCCTAGCTAGTCAAGCAAAATTGTCAGTTATCATTGTGAACCTTGTGAAAAACAGATTATTTAGGTAAGTCAATCAACCTCTACCCCACTAGCTTCTAAAAACTCAAAAAGCAGATCAAGAAAGATGAGTATACACTAATAACAGATTTCTCACTGAATTTGTGGCACTGCACAGTAACCCAGACAAGCAACACTGGGCACCCTGGTTGTTATCTTCCCAAGGGTGAACAGACTGTTACTTGCACCACTCTGCAGAGCCTTGGGGCATTGCAGAGCTGGAAACTGGATGCATCAGATCCTGCTCAACCTCTTTTTAAGAT
The DNA here is from genome assembly GCA_013397175.1 of Platysteira castanea. Taxonomy (NCBI): domain Eukaryota; kingdom Metazoa; phylum Chordata; class Aves; order Passeriformes; genus Platysteira; species Platysteira castanea. Next base: position 161,513 of record VYXC01000364.1, read on the forward strand.
CTGAAGATGCGGACTTCTCCTTTCTCATCCTATACTCTCAGGAAAAAGAAGATGCAAAGAAATACAAGAAATAGGCTGTGAACAACTCTTTCAATTATAGGGGACGGGGGCCACAGTACTGACATGACTGTACAGTCACAATATATGTAGTGTATGGTTAGGAGATAGAAGAAGAGTTGCAAAAAGAATCTTCTCAGTGTGGCCAGTTACCACAAATCGGCTATGTTCCAGTAAGCTATGCTGCAGAGTTGTGTTTCGCAGAGAAGTTTTAAAGAGCTGCTGGTAGTGTAGTAGAATAACAAAACAGAAATGAATGTTGCTGTTCAGGTGGAACATAGCTCATAAGGTGTTGTCTTCACAATTTTTTACCTTATGAGCCAAAAACAAATTGTTTACCACAAGCCCTTGGTATACTGTGCCCTAATTTTACTCAGTTTGTTCCAGAAAATCATTGGTAGAAGAGATGCATTGTTGATCCAAGGGCTTTGTACAGATTCCAAGCTGACACTATGAAGACAAGTTTGTAACTAATACAAATGATCCCTGGCACCAGCCGAGCAGTCAAACACAACACACACTCTCAGTCGGAGATTCACAAACCTGCCCACTGAATCCTCAGAGGCCACATTTGTTCTCTGCTATGTCATGTTGAACCTTTCAGCTGCATTCAACTGCTTGCACATAAGATCTGCAGAAGAAAACATCTTTCTTTGCCTTTTTTGTTTCCTACCACCCTGTTTTCTGTGACATCTGGACCTTTCAGATATTCCTATAAGAATATTCCATCGGTAGGACAAGATCCCTTGCCTTGACATCACCAATTTAAACAGGAAAAGGCCCGGAAAAGGCACCCAACAGGATCTGAGATCAAATCCTGAAACTTGACTTCTCTGGCCCAGTGCTGGAGAGGAACTTCAGCCGCTACTTTTTCCACAGGGATAAATCTCCAAACAGTGGTAGGAAAGACAGGCCCAAGGGTTTGTCTCAGGGGAATAAGGTACTAAAAAGAGTTTGTGGTAAAACAGTCTAGCAGAGCACTTTGTGTCTCTTCTGACCACAGATGAAATGATGGGGCCAGATGTGTATCATGGGCCACCAACTAGAAAAAACTGGTTGTGAACCTTCCTTGGATCAACATGAAAGAAACCTAAGGTTACAGAGTACCAAAGCTGCCAACAGATGAGACTCTTTGATGTTTTTTATGAACAAAAAAAAATGGACAGAAACAGTTTTAATTTTGCATTAGCATTTTGTGTTGTGTGGGGTTTTTTCCAACTGACTCTGTGATTGTTGATATTAATTAAAGTGAATGGTAGATTATTTTCTAAAGGCTGTAATTTAAACCAGTAGTTGAATATAGACTAGAGTGTAACATTCTTCAGCTCAAACCACAAGGTATGCAAGCTGGGAATGAACTCTATTTCTTTCCTGTTACAGGACAGATTAAATATTTTTTATTAATTCTATTGCTAGCAAAAAAATAAGATCCCCATTTTTCCTTCAATTTCTCTCTACACTTAATTGATGTATTCTACCAAGCTGTCCAGCTGCTTTTAAAACTCATTCTTTTTCATAGAAATATTATCCTCCTTTTATTAGTTTGAGTTGATAAATGAATCAAGAGCCTTTGAGGTATTGTGTAGTGTCAACAGAATACATCTTTCAGATGCATCCACTGCAACAGAGCTGAAAAAATATATATCATGAAACACTTAATAAAAAAGATACACAGATTTGTCTTTTACAAGATCATGGGACTTGAGTCTATCTCCAGGGAGGAGTTCCAACACAAGAAAGAAAATACATAGTTCAAAAGCCCATGTTTTCAATTTGCAGCCACATGGTTTAAATTATCTCTGTATTTATTAGGGGCACTAAATGGGCAGCTTGACTTAGGGGAAAGGGTCATTCAAGTTGAGAATAGTCATGTTTAATCCCTCAGCTAGCTGCAGGTTAAATTTACTTTAAGATGCTGAATATTCTTTACATAGTGTGTGTTAAAATACCACATGAGACACAGCTGGAGGGTTTTTGCCATTTATTGTTGGCTTATTTGGGTTTTGGGATTTTTTTACTTTTATATAACTGCATTGTGAACAACAGTAGAAAGTTGTTAAGCACCTAGTGTGGAAGCACAGCATTGTCCTATATGCCATACAACACCTGTCATACTTCTACCCCTTGTACTTCAGTCTCACACGTGTGTGCACGGTGAATTTTGTGGTCAACTCATGATTTCCCTGGTACTAGATGTTGTACATTTTCATGTAACTGGAACCACAAAACAAGAGTAGTGTAAGTTGTCTTTTCCACTTTGTGCTGAGGCCTTGAGATAGTAGGGGTTTGGATACTGCATGTATTTGCCTGCGAACTTGCTTGTTCAGCATTTCAGGAGGGAAAAAAATAATTAATCAAAATCCAAAAAGCAGCAATTAGAGCTAACAAAAGCACATTTCCAAATGGACAGGCAATATGAATTTTAAAGATTTTCCCCTAAGACAACAATTAAGATGAAAATAAGTAGCTATTGATTATCAAGGCAGTTTTTCCTAACATTACTATCCTTTTCTATTGGCGGTTTGCCTACAGACATGCCCTGGTGGGAATTTAAAATACATTTCTTGTTCTATCTATCTGTTAATTCACCCAGGTAATTGCCGGGATTTTGTTCATGAGATGCAAATGGATAGTTGCAAACATCCAAAAGGCCCACTGTTTTTGACACAGACCTGAGATTGTGACTTTTTGTTCTTCAGCTGGGCTGAAGCTGAAGTCTGTGGCCTAGGTACTCACATCCAGCTTCAGTGTCTGAATGTTTTCAAGGAGAAAATAAACCCCAACAACCAGAACACAGAGGATTTCTGAGCAAAGGCATGTCTAAAGTCACTTTTAAATTCAAATAAATATTTGTGGGAAAACTGCTTTCCCTATTCTCCTAGCGCTCATAATTTAATTATAGTAGCCGCCAGGCATCTTTAACTTTTGTGACCAGAAGATCACTCCGGGTCTCAGTGACCTTGGCTGTTGTAACAGGGTAATATTTTCACAAGGATGAAATGTTCTTGAATACGTTTCTCCAATGTACTGGTGTTTGCAGGCATTTCTCATCAGATCTGACCTGAAGGGCAAATATAATTCTTTTGTTTCACCTAGAGGTTTATTGACAAACTCCAGAAAAACCGTATTGCTCTTCCATTTGCAGAATCTCACTCTCTGTGAGAAGACAAAGCTGCTGGTATTCTTCCTTTGAGCCCTCCATCGTCAGTGGGAGTCTGAACCAAAGGTCTGAACCCAGGAGCATTTGAAAATCATCCAGTGGCCACACATCTAAACATGAAGAGAAACAAGAAGGCAGTAAAAAAGAACAAGAGAGAAAATGGGTAAGAACTCAGTCCTTTGGTGTTTTTTTCAAGGTTTTCAGTATAACGTTTCATGTAAAATTGCTCCTAAAGTTCATTGCAAACTTTTGTCAACAAAGTTCAGTGAAAAATCCCAGGCAGGTGGGAATTAGTGTTCTAAAAATGCCACTTTGTCACTAACACTTTAAGCAATAGTCGTGAAATGCAGGAATTAAATCATCAGCTCGAGAAAAATGCAATCACCAAAATTTCTGCATTATTTTGTTGGTGAATAATCTTCTATTCTACACTTATGCAATGTCACTTCTGTCTGGTTCTTCTGTAAACATCACAATCTGTTTTATCAGACTAAGTAAATCTCATGTATTAAGACCTTGAGCTTGTGACCTATGGCTCGTTTTTCCACTTTGGATCAGGCAAATGCAAATCTTTATCACAGAATCAGAGGGTCGCAGGATGGTTTGGATTGGAAGGGACCCTAAAGATGATCTAGTTCCAACCCCTCTCCCATAAGCAAGGACACCTATCACTAGACCAGGTTGATCAGGGCCTTGAACACCTACAGGAATGGGTCATCCACCATTTACCAAGGCAGCCTGTTCCAGTGCCTCACCACCTTCACAGAGAAGAATTTCCTCCTGATATCTACTCTAAACCTACTCTCCTTCAGTTTAAAGCCATTCCCTAATACTGATCCCTGCAGAATGCCACTTGTCATTGATGTCTGCTTGGATGTCAAGCCGTTGACTGCAACTCTTTGAATATGACCAACCAGCCAACTCCTTATCCACTGGGTGGTCCATCCATTAAATTTATGTCTCCAGTTTAGAGACAAGGATGTCATGCAGGAAAGTGTCTATTTCTTTGTACAAGTCCAGGTAGATGACATCAGTTTGTCTTCCTTTATCCAATTCCATCAGGGCTTTAGTTTTCCTAACATGATCTCTGCCTGCTCAGACAATTTATCTGTATTCCTCCCAGGTTATGTATCCTTCCTTTCACTCTCTGTAGGCTTTCTTTTTGTGTATGAGTTTGTCCAGGAGCTCCTTGTTCGTCCACACAGACCTCCTGGTGGTTTTGTCTGATTTGTTCTTTGCTGGGATGCATAAAACCTGATCCTGGAGGAGGTGATCCTTGAATATCAACCAGCTTTCTTAGGTCTCAATTCCCTTCAGGGAGTGATTCCATGGTAATCTTCAAGTAGTTCCCTGAAGAGGCCGAAGTCTGCTCCCAAAGTCGGGAGCAGTGATGCTCTGCACTCTCCTTGCTGCCCTAATGATCTTGAGCTCCACCCTTTCACGGTCACTGCACCCAAGGCTGCTCTTGAATGTCGCATTCCCCACCAACCCCTCTTGTTGGTAAGAACAAGGTTTCAGCATAGCACCTCTCCCTGTTGGCTCCTCTATCACTTGGAAAAGAAGCTACTATCAGTGCTTTCCAGAAGCCTCCTGGATTGCTTATGGCCTGATGTGTTGTCCCTCCAACAGTCCCCCACAAAGACAAGGACTTGTAAAAGTGAGGCTGCTCCTATCCATTTTCCACGCCATTTTCCTGGTCAGGCGGCCTGTAGCAGACCCTGACTACAATGTGACCTCTGCCCTCCTTTTAATCCTGGCCCATACGCTCCGAGTTGGCTCTTCATCCATCCCCAGGCAGAGCTCCATGCTCTCCAGCTGGTCATTGACATGGAGGGCAACACACCCTCCTCGTCTCCCCTGACTCTACTTTAAATCATATTGATCTGAGTTGTCCATAAAATTTTCAAGGAAGATTAGGAAGGAATTCTGAACACATTCGTCTCATTCAGAGAAATGATGTACAGCTTACTTTTCCAAATGCCATATTTCGGCTAAGTAAAGTTAGCCTTTCTCTGCTGGAAACTATTATGTTACTCCTTGAGAAATTGTGGTAGTATAATATAGCAAGCATACAAGACACTGGCTTTAGGAAAAAAGACAGGGTCTTGCATTCTTGCATGGTTAAGGTTATTTTCTTGAACAAGGGGATAAAAAGCCCAAAATACTGGAAATCTAAGAGACAAGGAATAGGTCTTCTCAGAAAATGTTTCAGCTAATTTTTTCAGACCCCTGAGTTTGAACAGATCATGTACTGACACAAATACCCTCTTAATCTCTGGGCTCTTATGGAATGGAGAGATGACTCCAAATCAGTTTAGCCTTTACATCTCTATCAAAGGCAGATTGATCAACAAAACCGAGAAGGTTTTGACTATCTAAAGTGATCTCAATGTGCTTAATGGGCCTCAGACACTTTGCACCTAAACCACAAATTCAGTCTGGTTCAGTTTCATAATGTATGAAAATGTTCACTGCAGAAGGTTTCATTAGCTAATATAATCTGATACTTAACAAAGACAGGCTTGACCCGCTGAGTTTTGCCCTAAATGCTAAAGATTTCTGCCCACAGTCCTGTTTTTCCTGAGAAGAGATAGACAATTATTTTTTATTTTAAATCAAAGGGAGTGTTTTTACTCAAATGGTGTCCCAGCACACCCATCTTGTTCAAAAGGTTTATCTGACTGCTATGATTAGAAAATCACCATATAAACTACTATCAAGTAACCCAGCAGTCCAGAAAACCTTCAGTGCTCTGGGTTACTTTGCTGGGTAGCTTTATGAATCTGAAGGTGAAACTAGGAAATTTCAGTAAGAGCAAGATCTAGAGTGCTAACTGTACACTTATGACATCCATCTACTCAGAAAGCCTCAAACACTTCTGACGGAAAATAAATGTTTGCCTCTTCAAACCAGAAGACCTGTCACCATTCTCAGAGCTTGACTTCAAATTCCTTGAATCAGTTCTCATGAAGATTCCAGGATGCCTGAATTTTCTCCCATATTCCTAGGTAATGACCCGGTATTTAGTCTGCCACTTAAAAGCCAAAGTCATTAGTTTAATATACATGTTGTGTTACTAATTCGAGTATGTAGAGGTACCCCAAATGCCATATAAACTTGTATTTAAGGTCAGCTAGGTTACCTTGACTTCCCTGCCCAAGCCTAGAGATGAGGGCAAACTGGCCCCATTACAGTAGTGTAAAAGCATAGACCCTCTGAGTGGTAAGAAAGCAACCACACCTCCAAGACTACGACTAATGTTTTTAATAAGAATCTTTTATTCATCTTAATTTCTCTTCAGATGGTTTGTGGGGGATTGACAGCACTGCATCTCGTACTACCATGCTGGACTACAGTATTTTTTGGCGAAATAGGTAAATATGCAAGATGTCGAAGTTCAGCATTTTGAGGGCTATACAGTCTAGTTCCTGCAATGGTCATGAGAACAGGGGGTGAGCAGGAGGAATGAAAGAGGAATCCCAAGTACAGATGTACCAAGCATAGACCCACTGCAACCAAGAACAGATTGTTCATCGATGGGCTGAGGCCACTTGGATGAAGTTCAACAAGGCCAAGTGCTGGGTCCTGCACTTGGGTCACAACAACGCCAGGCAACGGTACAGGCTGGGGCAGGGTGGCTGGAAACCTGACTGGCAGAAAACAACCTGGGAGTGCTGGTCGACAGCAGCTGAACGTGAGCCAGCTGTGCCCAGGTGGCCAAGAAGGCCAGTGGCATCCTGGCCTGTACCAGCAATAGTGTGGCCAGCAGGACCAGGGCAGGGGTTGTGACCCTGTACTCGGCCCTGGTGAGGCAACACCTCAGATCCTGTGTCCGGTTCTAGGCTCCTCAATTCAGGAAGGACTTTGAGGTGCTGGCTAGAGTGTGTCCAGAGAAGGGCAATGGAGCTGTGGAAGAGTCTGGAACATATTTCTTATGAGGAGTGGCTGAGGGAGCTGGGGGGGTTCAACCTGGAAAAAGGAGGCTCAGGGGGGACCTTATCGCTCTCTACAACTGCTTGAAAGGTGGGTAGAGGTTAGAGTCAGTCTTCTCCCAAGTAAGTAGTGATGGGACAAGAGGAAAAGGCCTTAAATCGCGCAAGTGAAGGTTTAGGTTGGATATTAGGAAAAAAATTCCCCTAAAGGGTTGTCAAACATAGGCACAGGCTCCTCAGAGAAGGGACAGAGTCACCATCCCTGGAGGTATTGAAAGGATGTGTAGATGAAGCACCTGAGGACAAAGTTTAGGGGTGGACTTAGTGGTGTTACATTAATGGTTGTACGTGGTGATCTTAAAGGTCTTTTCCAACCTAAACGATTCTTTGTTTCTATGGTTTATTTTTCTGCCAACAGCAACATTAGGAATGGATTTGCTGATTTTAAAAGACTCCAAGCAGCAGTGTGTTCGCTGTCTCATCCAATATTTTAGTCCTGTGTTTGATTACATTCACTACAGACAGAACATAGTAAGTACGCTAGAGAGATATTACAGATTTAAGAAATCAGAGTTAATAGCACTGTTCCTCTGCTATATTAAATTTTATTTTAAAATTAATTCTTCATTCAGTTTGTATCTCTCTGTAGATTTCTGTAGGTTTAAAAAACAGAAACATCATTTTAACCACTGACTTGGAATAATTTAGATTGCTGAAGGTCATCAAGCCTAACCAGCTCAAAACAGGTCCAGCTGGATTAAGTTTCTCAGTACAGTCAGGTTTTGAACACCTCTAAGAACACAGACATCAAAACTTCTCAGGACAACCTGGCCAATATTTTGCCACCTTTCTGTTGGAAAATGTTTCCTGATATCCATCAGAACTTCATTCATTGCAATTTCTGTCTGCTGTCTATTATTCTATCAATGTGCACCTGTGTGAGCCATATAAACCTGTCTTCTTTATCTCCTCTCTTTAGCTAATGAGTGGTGGGACCAACAGCACTTCTTACCTAATTGGCTTGTGGATCTGCAGTGTCAGGAAATAGTTCTTGCCAGTCTTCAGGAACTTGTTGGATTGCCTGTGCTGTGCCGTGTTGCAGGTGGTTAAAGTCACCCATGAGAGCCAGGCACTGCAATCAACTCCTTTCATCTCTCTTCTGACTTCTCACAGAGCAATAAAACAAAACCAAAAAAGTAGAGTGAAACTGAAATCACAGCTGATAGGCCTTGTGAACAGTGACCAATTTTTTTCAAATTGGAACATTTTTACCACAGCATTTTGGTGAACATTTATTGTTCTCTAGTCCTTTTGTTCATCTACAAAGTGACAGCAGCTGTGTAGCAAAACTTCAAAAGTCACTCGTTCTCATAGTTAGGCTAGAAATTAATCATCATTATCATCTCTACAGGTAATAAATTTACACGTCCATGGCATAAGCTAAGTGTTGAACATTAACAAATTGCTCATATCTTTCTTGGTTACAGCTAATAACATTCCTATCCCAAAACCCAGCATTTTAGATGGGCACAGACAAAGTATTTATCCACCTTTCTCCCTTTTTTTATCAGCATTCAGGATTTTATCATGGGTATCAACAAGGAGAAAACTATTTTGGTTTTTTACTGACTCAAAAAACCAGCTTATCTTTTTTAACTCCATTGGGATCAGATCTGTTTCCTGTTCTTTATATATTTTTTAATGTTTCATTCCTTCTTTGTTTTACTAGGGAAGTTTTTTTGCTGGTAGTGTTCTACATAACCCTTTTTTTTGTTGATGGAATGATGGGCTTTGGAAAAACTAGCATAATATTCTTGAACAATTCCTGATTTTTCTCAGTGCCTTTCCACTTAAAATGCATATGCTCAGTCAGTTATGTCAGTAAATGCTTTAAGATTTGAAAAGTTGTCCCTATTAAAGTTCCAAATGGGCAGATTTTTGGTCAATGTCCTATTTCATTTGTATAAAATAAATCTAAATTGACTGTGATCTCTGGTACCTCAGCAACTGCGGTTTTTTTGGGTTTGTAACTAACACTTTCTCATTCAGCAGACTTAAGTCTGCTATCAGGTTACCTTGTACTGGATACAAGATTTCTTGTTTTACAAAGAAAACATTATTATTATTTGAAGAAACACGAAGGAAATTTGTTATTGGCTGAGGTACACCAGCACCAAATGGCTCTCTGGTTGAAGTCATCCATGATAAGTTTCTTGCTTGCCTTTTTGACTGTTGTTATTTCCCACATCCCCAGTAAATTATTAACTGATACTTAAAGAACAGCCACTTTTATCTCCTAGAAATTGTTCCTGAGCTATAAAAGACCCTGATCTGTAACCTATCTTTTGCTTTAAATAACTGTGAAAACTGAGCTTCCAGGTTTAAGCAACCTTAAAGATATATCTAGAGGGTATGAGGAACTGGAGTAGAGAGAGTGGCACATTAGTAGACGCCCTTGGACACAGCACAACACCTACCTCTTTAACAGGATGAGGCCCAGAGGCAACTTATCTCAGTAACCTGGACACTGCACAGGAGAAAGTAAGTGTCAACACTGTGACCTTGTTAGTTTGGGCCCAGACAAACACGGCGACATTGCATCTGTGCACTTCCCTTCCTCCCCTAGCACGCTTTCAGCCAGCTCAGGTGACTCTGTACCCACCACCATCCAACTTTCCTGGCACTAAGAGCTCCAGGTTTAATGTGGAAGAGTAAGCTCAGATATCTCTGAATCTGTCACTGTGATCAAGATCAAGATCAAGGTCTTCCCTCCGTCTTCTGTTTTTCTCCTTCTATTCTTCATCTGAACCCTTGGCTTTCCGGAGCAGAGGCAGGGAATGGCCAAAGACTGAATTAGGAATGAGAAAAGCTGACAGCACTGGTTGTCTCATCTTCCTTTTAACCATCAAATATAGGCACTGTTTTAAATTTTAAAAAATAGCCTGTAAAACTCTCATCATTCTCATTTGTTCAAATGCAGCTTTTCCACATGAAGCATTTACTGCGACACAAGTAAACAACGACACAGGTTTCAGGTGCAGTGGTGCTCTGACATTATTCATTCAGCCTAAGGTGCACTGGTTTGCATGAAGTCTTACTCCCTCTTTCCTCTCTTTAAAAATTACATGAAAGAGAAAACATACAACCACATTTTCGTTTTAGAGTCAAAGACAGGAACATTCAGGGAGCAGTTGTTTGCCAACTGCCCAGCCAAGGAAAGGAAAGTGTCACATTTCAGCCTTCCTGCACTCATTCTTCCTTTCACTTTCTGCCTATAAAGACACCTGAACTAGCTCTAGCCACTCTTGATCAAATATTGGAAACAAAGCAGCTTCATTAGCACAGTGTACCACAAAATCTAACTTCACCTGCCTCTAAGCAGACGTATGGCTATACTTCTTGCTGCTGCAAACCATCCATCTGCATCCAAAGTCTTTTTTCTTTTTTTTTCCCCACCCAGTGTAACGTTTTGGTGTAAGAGAGGGGAGCATCCAACAGTTGTTCAAGAGCACCTGCTTCCCACTTCCACACTTAGTGAGTTATCCTAAAAAGTCATGGTCAGGTTTTAACCGTCTGTTCCTCGTGCTGTGCCATTTAGATTCACTTTATACAGTTTTTAAAAATTTCAAAATAGATTTCAGAGTAGAAAAAACTTCAAAAGCAGGAGGCTGAATTTCAAACCCACAAGCTTTCAGTCCTGGGATGTAGATTGGACTCCATCCCCACAAAAATAAAAAAGCATAAAAATACTCCCTGTTGCTACCAGCTCTCCTGATTCATCCAGCGTTTCATAAATGTAAAGCTGGTATTCAAGTCCCAGCTTGGAACGAAGACACTGAACACAAACCTCAACTTTCATTCCTGCAGAAGTTTCCATCCCTCCTGTTTGCAGAGAAACATTTGAAAACATGACCTGACTGGGCTCAAGCAAGTTGCTGGGAAGGGAGAAGGAGCTGACTCATGATTTTTGCTACCCAGGGACTGCAGTGCTGGGACATTAGCCAGAAGGGAGCAGAATTTGAGACTTTGGAGCCTCATTCATTATTACAACTGTGTTGTTACTTTGGAAGATGGCGCTCTTTGCTAGAATGGAGGCCAAGGTAAAATGTTTTGATTTTGAGGAGTGGTGTCAGTCAGGTGACCTCGTCTCATAAACAAACTTGCCCTGGAAAAGGCTGTGTTCAGTGTAGCACAAACAGAAGATCTCTGGTGCCTTGTTCCTCCTGGTAAATGACAATAAGCAATATACCACCACCACATTTACCCATGTGCCAGCACCTTCTGAGGGATGCCCAGCTTCTGCCCGTCACATTCAGTGGGGTTCCCTTCCTAGGGCAAGAATGTTGACTGTGCTTACCTCAGTGTCATCATTTCTTAGAAACTTCCTCCATCAATGGCCCCTAGTGAATTAAGCCAGTGGCCCCATCTGTTTGTGTTGGCTACCTTTACACAGAGTTCAGCCTCTTGACAAAGCTCATATTAAAAAAACAACCAAACAACTGCTCTATTTTTATAAGAACTTCCTAATTAAAAAGCATAAAAGCACTAATACAGTGATGCTAAAGGAACAATTGCATAAGTGTGATGGTATGGGGCACTGATGTGCAATGGTGTATCAACCGACCCACTCTAGCCTCATAACTGGCTAGGAAAAAGTAGAGAGAGAAGGGAAAATGGTGTCAGCTTTGTTTCAGANAGAAGAGAAGAGAAGAGAAGAGAAGAGACCCGATTTCCAGTACAATTTATTGCTGAAGCTTCCCAAGCTGATAAGAATTTCATTGTCTATATGAACTCATGCAGAATTAGGCCAATGGAGAACAACTCTAGAAATGCCAAGCATCAAGTATGTTCTGTCTGTTTACATGCTAAAACCAGCGGTAACATAATCTTGGATTAAGAGAAACCTTGGCTGGCTAGAAAATAAATGAAACCTGGATTTAAACTGTGTATTCTGTAATTGCAAGAGGAAGACCTTGGCAGGAATGGGTGAATGACAAGGAGTGTTGCAAGAGGGCGACCTGAGAGCTGATCATTCTGCTAGAGTTACAGCTGAACAAAGCATGAGGGTCTACACTGCTCCTTCAGAGCACTCTGTACCCTGAGTACTGGCTACATACTGGATGCTGAGCTACTTGCTAAAGGATTGAGGCTTGTTTCAACAAGCAGAGGTGCTGTACATGCCCAAGATCTGGATTTCTCTTCACAAATTCCATACAGCTAAGCAGCTATCTGGAAATCTGCTTAGGATGAGAAACTGAAGGAGTGAGGAAGGGCAGGAAGAAGAGAAATAATGTGTGCACGTGTGTGTGTGTGAGAGAGTGTTGAGGGTTTTTTTTTACCAGATTGCACTATTTTTCTGGCATTTCATTTCTCACTGTTGTCCTGACCTTTGGGTGTGGTGGGTTCTGAGTTTTACCCTGTGTGCCTTTAGAAACAATATTCTCTGGGCAAAATTGCTTTTCCATTTCATTGCAGCATTGTGGTTACGTATTTATTTCATAAGGAAAGGGGCTTATTTGGCAATTTAGGTTCATCTTGTGGGTGTGGTCCGTGATGATAGTTTTCTTCTGGACTAAGTCTTTGTGAACTGTTACTTCTCTGGTAGTACACCAGTGAACAGCACACCACTCTCCAGACAGGACTTCATCTTATCTCCCATTTTGTGAAATCACCTATTTCATCTGGGTCACCAGCTACACTTTGCTGTGACAGTCCTGGGCTCTTCTCAGGGCAGGTGGCTTGGCTACCACCATCGCTTTACCTGAAGCACAGAGCCTTGCACAGGCATATTTCCCCATCACTGGAACCCTTGCAGTACCCCAGTGCTCTGCCCAAAACTAGCTGAGGTATCCCTCTTTGCATTGCATTTGGCTGTGGAGCATGCACCTACCTACCCCGAAGAATCTCTTGTAGCTCTGGAGTGAGAGCACAGGAAGAAAGAAGGAACACAGAAGCTGGCAATGGAAAGGCATAGCAGATGCCATATGAAGCCTTTTTTAATGCCTCATGATCACTCAAGGAGCAAAGAGCACTTCTATTCAATCACAGAAGCAAGCAAGAGAAGGAGTGTATTCATACCTCCCATGGCAGGTGTTTGTGTTGGGAAGGGGATCTCCCTCTTTGCACTGTGTATTTTCTCTCTTTCCAGAGTACAAAGAACTGCTTGAGCATGATTTCCCTCAGCTGACTATGGATATGGAGCTAAGGAGAATAGCTTCTTAATTCCAGGTATGTCAGGTATGCGTCTGACATGCAGTGATGTGAATGTATCTTTAGACCTGCTCAACCATTTCAGAGTATTAATCTCTTTGCTATCCCAAACCATACCTTCTACAAGAAAGCACTAGGCAAGCACCTCAAGGTTTGCACTGGTACCTGTCTGTTCAATATGTCCTGAATATACCGTGGGAAATGCAATTCCTAGCCAGTGGATCAGGTCACACCTTGATGAACCTACTCCTTAGACCCAAACGTCTGGAAAATCAACCTGTTTCCCATTAAACTGAAAGGGGGTGGGGAGCGTCACTGGCCCAACACCAGGCAGACATCCCTCCAGCAGCAGGTCCTGTGCCTCCAGCATCAGGAATGTGACCTGAGGCACGGCTTTGCCTCCAGCTGCAACGGGAACTGCAACTGTAGCAGAGCCATTACTACAGAGAGGCAGTAAAATCACACCTATCACACCACGGTATTACAGGCACAAATTAAGTCTGGTCTGAGGCCCTTTAAAAAAATTAAAAAGGCCCATTTGGTTTAATTTAGAATCTCTTTCCTTGCAACTACAGAGCAGATTGACAAAACAGACTTTTTAAATCACCTATGAAACTTCAACAAATGACAGGATACCGAAAAGACTCTTTTGTGTTAAAGTGTTAATTATTAAAACATGACCAAACGGTTAGTTCAATTTACAGCATCGCCATTAGAAGGAAGGCTGGAAACAATGTGCACATTAAAAGGCTGTGTTATATGTTCTGTTACTTGGAGAGTCTCTGAAGTGAGAAAAGACAAGTTATGGAGCCAAAAAATTCTCCACTGGAATGGTGCTGGCTCTTTTTTTCTCTCAGTACAATCTCATTTATCTGAAATGCTACAGGAAGCAAAAATTATTCAGCCAACAAAAGATTCAAATCACTGAAATAAATCCTGGGGAAGCAATTCAGCCAAACATTTGAACAGAATGGATAGTTTGGATGAAAATGTCAGTCGCTCAAGCTAAGTGGCAGTTCATTATCGTCCATCATAAGTTTGTGGCTGAATCACTTGTTCTTGCAGTTTCCCATTCAGTGATCATTTGAACGATTTATAAAGCAATTTACAGAAGGTTTCCAAAACATTCAAGAACAGATGGATATGTACATAGCTGTAGCTTTCAACATTTCCCCTCAAAAGTGTCTGTTTTTCTGCCCTGCCCGGAAGACAAGGAAGGGTGCCAGGCTGAAAAAGCCAGTTTGCTGACTTAAAGAGTTCACTGTGCAGTCAGACAAAGGAGAAAGATACCAAGGCTGCAACTCAGCAAATTATTTAGAAACACCTAAACACCAAACTGAAATTTGAGCTCATTTGGTAGCAGCATAAATCTATCAAATGGGGACAATAGGATGAGTATTTCTCTACTGACTTGAGATAAACAAGTACAGTATATTAAAAAACCAAACAAGCCATACACAAAATACTGAAACGAGTTCAGTAGCAATTTGCCTAATTATCTATTATTCATCATACCAAAAAATGAAATGCACCCAACCCCTCTCCCCCCACTCCCAAAAAAAAAGCCCAAATCGCACAAGCTCTTCTGAACTTTTTCAAGATTTGTGTCATTTACCCTTATCTGGGGATCTGTCCTGGAATCTACATATATTTCACAAATTTTTTTCCCAGACTTTTTTTTTTCACTCAGTCTGATTATGTACAATAACAAAACAGACTCTGAAGCTGTGTGGAAGTGTTTAGGTCAGTGATAGCAAACTGGTGTGAAGCAAGAACAGAGCCAGATCCCGTGACTTGCTGTAGGGTTTTTTACCTTCATTCTCATTCTTTATTTAATTTACAACCTCCAGTTCTGTTCATCTTCCTCCATTCCCAAGTCCTTAGTAATAACCCTATTTCCTTGGCTCTTTTGCCATAAATAATTCTCCTGAAATAACATGAGGAGAACCTACTCTGCTAGCACAGGCCCCCTCAGAGAAGGCCAGGAGATCAATTATTCCCGTTGAAATACCACGGGAAAAGGAGAATTTCAGAACAGGATTTCACACAACAGTTTATAACAACAGTGTGGGAGAATGAAAAGCAATGAACAACTTTACTATGTGCTCCTATGTAGCAAAAAGAGTTTAAAAGTACCCAGACATCACTGGAATTTGCTCTCCTCAATGCTTATTTCCAATTGACTTTTCTCCACGTCCAAGTGTCACCATCTCAGTGATAGCTCCTGTAGCAATATACAGACAACACTGATCCATAACTGCTTCCTTTAAGTTAGCGTACAATAAAATCAGTCAGCTGTGCCACTGATTCACTGCAAATAAATGCAGTGAGAAAACACAGGGAAAGGACTTAAAGGACTTGAAATTAATTCTGGTTCAATGGAAAAGATCTCTAAAAAACCCTGTTTATTAAATGTACTAACTGCATTTACTAAACAGGTCTTACACTTGATGTAATTTTACACTGCTTTTGCATAAAGTGGTTATTTAATTAGCAATAAAAATGCCCCCATTGTTATTTTTGCAGCTAATGTTTGTAGACTATTTCTGATGCTGTGCAAGTCTGTGAATGCAAATAGCATTGCTTCAACTTAGTGTATGGTTGAATTTGGACCAGCAAGGAGTACAGTAGCAGTAGCTTTGAATAAAAAATACACCTTTGAGAGTGGGGGAGGTAATAACCTGTATTTATCCATATGGTATCTTAATGAACTTTCCTTTTTCTTCCTCTCTTCAGAATAATTTCAACTCCAATTATAAGAGTAGAAGTAAGTGACCTGGCAGCAGAAGGCATGTTTGAACTTGCCCTCAATGATAAGCACAGTTTCTTCATTTCTCTGAAGGTTCCCCACCTAGATTCAGTCCAGTCAGTTTTAAAAATAAAAATGTTTCAAGTGTTGCACTTTTGAATCTCTCATCCAGCTTTAGAGCACTTTACTGGCCTTCTCCATTTTAAAGAAGCTTTTCTTTCCTCCAAGAACAGGGAGATCTGGACAAACAATAATGCTCTGTATTTGGATGCAGTGAACAGGCGATAATCAGAGATGTTAAAGGCTCCGTTTAAACACACCAGTAAACCAGAGCTAAATATGAAGCACAGAAGAAAAATTTTCTCTTTCAGTTATGTTTCGTGGCACATTAGTATTAATTAAAAACAAACAAACAAATAAACAAAAAACCTCAGCAACAAAACCGTTCATTTTAAACTCCCCAAATTGCCAGCACAGGGACAAATTTTCCACTGATGTAGCACAGCATAACTCGATCACTGAATTTTGCCTATTTACACTGACTGAATATCTGTCATACAACCTTCTAATATATAAAGATGTGCTAGTTCTTAACCAATGAGCAGGGTATTATACTGATTTAGAAACATCCTTCCTTTCTTAAGAACTTGCCCTCTTAGTTTTCATGCTTATTAGTGCCAGTTCCATCAATTTACCTTTGGGTTTACGGCCAATGCAAAAATATAAAGGCCAGACCAAGAAGATGGAGGCAAAGAGCAATTATTTGTAACAAGAAAGCTTGATCTGTCTCAAGTGTAAAGGTTTTTTACCTCCTGCAATGACATCTCCTGGCTCCCTGAGAAAATACCAATTGTCAAAGGCAAAACTCTGTCTTTTAATGCAGCAGATCTTGAGCAAGGAAAGAAAGTCCAAGGGGAAAGCAAGGAGGTCAAGAAAAAATTATTCTGGAGGAAAGACTGAAGATCTGCTGCTGTTTAGTCTAGAGAAGACGTGACTAGTGGGGAAGGCGTGGCAGGAAAACCTCACCCTTCCATGCCATGCTGAATATAGTGGAAAAAATAGAGCTGGAATATACTTTAGCTGGTACAAATAGCTTTCCAGCTGGAGGACAGGACAGGCTGGAGATATCTGCCTGCCATGATCTAAGCATGAGACAAGCAGACGTCATTCAGGAGCAAGGGTGGCCGGGTCAGCGCAGTCCTTTGCAACTCCATGGAAAGGCATACAGTGGTCAGGGAGAGAGAGAGCACTCGGTCTGAGTCAGAGCAACACATCTTCTAGAGGATTAAGAGATGATGTAGGAAGTTGAGACTGCAAGTTGTCGACAATGAGTACCAGACGGCCGATGAGGAGCTGCCAGCTCATCAAGGACCTGACTCAGCAAACAGCTCTGCTTTCTGGGATTGCAGTGCCAAGGGTTTGTTGCTCCCACACTATATTGCATGCCTCAAAAACCAGAACAATCTTTCTTCTTTTCCTTTTTTTTTTTGTTTTTTTTTTTTTTTAACTGTTTTTAATCCTAAAACAGGGTCTCCTAAACTGGGAGGGCAGAAAATAAGTGGTGAGGGAGCTGAAGAAGGGAATCATGACTCCAGGACTCCCTGAGTTTCATGCCCACCTACAGACACACAACAGTTCTACAGGCATCTGTGATCTGTAAAACAGCTGCTTGCCAGTCATCCCCCCACCCCAACGACTGTGGAGACCCTCCTGTGGCAACCACAGCGCCTGTGCTCCTCTTCTGCTCCACCTGCCTGGTGCTGGGCAGAGGATCCCTCCCTCTGCCAGAGTGGGCAGCAGCAGTCCTTTGCCACCCACCTGCACATGGGGAGAGGGAAAGCCACCCAGTGCACAGACGGGAGAAAGAGGAACAGGAGAGGGCTTTAATAGATGGTAGATTACAACAGATGGAAGAAAATGGGGATAAAGTGAGTGAAAAAACTTGCTGAATGGCACCATAAGAAGACAATAAAGGGATCAGCTGTTGGTAGCAGTTTGTATCTCCCATGAATGGCAAATGAGCCTCCTATTTGCCTCCCTGCTTCCTGCCAGCAATGCTGAGGCTCTCACACAATCTTTTGTTTGCACTTTCCACCAGTACATGGAAACTGGTTGGTCCCATGGTCAATATAAAGGTCTAGAAATGGGTTTGCATTACTGCCTCTGTTGGAACAGCTGAAAAATGTGGATTTTCCATGTTACATGTGAATTCTGATGCTAATAAAATTTCTCCTCCGAGCTAGAGAGACAAGACTGCCAAAAAGATCTAGCTTATTTATTCCAGAACAATTAATTGGGCTGTTCCCTGAGGTTTGGACCACAGGGTGCAAGGCACCCATCAGAGCTGCTGTAGGACCCAAGGTATCAGCACAGCCAAGAGCCGGCTGTGAGCTCCCACGGAATGGGTCTGATTCCTGATGGAAACCTGCCTGTTTACACAGGGACACCTGTAGGTCTCCTCAAGACTCCTGCAGTAAAACGCTTATTCACCCACTCCAGGTGTTTAATCAGAAAGTTTATTGGTACGTTATTCACAGTCTCACCCGTGATATTTGGTCTACTTTTATTATCTGTTTGGTTTCAAATTGTTCATTATAAACTTTAATGCCGCAGAGATAAACTTTCAATCAGTGTACTACTAAAGATGAACCATTAACATGTTCCTCTTAAGAAGCAATAATAGGGTTAAGTATTTGCATGGCTCATTTATTAGAAAAATGTGTGCAAGTAACTCAAGGAGGTTTCAGTGAGTTACTCTTTATGAGTTAGATTCAATCAAGATTTCTCCTGGCTTCAAGGCTGCAGTAATTGTCCAAGGCAGATCAGCTGCCCAAGCCTTGGTGCCCAGCCTGCACCAGGCTGATGTGGCTTCTCATGGCAGCTGAGCATGCACGGGGTCTTGTGGCCCTGCTCAGCCACCACGCAGCCAAACCCAGCAGGTCTCCAAACCAAGGGCTCAAAAAGACATCCCCAGGACCCCGTCGGCCTCTTTGCCACTGCGGTGGTGTGCTATCCCAAAGGGATCCTCAGATGGGCCAGGTCAAGCGTCAGGGAGCGCCAAAGGTGGGTTGAAAGACCCCAGCTCCTCAAGAGCACCAAATTTGTCTGACAGGGGAGGGTGACGTGGGAAGTTGTCTCACTGAGTGCACCCCTGGATCTTCCACATGGGAAGGAGTCCTGCTCAGCAAGCCTTGCCATTGACCTAAATACAAGCACTAGAAAGTGGACTTCTCTCTCTCCCACCCCAACAGATTTTTCTTATTTCTAAACAAGATTTATTTGACCTGAAATAATAATTTTTATTAGCCTAGATGTATTCATTCCCATTTTCAAACTGAAATCTTCTTAATTTGGTGTTTAGAAGATGTTTTCAGTTAGAGACTGACTCATTTTATTTATTTCTTTTATTAGGATTAAGCAGGCCAAAACCAAGATGTTCTATTTTGGATTAAATAAACCATTTCAGGTTGACTACCCCCTCTCATGTACTTGAAGTATGAAAAAGAAATAGGCTTTGTTGAAACAAAGATAAATGTATAAAACACTTTCTGGCCCATTTTTCACACAGCTGCAGTCAAAACCTCTCCTACTTGGATTAACTCTTCCCACTTCTTCACACAGCCTGCTCTATTCCAAGCACTCAAACAGAAGATGTAAAAAACATCTTCAAGTAAATAAGAGCTACCTGCCAGCTGCAAAACAAAACACTGGAAAGCAGAAACGAATCCCTTTTTAATCTGAAACAGAAATTGTAAGCACTGAAATTTCAGCATGTGGCCCCACCCTTAAAACTGCCTGTGTTGGCTCTGCTTTTGGTAAACCGAGCCACAAACAGAGAGCCTTTGGCAAACCATATCCCTATGGAGCAAATGCAGTGTGAACGACATGGGGGACCATGACCTTGGTAGCTTATACTGGGGTGGTTTTATTGAAGTCAAAGATGACTCAGCTGGAACAGCAACAGCCAAGACCCAGAGTCCTGAGGTTTCTGAACCTTGGAGTAAATATTTAGTGTCCATTCTTCAAACTTTGCTCATTTTAAAATGAGATAGCCTCTAACAGCCTTTATTCAGAGGTAACTACCGAGACTCTGCCTTCATTGGATGAGTGATTTCCAGCTCCTCAACGTGTGTTTTTCACATGCTGGGGAGAACAAATAAGGTTAAATAAATAAGGTTAAAAAGGAATTCTGTTCCCTTAGCAGACGTCAGAGAAATTGCAACTTACAGCACAGACATCTTGAACAAGACAGGTTTCCAGGGGCTGTCTTCAGTACTGTTTGAGCACAGAATATGGACCACTGTGACTGTACTGGTGTAACAGTCACAGCAATAAAGTCCTTGGCCACTGGGACCCAGTTTGCATCCTTTTTTTTTTGTTTTGTTTTTGTTTTACTCCGTTTCTTAGGATCCAGCACCCGAGCCTAGAAGTTCACTTAGTTTGTAAGCAGTTGCTCTCTATTGCATCCAGACATCTCTAAGGTCTTTTCCTTTCCTATGTCTGTTGCTTTTATCAAATCAAACCTTGTTTCAGGTTATGCCCATTGGCAAGCAGTCCATTCTGTGTCCTGTCTCCCTTGCTCCATCACAGAGAACCTGGCTGTTGATGGGGAGCTAAATATCACAGCTCACAGGCTAGAGGATTTTCAGATTTTTCAGAAGAGAAGGAACAAATGCCTCATGTCCTCTCCTCCTCTTACTCTTCCAGGACAGGTCTGCAGGAGCTCTCTCTGCCAGGTTAATGGGACACTGTGGGCACAGGGCTCCCACACTGCTGGGGAGTACTTTGCCCTTTCCGGGACGGCCTGTTCCCACCACAGCAGCCTGTCTCTGACTGCAGTACCATTCCGATTGGTGTGGCTGAGCCAAAGGCTAACTCAGCAGCTTTTCCCACTATGTAAAGCCAGGATGGGCTTGCATCGTGAACACTTTGTACAGTCCTGCATGTTCTTCCGCCCACACAACTTAAAAAAGATACAGTGCAAACTGGAGTAGGGTCAGAGGAAAGCAGCAAAGAAGGGTCAGATGCACAGAGTTGTTTGCACACAAGGAACAGCTGAATACCCCAGAATGCTTCAACCTGGAAAACAGAAGACCTGGAAGTAAAGAAAAGGGTTTAATACGGTCAAAAATCAAGTAATCATGAGAAGCATGGAAAGCTTAAGTAGCAAATGCCCATTCACTGCCTTTTCCAGTGCACACTGTGGAGCTCACAGCTGGTAGTTGGATAAAATCCTACAAAAGAGGGTGGTTTTGCATAGAGTATGCACTTTAACTATGGAATGCCAAGACTGTACATGGGCTCAAGGGGAGACTGGACAAGCAAAAATCCACTGAATGTCACTAGTGTACTACAGACCTTCTGGCTTGGGTAGACCCTGGTCTGTGGATTGTTGGATGCTGGGAAAGCTTCTGTGGAAGTGGCATGTACACTTGGACCCTCACAATAGGCATTCAGCCACTGTTGACCTCTGCCAAAAACTTGTTACCAGACTACACAGACCGTAGTCTGCCTCAGCATGATTTGCTACTACACATGCCCCACATAGAATTATGCTCTTCCTTTTTTTCCCAAGGACTGGAAATTTATTTCACTGGTACGACATGTAAACACTGATGCACAAAGTCCTTCCTCTCTTCCCCAGGACATGGCACACCACACTCAGTCCCACACCCAGTCCACTCTGCTGAGGATCAAGCCACATTTTTGTGCTGCCTTTTGCTCTTGTGTCTGCTCTCTGAAGGACAAAGCCTCCCAGCCCCTCTTCCATGTCCTAACGCTGTTTTCCGCTGGCCCAGCATGCCCAGAGCTAACTCAAGACTTGTCAACTTTAGAGGAACCTCTCAGGGAGTAGGGGGTAAAGGTATCACCAGGGTGGGAGGTTGAGGACGGCCCCAGAGAGAAGGGATTTCTACACCACTGCCTCTAAGGACTGGCCAACATAAGCAGCTGTAATAATTTTCTGGACATTCAGCAGTTTTTACCTTGGCTGTTAAAGGCAGCTTGGGTTAGGGACACCATAGCAGTACCTGCGCCAGCTCTGAAGGCATCATCAGAGCCCTCACAATGGGCTCAGGCAGACGGGTCCTTGCTGGGCCACGCTGGTCCAGGCAGAGCAGGACAATCATGGTCTAGTTGGGGGAAAAACATTAATATAAGCTGAATTGACAAATTTCCTTTTGGGCCAGCCCAAACCACTACATTTGACCCAGTGTGAAATATTTATTTTACTTTTGGAAGCAAAAGTCTTTTCTCTGTGTTCCGATTCAATAAAAGGTCTTGTTTTGAAAATGTTCATGACACAAGTGTGTTTCAAAAAATAATTATTTTTTTCTTTTAAATTTAAAGGGGTTTTTCTGACTCCAGCACATTTGACATATTTATCAGCTTTCCCCAACCCTCCCCACCAAAAAGAAGTGTCACTCAGCTGACCTCACCATGGGATCTCTGGCAAAAAGACTGCAACATTGTGCCATAGCAGTTTTCTTAACACAAATAATCATGCCCACAATTAATTAAGTAGCCCACTGCTTTGGATGGATCTGATCATACACTGTTGAAGCCTAACTCATTCAAACCAGAGAGGAAGCAGCAGCACAACCAGTGGGGTACAGGCAGCACCCCAGCACTGAATAGAGAAAACACCCAGTTATGTCTTGACACAGTTCCCTCCCAGGTGCCAGTGCTCCAGGGGAGTTAATGGTAATTTTAGCCTTGTGTACAAAATCAGGTAGGAAACAAGGGCTTAGTGGAGGCAGAAAACACTGTCCTACCCCCACAGCTCCTCTGCTCCTTGAACCTTAGCACTTCGGCCTCTTCCTCACATTTTAGGGAGATTCTGATGTTCACCTATGCGTGTTCACAAGATATGCACTGGTTTCATTAAATTATCCTCAAAAGTCTATTTCATTCAAATTAAATTTGTTTAACAAAGTTAACTTTCTTCAGGCCAGTACTATGTTCTTCAGTCTTTTTCAAGTGTGTCCGAAGGCTCTGATTCTCTGTCAGCATGAGTTACTAAGAAATCTCAAGAAATTTTGGAAAAAGCTGAGTCTACATTTGAAAAGAACATGCTAAGCAGCTTGCCAAAATATCATGCCTAGCCTCAGAGAGATGTCTTAAAAGTGTGCAGTATGTGACTGTAGGATCTCAAGATAGTACCACAGGTATCCTAAAGCCCTGAGTCCTACAGCACTCCCAGGGGTCCTATAAAAATCTGTTTCCTATTCTCATGAAAAGAGCCCATTGCAGCCCCTTGTCTAGAGTAATGACATTTCTATCCTCCCCAGAGATTCAGCTTTAATATTTCTTTTTTTCACAAAACTATTCACCACTGTAGCTCAATCTGCAAGTGCACCTAATCACGGTCAGTTAATTCATCATTTCTTCTAGTCTCATTAATCTCCCTCTCCCCTTTCACAGATAAACCACATTTAATGGCTGTGTTAAACAACAAGAAGCATGCCAAAGACTATCATGCATACTTCAGAAGGGTAATGTCCTACCAGATTTATCTGGGAGCTTAAACCCCATTTTGAAAAAGTTCTCTTGATAATTGAACTACTGAATGCAAATTTCAAAATAATTTGTTTCAGAAGGGGAAAAGAAATGAAAAGTTCTTAGTTTTTCATCATTTGTCTACATGTCAATATTTTGATTTCAAATCCTTGTCATAGGACTTCCCTCAGGTGCAACCTTATGTGTTCCTAAAGTGTTTACCCTGTAAATGTGTCTCTCAATTTCCTGTTCCCAGACATAACCACTCCAAGCAGAGACCTCAGCTCACCTTGGCGGGGGCCATGCTAAATCCACCTCCCAATCCTCTCTGCCGCTTGTGTTATCCCAGCAAAGAGGCAATGGCATCCTACCACTGGATGCTGTCCATTCCTGTGTTCCCCCACAGCCAGGGTCTGCATGGACAGCAAGCAGCACACAGCATTTAGTGCTCACCAAACCCTTGCTGTGATTAGCTGGCACGCCCATATGCTGCAGAAACACCACTTTCCACTTCTCTGTTTATTTTTTAAAGCTGGGTCTTTGATCTTCTAGGTAGTAATAATTTTCCAGCCATCAAACAGGCATGAGGAGTGCGGTATGTGCCTGCCACAGCCCCAAACCACAACTGAGAGCTCTGAATACCCTCTGTCGTTAGCCCCAACAGGACACCAAAGCCAGGCTGATGCTGAGCCCTCGCTGTCTCAGCTAAACTTATGTATTTTGCTGTTAACTATTTTTGAAACAGGATGGGAGGGTGTGGCAGAAGCCAGACATAGAGATCACTTCAATCTGCCTGCACCTTTCGCTTGAAGCAAGCCCACCTAAAATGTAGAATGGCTTTCCACCTTGAAAGTAGAGATTTATCGGAGGATCCTATAGTAGATAGGAAGGGGAAATCCACAAGAGGGGGAAATCCAGAAGGCAAAATTGCTGAAGGATTTTCTCGGAACACAAACTCTGACTAAAATCATGCATTTCTCCCAAACACCTCCCTTCCTTTTTTTCAAATAATCTTTTCACAGGTTTATTTCTTTTTAATTACAATAGAATGTAAAATCTCTAATTAGGAAGCACAGAGAAGGAAATGCTGAAAAATGTCAGTATAGGAGAATCTATTACCAAAGTTAAATTAAAAATTACTTAGGATCCATAATCAACATCTCTCCAGCCTCTACCATCCTGAGTGCTGTCTGCTCCTGCCTCCCTCAGATAAGGACATCCCAGGGTGGTAGGTATATCTCTTCACAGGTTTGTTTTCAGCCATGGTCAGTTTGCTCTTTCGAGAGACTGTTTATATTTCTTTTACAGAATATTTCTCTAAGTATCATAAGGTTATACTGTTCCTTGGAATTTTAGCAGTCTTCAGGAGCTCTGATCTCTTGTCTGCTTTCATTGAACAGCTATTTTTTTGCCTCACCCAAAGATTTCAAACCCACCTTTCACATGCACCAAACATGACTAAATAAGTTTGTGATGTCTGGAAAACAGTCTGATGAGAATTTTTGGTGTAGAGATGACTGTCAGGCAGAAAAAAAATAAGGAATTGAACTTTTATGAATCAGGTGTTTTTCTGTAGCATTGCAGCATGAAATGGTGTCAATTTTTTGCCATGCTTTGGAAGGCTGCCGGTTCCCCATGCTGTGCGCAGGAGAGCCAGAGCCTCCAGCAGGATACTGCTGTGGCTACCCTGGCAAACCACCGGCAATTCACCACCTGTGATGCATCATGGCCCCTGAAATGGGACAGAAATCAGGTGGGTTTGTACTTTATAATCATAGAGATTCCACAGGCAGTTGCATCTCCTGTAAAACACACTAGGAATCATGGCCAGCATTTGTAGCTATAGGCCCTGCCATTTTCAAACGGGAATTACGTGTGCCTACTGCAGACCAGAGTGATCACTGCAGACCAGGGTCTGAGCTCATTACCCTGCAGTGAATCTAACACAATTCCGTCACTCATGGCTGGTACTTTGGACTTGCACCAGTGTCACTGTGACCAAACTCTGCCTCTCTGCCTGTTTCAAAAGGAATATTTAGAAAAAGATGCCAAAAGTATCTTTTCCCCAGTACAGGCACTGGCTAAGAGCATGTCCTTGGTTATTAGAAACCTCTCACAGTCTGGTCACATTTATTTCAAATATTACCATCACCTCTGTAAAATTCATGCTGTCCTGCAGCATCGGGTGCTCCAGGGGGCACAGTGGGACCAAGCCCCACAGTGAGCACAATGTCACTGCCTGAAGAATATTTTGGGTCACTGCTTAGCCCAGTTGTTGACCGAGCCTGCACACAAGGGTTCTGGCAAGGCTGGAGAGAGAGGCAGAGCCCACACAAACTATACTTCTCTAGTTTCATGTAGGAAATGGCCCCTTTTCTCTGAATCAGTGCTCCATGTAGGTTGATTGCCCTGCCAGCAACAGTGGGCTCAGGAATTTGACTGCCTGGGGAGAAAAGCTACACTTTCCTCATTGCCTTAGAAGTACAGATGGAGTATAGGGCATAGGTAGCCCGACTTGATTAGATTTTACACTTATTTCTGAGAATGAGAATCAGAATTAGAGCCACCTCAGCTGATGGGTGGTGGAGACTCAGACCTCCCACCACAGCACATTGTAGGCATCAGTTTTTGTCCATCAGGACCTTGAAAATTTCAGCAAATCACCTTTCCCTTCCATCCCCTGCTCCTGATCTTGACACTGACAGCAGACTTCTTCATGTGTTCACTGCTTGAACGTGCTGCTGAGTGAGATCAGATGGGAGTTAGAGGAAGCAAAATAAAAGATGATATGTTTGCAATCACATAGTGTCTGGAGAACTAATTAGTCTTGTTTTTAGTGAACATACTTGGGGGTAATGATACTAATCAGCCAAGCTGGCTTGCCATTTCCCTGGAGACCTTCAGTGCATTAAAGGAAAAAAACATTACGTTATGATTTTGACACCAACACAACTCCATGCATGCTTTCTACACACCACTGTTATTGGCTGTTTGTGGAGGAATTCAAAAGTGTCTCTGTCTTTCTGAAGTTCCTGTACCAGTTGTGGTCCTGCATCCCCACAATGCTTTTCCCTGTGGGATACTGGCAGCCATCATCATTTAGAATTAGCCTGGGCAGTTTGCCATAATTAGGGCCCTGGTTAGTGCTGCTGTGGGAGCAGGAGCCCTCAGGAAGCACAGTGCCTCTTAGGGTGCAGCCCCAGGCCAGAATAGGTGACATGAGCTGGTGCAGGAGGCTGAGATCATCAGAATATCAGACAACTTGAACACCATGAAGATGAGCAATAATGCAAGAACACCAAGTAGGATCTCCCTCAATGACTGAGCAATAACAATTTCTGCTATAAAGTGGAAGTTCCTCAGTATTGAAGCACCAAGGAGGACAGAAGTCCGCGTGCGCTGCCAAGTCCCAGGATAAAGATGCTGCAAAGATGCAAGGGAGCCTTGTGCCATTGAGGCACACCAAAAGGGCCATAAGGGTCTGCGAGGCTGAAGTGCCCTAAAGACCTAGTGCCCCACGACTAGAGCAACCCCTGAGAGCAATCTGTCATAGCAGTGTAAGGAAGCCAGGAGGAAGTCAGGCAGATCAAAAACAAGATGCCCAGTTAGTAAAATTAAAGTAGAAGCAAGCAAAACATTTTAAAGCAAGTGAATAAATAATGTAAATGCCAAAAGAGAAAGGTTTACAGGCCTGAGGGCAGTGAAGAGACTATCATAATGAAGTAGAAACAGAAATAGGTGGAGTAGCCAGATAGATCGCCTGTCTAATTCTTTCACAACACAGCACCATAAAAGGTCTTAAAGTAAGGCTGGTCAAAATTTTCCATACAAACTTCTCTACTGAACAGTAAAAAGAGTACTTTTTTATGATTACTCTAATTTTTCTTTTTTTTTTTTTTTACCCACAACAGCTGCTTTCCATGAAAATTTTCAGCATTTTGTAAAAAGGCCAGAAAACAACCAACCCTCTGTCTATGGCAACTAAACATTTTCGGACAAAAAAAATTTTATATTTTTGGTGAGAATTAAAGAATGGCCTATATTTTTGAGACAAGACTAATGCCTTTGTTGCCAAACACTGAATACTTCTTGGTTTTCCACTAAAAAGTCCAAATTATTCTCTGGGTGAGGGGGGCACTTTCCAAACCAGCAGCACTTTAAATATCCAAATAAAAAATTCAAACTCAGTTTCAGCTTTAAGGGATGGCCAGTGCTGGGATCTTTGTAAAGAAGGAGTATTGGGAGCTGGTCAAAGAGCAAAACCAAGCAGAAAAACAGACTGATCCTGAACAGGATGCAAAGAGAAATGAAAAAAAACAGGAAAACTAGTGTGGTGGGTTGATGCTGGTTGGCTTCCAGGTGCCCACCAAAGCTGTCCTATTGCTCCCATCCTCAGCTGGGCAGGGGAGAGGAAATACAACAAAAGTTAAGGATATATGATATATACATCGTACGTTAAGGATGGGGAGAGGTCACCAATTACCATCACAGGCAAGCCAAACTCTACTTAGGGAAAATTAATTTAATTTTTTAGCAATCAGAAGAGGGTAATGAGGAAAAAGAAAAAAATCTTTAGACTTTCCTATTACCCTCCCTTCTTCCTGAGCTCAGCTTCACTCCCAAATTCTCCATCTGCTTCCATCCAGCAGCAAGGGGGGTTGAGGAATGGGGACTGTGGTCGGTCCATGCCAATTTGTCTCTGCTGTTCCTTGCTCCTCAGGGGAAGGACTCTTCACCCTCTGCCCCTACTACAACAGGGTCCACCCCAGTGGGTCCCTCCCTCAGGAGACAGTCCCTCATGAACTTCTCCATGATGAGTCCTTCCCACGGGCCGCACTTCCTATGCTGCTCCAGCATGGGTCCCTTCCACAGGGTGCAATCCTTCAGGAACAGACTGCTCCAGCACGGGTCCCCATGGGGTCACAAGTCCTGCCAGGAGGCTGCTCCAGCATGGGCTTCCCACAGGTTGACAGCCTCCTCTGGGCATCCCACTGCTCTGGTGCAGGGTTCTCCACAGGCTGTGGGTGGATCTCAGCTCCGCTATGGACCCCCACGGGCTGTGGGGAACACTCTGCCTCACCACGGGCTGCACCAGGGGCTGCAGGGGAATCTCTGCTCTGGCACCTGGAGCACCTCCTGCCCCTCCTTCTCCACTGACCTGGGTGTCTGCAGAGATGCTTCTCTCACACATTCTTACTCCTCTCTCCCACTGCAATGGGTCTTGCACAGCAACCATTCCCCTTGTGAACTCAGTTATCCCAGAGAATCCATTGTCCCTGCTGGGCTCAGCTTTGGCCAGTGCCCAGCAGTGGGTCCATCTTGGAGCTACGTGGCATTGGCTCTGTCGGACTGGGGGGAACTTGTGGTGGTTTCTCAGAGAAGCCACCCCTGTAGTTCCTTGCTACTCAAATCTTGACATGCTAACCCAGTACAACCATCAAAAAAGAAAGCAATTTAAGCTATTAGGCTGGGAGAAAAAGTGAAAGAATTGGAGCTCAGATTGGCAGTTTTGTTGTAGGAAGAGTCAAATGGTTTGGTTTTGGATGGCTGAGAAGAAGTTTGCAACTGAACATCTAAAGACTTTGAGACCAAGTAGTTACAGTCTTGAATACTTGGCCACTCAGTGGCCCTGTCTGCCTCAGTATCTTTGGTTGCTTTATAATGATAGAGAAGTGAGGGGTACATTTTTTTTAATCTGCCTTTGTAGGACAGGCATTATCAGGCCAGAAAGGTTTCTCTAGCCTAGGGAAATATCATCCAGTAAAATAAATACATTATTGAAAGAAGTTAAATCAAAATCTAAAAAACTAACATTTACTTCAGGAATCTTATATGGTGCTGTATATTAAAAATAGTTATTTAAGGAAACTGTTCTGTTGGACGGGAGCCAACTCTTGTGTTTTTCGTAATAAAATATTTCATCTCATTTCACCTCTCACTTTTGATCTTGTGGCAGGTATCACCAGAAGATGGCAGGGTAAGCCAAGGCAGCTGTAAATGTCATCATGCATTAGTATAGGACCTGGAGTTAATTTAAACCTATTTATTTGTGTGATTCACTTGCTTTTGTATCACCTAGCAGCTTACTTTACAAATGCAACTGTAGCCTGGGGTAGATTTTTCTAATGAAATTTCAGGTTTAAACATGTTACTGCAAATGATTCCCAGCAGCTGAAATGATAGTAGAGGCCAAGTAGCAAAACTTCTGGAGGAGACAAAAAACAGTCTCTATGGGTCCCCTATAACCTCTGAAAGCTTCACCAAGCCTAAAGAGAAGCTGCAACACATCTCTCAAATGTAACACATCTCTCAAGAGGATGCAACCTTCTGTGAAAGCTGGGGAAGACACTGATGGAGCTGGTGGTCTGGTATCTATGGTAAAGCAGAAAAGGTAGTAAGAAAAACACTCCTGGAATGAAAAAGACAAAAATGTTGGAGCTCTGTCCAGCCATGTTAGACAGGAGGAAGAGAGAGAATTATTCACCCGCAAAAGGAGCAAGCAGGTCACACAAGGAATTGAGGAATTAATCAGAGATTAAATAAAAATAGTCAAAGCCTGCTTAAAGATCAAATACTTTTAGTCCTGCATCCTGGTGGTAAAGTTGCACAGTGTGAACTCAGGGAGGGAGCAACATGATGGGCACCCTCAGCTCAGCAATGAGGATATCAAGTGATTGGTGTCAGAAGCAAGAGCACTCCTGTCAGATGGGCACGGTGGTATCACACTGTATCACAAGGCATGGTCTGAAAGCAGACCCTGTCCTGGTGCCACAAAGGTTCTGTCTCTGGCAGTGACCTGGTCATAGAGACATTGTCATCAGCATGTGTCTGCCTGAACTGGGAAAAATGTGGTGGATGAGGAAGCAAGGAAGGAAGGAAGGAAGGAAGGAAGGAAGGAAGAGAGGAAGGGAAGCTGTGAAAAGAATATTTAAAAGCAAGGGAAAATGACCAGTCTCCTCATCACAGACAGTATAAGAGTGGCAAAAAAGGACCCACAGAAGAGGAAGAGGCTGGTGTCTTGAGCAAGGATAAAAAGCTGTCTAAGAAGAGGAAAGTCTAATCTTCAGTCTCTTCTTCCTTTAAAATCTTACCAAATGGACACACGTTGAAGGGTATGGTTTTTGTGAGGGTAAAAGTTGCAGCATGGGGCCACCATTATGCTCCCACTGCATTTCTCTTTGGACTCAGTGGAGATGTGAACTATTTGCTCAGCCTGTAAAAAGCCAAAAGGAGTCACAGCCAGTAGAGATAGAAGGAGAACGTTAAGAACAAGTAGACACAAAGGGAGAGGAGGAAAGCATGAGTGGGACATGTGGCTCAGTCCAGGGTAAATGGCAAGGCTATGCAATTCCTGAATTTCCTCTGAGACCAATCCCAGTTAATTTACTTTAAAGAAGCTCTTTTCATTTCAGAGTAGTTACTTTTGGTTCTCATCCTTGTGCATAAAGTATTATGGCCTTTTCATTAAGAATGTGCACAAATTTCACTCTGTAGTGACATTCATGTCAGGCTGGAGTGCTGGCAGCAGGTTAACTTCAACCTCACGAAATAAGCATTGCTTATTTTCAGTCCCACTGTAGGGTGAAAAAAACATATAGTCCCTTCCACTGGTTTGCTGCTTAAATAAAACCAAAAGACATTAATGTAAACTGTGAAATACAAAATCTTTAAGTTAATTAATTCTCCTTCACTGACTTGAATTTTTAGGCACTTTTCCTTAGAGAAGGATAAATTTAAAAACCTACTTCTGAACTCATTAAGGCCAGTATAAATAAGGAGTAACAGCTCATGCTAATGGAAATACACTTGTGTATAAATTAGCAAAACCAGATTTAGTTTCACTCTAACTGTTTTGTGTTGTACTGTCTAGTTTCACTCAGTCCTCACAGTTACATTTCAAGAGGTGTTGCTGTGCCTTGCACACTTGCACAATAAGTAAGACTATTAAATAAACAGGGATACAACAAAAATATGAAGTTTCAGAATATTCAGGAAATCATCATTTCCTGGAGGTGAATAAACATTTTAGAAAAAACTCACCCAGCAGGAAATGGAGCTATCTGAAGTGGCCAGTAGGTTCAGAGGATGTGGAAAGGGGTTTGTTCAGAGGCGCTAAATAAACAGAGTAAAATGCCTTGGGAAATAGTTCCCTTTATTTGCTTTCTTGGCTAACAATGTTCATTTTACATTCAGGCTTCAGTGCAAGAGACACAAACAGGCCCCATGCAAGATTACCAAGTTGAGTGTAAACTGCTAGACAGCCTTCCTGGTTCTGCAAGCATCCTGAATTGATAGCTAAGGGAGATCACACTGCCCTGCTCTACTCCTGAGTACCATAACTGTGCATATTAAGTATTAGGCAGGTTAAATATTATCAAAATAACATTTCACTGCTCTCAAACTTAACAGGTTTGCTTATCCCTTGGCCAGCTGACCTCCAAGTCACAGGAAACAATACAAGCATATAGTGATAGAAAAGCCTGTGGCATATCAAAACCTACTAACTAGGAGATGACATCAAACCTTAAGTCTAAATATCAGCAACACAAAAGGGAAGAACGCAAATCATGACTTTCATGCTTAGATCTTTACAGTCTTCTGTCTCAATACATCTGTGAAGCTGACACAGAATTCCATGAATATTGTACTGGAGTATCACAGAATACAAGGACCTTGCTGCATTTTTTGAGCTCTAGCCATGCCTCAGGAAAACAGGCTTTTCAGTCCAGGCCCTTGAGCCACAGTCACATGGTGAGCACAGACTATATAATTTCCTTGTTTTTTCTACCACTGTTCTCTCTCCTTGCCTTAAATTCTGGTGAGTTTTAATTCCCCACCATGACACTGTGGAGAGAAATGGATCATCTTCAACTCTCTGAGTGGTCTTGACTTGGACACCAAGAGCAAGTTTTTCTAAGTTTTCTACACAGGTGTCACTCCTATACCCCAGTAAAATCAATAGGTTGAATGGAATCAAGACAGTTAACATGTGTAGGGATATCTGACTGTGGAGAAAAAATGTTTTCACTACTTTATGTGCCAAAACAGCTTAGTAAATTTATCCTTATTTTCCATATGCCTCAGCTGCTGGTGTGTAAGATTGAGGCCGTAACCCCTTTACGCCTGTGGAGGACATGAGGACTTGTGGTACAAGAGCTGTGTTTTCCTGCCCAGCTACACAATGCTTTGGCACCATGGGTCCCCAGCATTACTTGTTAATGAAATATTAACAGCAGTGATGCCATCTGGACCTGCATCTCACTGCCACTCTGAGGTCCAAGAGAGAGGCCTTTTCAAGGGATATGCTCCATTACTGGAGTTGTCATTCATGAAGCTTCTGGAGAATGATGAAAATGTGGACATGAGGAGAAAAATAGGAGGGTCCTGAGAAATTAAGAGGAAGAGCAGACAAAATGGAAGAGGCAGAGGACAAACACAGTGAAGGAAGAACTAACGCGTGAAGAAAAAATGGGGGGAGAGATTACAGCCAAAGAAGCCAGAAAACATATATTAGGGACTTTGAAAAGAAGCAGAAGTAAGATCTGGATGGATGAGAAAAGGTGGACCAAGAGAGAGAGGGGGAAAGGTTCCAGTGGATCTGATAGCAGAGCTCTGACGAGGCTTCACACATTTCAAAACAGAAATTTGGGCCCCACCCCAGCAAAACTGGGCTTCCACTGCCAGCAAAATTGTTTCCACAGCTGAGACTGCAGTGCCAGCGAATGTCTGCAATCAGCCCATCCAGGTGCTCTGTGATACAGGCTGCACCAGACTCAACCTATCAAAGCAATGGGAATAAATCTGAGGGCCAGGAATTGGGCCCCTGCTTGGCTGCCGCTGTGCAGAAATGAGAACGTAAGTAGCCAAAAACAGACACATTTAAGGTATAATTCAACAAAAATAAGAAACAGACCTTTTGATAGCAGACACGCTAGCAAATCAAGTTCATGGTATAAGAACCAGATATCCTGCAGGAGGGACAAGGACTCTGGATGCCTCTGTAAGAGTCTGATATGCCAATTTGCAGACATTCCATCTATTTCAGTATTTAAACTGGACTTACACTGGCAAACTATCCTATCTGAGCTCCTAATCAATATTGTATGAACTACACAGCCTGCAGAGATTCAAAGCCTCATCAGTCTTCAGTCTCTTGCATCCCAGTGAACACCAGTACGACTTCTCTGGTGGGCCCTTGGTCTCAGCAGGCGAGTGCACCAGTGTCAGTGGCCACTACATCATCACCACCACCGAGCTGCAGCACTGTTTCCTGTTGTCTCAGGGGGTCCAAAGGCAGGGCACTTAGTACTGCTTTGTTCCACTAGTAGCTGTACTGACTTGGGGGGGGGGATTGTTAATCCAGTCAGTTCTAATAGGGACATGACAATTTGGTCTGATGGAAAAGTGAGAGATACTATGACGCAGATCTGTTTTTTCAAGCGTAGTTTCAACACATTGAGTGCGTTATATAGCAAGGGGTAGGTGAGATTTTCTATAAACAAAATAATAACCCAAATCCCAGTCAATACCTCCTCATGGATCTGTAGCAGCAAACAGTAAAATTAGGCTGGAAGGTGCCCTCTGGAGCACCATGTCCAACTCACTGCTGTTGCAAGCAACCACGTCGTAGAGTCTTCTCATAACCATTAATTTACCTTTGTTTACTAGGGCATCAGGTGTTATCTATTTAACTCTGTCAAATATTCATCTTTTTATCACTGCAACACAGAAGGTTTTGTGAAGGAATCCAGTTTTTGGACCAGAGAGGGAACAACATGGCTGCTCACGCATCAGCTTCTCTTGGCCTCTGTCTGGTCTTTGTTTGCACAGGACTTGAACGTTCACAACATATACTTAAACTCACAATCAAATCCTGATATGATTCAAATTTATGGGAGTGTTCCACACTAGCAAAACTGAACCAAAGCCTTGCTCTGCTGGATGAAGATTATTTTAAAGATAACCACCCACTTTCCCAGGAGGCTTTCTGCAATTCAACAGCTGAATGACTCTGAGTGGATGTAACTGGGCTCACATATGGTGCTCAGCATGTGACTGGCAAGAGCCCTGCCCTTGTGTTACATGGGATATGGAAAAGCTACCGCATCAGGAGATGCTGTTTTCCCCAGCACCCCACAGTGCTCCATGTTATGCTTAGGCTGTCCTCCCTCTGCTAGCCCCTTGCCTGGGCTGGGCTCCACTTCAGCTGTGAGGGAAGAGACCCAGGAAACTTTTCACCATTGCTCTGTCTTGAATTCTACTTGATTACAATCTCTCCCTGAAAAATACCCTCCTGCAGTTACGTTAGCACTGTGACAACACTCAAAGTTTGCATTGGCACCCAGAGGGGGTTAATTTAAGCAAACCGTTGGGCAGTTTTAGAGGAGCACCAAGAAGGACTGAGTCTTGAGTAACTTCACTTTGTATTTTCTCAGCCCATTCCCTAAAACTTCTGCGGCAAAGAGCCATGGATCCAAATTGGTTCTGTTGGCTGCCTAATGTGCTTGAGGATGGTGCAAATCAAACAGAGGTAATCAAATCCCCTTTTCCTGCTTTCAAATCTGCACCAACACAGCATGCAAAGTCAGGCAAGGCACCAACTTGACAGTGATTTTGCAGCCCTCATGATTTCAGGCTCCCTTCGACTGCACTCACAGCCCCCCAGTGCTGACAGCAGCCCCCTTCTCTGTGTGAGGCAGAGCAAAAAAGGATGGTTTACTGATCCCATCCAAAACAGGAGGCTAGCAATCTCCCTCTTTGAAAGGCCAAATCACAGGCAACGCAAAAGGAAGCAACTCGTCTCCTGGGGAAGCTCAAATCCACTGTAAAGGAGAGAAAGGAATAAAGGCAAAATTTACCATGAACTTCCAAACAAATGATATGCCTCCTGTGAAGAAGACAGTAGATTTCTTTTGGTAAATCATTAGTCACAAAACAAGTTTCAGGTTGGCTGATCATTCTCTGATGTTTGAACAAATTCATTATAAACTGGTTTTGACAAAACAAATGAAGACTGGGGGGGGGGGGGGGGGGTGGGGCTAGTTTTAACATATGAGAAAGAGTTTGTTTAGACACTTTCTGAACATAAGCCCTTCACATTTTGAAACATTTAACTTTCTGGGTACTTAAAATCAAGGCCATGTAAAGAAAGGTCATACAAATAATATTGGTGGTAGTTAACTTTCCATCCAATAACACAAAATTAATACCCTCAGCTAAAAAATGGAAGATGGAAGTTGGATTTCTTCCTGTGGCTCAAGGAGCTGCATCCACATTCCAGAAAACTCCACTGGCCCTAAGTCAGTGCTGGTGTGTTTCCGCCCTCCTGGTTCCTTGTGGATGGTGCTGCAGTCTGCAAGTTAAGTGTCCTTTCTGATTAAAAGGACTGGCTTGAACTAAAGCCTCCCACCCCTTCAGAGGGCAGTCGTCATTTAGCCAGTTATTGGTCCCTCTCAGTTTTCCTGGTGCTCTGCCAGTACCCTACGTGTGAGGTTCAGGATGCTCCAAGGAGGAGAGCGCTGGCAGGAGGTGAGGATGACCAATGCAAAGGAGGGAGCTCTAGCCAGGAGCACAGCTGGAAGAGCTGCCTGCAGCAGNACTTCCAAAGAAATGATATGCCTCCTGTGAAGAAGACAGTAGATTTCTTTTGGTAAATCATTAGTCACAAAACAAGTTTCAGGTTGGCTGATCATTCTCTGATGTTTGAACAAATTCATTATAAACTGGTTTTGACAAAACAAATGAAGACTGGGGGGGGGGGGGGGGGGTGGGGCTAGTTTTAACATATGAGAAAGAGTTTGTTTAGACACTTCCTGAACATAAGCCCTTCACATTTTGAAACATTTAACTTTCTGGGTACTTAAAATCAAGGCCATGTAAAAAAAGGTCATACAAATAATATTGGTGGTAGTTAACTTTCCATCCAATAACACAAAATTAATACCCTCAGCTAAAAAATGGAAGATGGAGGTTGGATTTCTTCCTGTGGCTCAAGGAGCTGCATCCACATTCCAGAAAACTCCACTGGCCCTAAGTCAGTGCTGGTGTGTTTCCGCCCTCCTGGTTCCTTGTGGATGGTGCTGCAGTCTGCAAGTTAAGTGTCCTTTCTGATTAAAAGGACTGGCTTGAACTAAAGCCTCCCACCCCTTCAGAGGGCAGTCGTCATTTAGCCAGTTATTGGTCCCTCTCAGTTTTCCTGGTGCTCTGCCAGTACCCTACGTGTGAGGTTCAGGATGCTCCAAGGAGGAGAGCACTGGCAGGAGGTGAGGATGACCAATGCAAAGGAGGGAGCTCTAGCCAGGAGCACAGCTGGAAGAGCTGCCTGCAGCAGCACATCCTACACTCCCTTGCAACATGGGCAGAGGAGTAACCAGGGGTTCCTTTCAAGTCAAAGAGGTGTGCAAGCTGCTGCCAACTTTACGAATTTAGCATTCAGTTTTCTTGGCTTTTACCTCAGAACTCCAAGCAACAAACGTAAAGTGACTTTTTACCCCAAAATGTTGGGACTTTTTTAACCTCTTTTCACTCGGGCAAATTAAAAATCCTGATGTTGGGAGAGTAGAACATGATCTGCATTTCAGTTATTTATTTCAATTACTTTGCAGATCAGCAACAAACTTATAATTTGGTTATTTACTCAATCCCTCCTTGCCGCCCTCATTTGACGTCTTCACATTTTATTTAGATGTTTGGATAAAACGGACAGTTTTTTCCAAATTATCCCAGGAGCAGTTGTCTTTTCACTTCGGATAAGGCACCAAGGAGGCCTAGTTGCTCACCCCATCCCTGGAAAAAAAATTAAAACTTAACCTTACTAACATATTCCTTCCAAATTAATTTCATACATCATTGTCTGCATTTCTAGTAGATAGAGTGGAAAATAAAGAATCCATTTGTTTGGCATAAAAAGATTGAAAACCCAACATAATTTTCCAATTTTGTGTTTCTTAACATGCTTCATTGTACAGCTGAGGGAGAAATCAGCTGAATTTCCCTCATGCCTGACCATATGATCAGGAGGCAGCTACTGCGGGTACAGTTCTGTGAGGGAACTCTTTTGAAGTCAGAAGTCAAAAAGACTTTCAGGGGTTTAAATGCCTTTTTAATGTGGTCTCTTTTCTGTGTGGAGTGCAGTCCACACTTAAAGGGCTTTCTATGTGCCTGTGAGAAATGCCTTTCTTGAAACTGATTTTTCATTCCTGCTCTACAAAATCTGTGCAAAAGCTGAGACCACTCAGTAGATCCTCACATGCTTCAGTGTGTGCTCATCTTAACCGTGGTTCTGTGAGGTCCCAAAATGAACAGAAGTTTAGTCTGGATCAGATAATGAAGGTCACAGTCTGAAGGCTGAATGCAAATTATGAAGGTAACAAAAAACTTATTTTCCTCCTTATTCTCTTTAAAGTCAAGGACATTTGCATTGCACTCAACTGATTTTACTTTTTCATCTGGCAACCTCACTGTATTTTAATTTGTGGATCATCACTCAGTGAGGCTGCTGCATGTCCCAGGCAGGTACCAAGCTTGTGGAGGTCAGGTAGGACCAGGTCTTTGTGTCCCTTCAAACACAGACTGCAATCCTCAGGAGCAGGACAGGCATCATTACACTCCGAAAAGTGCCTTCTCAGGGAAATATTTGTAGGCATTGCCTCAGAAAGGGTAAAGGGGTTCGTAACGTGGCAGAGTTTCCTGCCTTCTCTTGTCATGACACGTCTGGTAGGAGCTGCCTGAGGCACACAGTGGTTTTGGGTAAGGCTTGGTCTTTCCTCCTGTGGCACCACAGCTGGGAGACGTCTGTCTTGTGCCAAAGCACCACCTGCAGTGTGCTGGGCACCACTGGTGAGGCCCATCATGGTTATGGAAATCAGGTGGCTGTATGCCCTTTGAGCTTTGAGCAACAGCGAAAAGAGCGGGTCTGGAATCGCCTACTTCTGCCCTCCCTCACTGACTTTCCTTTCCAGCGTAGCCATTCAGGCTGCTGTGCACCCCCAGAATACGAGGGGGAGGGGGAAGAAAAAAAAGGAAAAAAAAAATCCAAACAGTTTCTGGAACACATTTCAGTTTTCATAGTCTTGTCACCCAGTCCGAGTGCAACAGTCAAAGTAATTATGCAACCTTTTAAAATATCACAGTGACATATGAGGTAATGCCACTTTCTACTCTGGCTCCGTTGGGAGCTGCTAGGCTGAGCCCTGCAGTCAGCAGTGTTTTTGGAGCAAGCACTCATCCACCTTCATTTTCACAGGGAAACGGGAGTTCCCAGAGCCCAGACAGGATGTCATGGCAGAGAAACACCCCTCTGATGTGAAAGTCCCCTTCATTTCTGAATGATTGTTTGATGAAAAGAGGAGTTGCTGTAATTCTTATTTGGGAAGATAAATTGTTTGTTATCTGAATAGTTCATGGATCAAACTGGCTGAGATCAGCTGTGAGAGTGTGTTCAGTCATGGAGGAACATGGAATAAAGCTAGAGCTGTAACATTTTTATAGCCTGATTGCTAACTCCTCTCCACTGATTTTACCTAAAGTCACCTAGAGCCTCTGAGAAAGCAAACATGTTTTCTTTTGCTAGACCCGTTAGTTGTTATTTTAGCATTTCTTTCGTATTGAGCACATGGAACAAGCAAAGGCTGACTAATCCCACAACCTTTTCTTCAACTCCATGCAACACAGCAAACCCATCACATCCCCCTGGACTGTAGTGGAATGAGAAGCTGCCCATTCCACCCCACCCCACCCCCCTCCCAGTGGGTGGGAGCCCATCACCCTCATAATTTCTGTCTTTCTCATTGGATATTTCTTCAAATGTGGCCTAGACTTGAAGCTTACATGAAGTGCTGAGGAATAGTCATGCTTGGGGCATGGATCAGCAGACCTAGCAGGAATGTTTGGTCCTTCCTCTACGCAGTCTGCTTTGGTGAACAAGGTCTTTGTCCTGTGCAAAGGTGCCAGACGTGTTTAGGCTCTCATAAACAACTCTAAAACTCAGCCTGTGCCTACACCTGAGCATATGTTTGCATGCAGACAGAGAAGCCTGGACCAGGAAAAGGAAAGACTCATGATTAATAGACGACACTGACGTGTCTGGAGACATTGAAGAGCTGTGCCCCATGAAGTCCCTGTTCCCCCAAGGAAACAGAGTATTTTTAGGTTGGAGAGGACAGACTTGATTATTTACATGACATGTGATTCCTCTGCCCAAATGTCTCCATGAAGAAGAGTTGTCCTTGGGGAGGACTGCCTCTTTGGGTCTGCAGTAAGAGAAAAAAGTATTTTTTAAAACAAGTGACAAAGAGGATCCAGGCAACTAAAAGATAATCACTCTTTCCTTGCTTCTTGGAAAGATTAAGGAGCAAGTCTTTATACAGGTCATTTCACTGCAAGTGAAGGGAAAGACAGCAACTGTGAACAGCCAGCATGGATTAACAAATGTGGAACTCATCAATAACCTGGACAGGGGAACGTAATGAACCCTCAGAGAGTCTTTTGGTGACATCAAAATGGGAGAAGTGGCTGATAAACTGAATGTCACCCAAGGACTCAGATGAACTGGAGAAACAGGTCAGAAGGAGCTTCAAGAAATGCTATAAAGACAAATGTAAAGTCCTGCACCTGGGTAGGATCTACCCGCCCTGTTCATCACAGACTGGGGTCAGCCAGCTGGGGCACTGCTTTGTGGATATGGATCTTGCTGATCCCAGCTGTGGGGATGAGGGCTAAGCACATGCACATACTGAGCTGTATGAGCAGAAGTGTAGGCGACGTTCTGAGGGAAGTGGCTATTGCTCTCTTCTCAGGACCTGTGAAGATACATCTGGAATAGTGTGTCCCTATTTAAGCCCTGATCAAAAGTAAGGAAAAATTTTTACAGCGATGGCGGTTGAGCACTGGCACAAGTTGCCCACAGAAATCGTGACATCTCCATCCCTAGAGGTACTCAAAATGCAACTGGACAAGACTGAGCAACCTGATCTAACTTCAAAGCTAGCCCAGCTTTCAGCTGAAGGCTGGACTACAAGACTGCCAGAGATCCAGCCTGAATTTTTCCACAATTCTATGATTTATGATAGCTCTCAGCAAATCCTGTGCCATTATGTTGTTGAAAAAATGGTCTATACTTTTACAAGGAGAATGTTTCAAACAGTATCAGCACTTCCTAAAAAAATTTTGGTGAATGCATATGTCAATATTTTTAAAATGTATTTGAACATTGTTGCTTTCATTATTTGCCCTACTTTCAGGAAGAAAATAGATTATTAGTAAACATGAATTTTCTAAAATTATATCATAAAAATTCTGGCAAAACCCTCTGGAAATACATTGTAAAAATAGGCAGAAAAAGTATCAATTTCAGATCATAAGGAGTGGAAAGATCTTCAGAATGTCAAAAGTAGTGAAATAATTTAACTAGCTCTGTAATTTCTATAATGCAATAAACATATGCATTACCTGCTGGGTAAAAACCATGAAGACATTTTCCATTTGAATTAAGCGAAGTCAATCCCATAATTTCCATTCTTTGGTGCTCATTTTCCTTAAATTATCTCCTGAAAGAGTTTCTTGGCAAATATGTTCCCTGAAACAATTCACTTTAAATAAATGTTGCACACATTGCAGAAAAAGCAAATTTCACTTTCATAATTGCCCCACATTCTCACTACAAACTGGAGCATGTGAACAGTAACGCTGCACATAACCTTTATGAAAATCTGGACACATGAGTTTCCAGTAGAAAATATTTATGATTATTTTCTCACAAACATCCAAGCAGATGAAGCTGGCCCTTCCTTCTTTGTTTGTGCTTAGCTATGCCTGCAACGCAATTACAGCATTCCTTCTTCTGATGTTCCCATTGGTGATGCCAAGAAAACTAACCACTTTGTATATCAAAAAGCACTGGTTTTATGGGAGCACCTGGGAATCTAACATCCTGTCCATCTGAGAAACCAAGAGAGCTCTGAAATATCAGAGGTGGCACAGTCTGCACCCTTTCCACCTGTATTATTTTGTGGGCTTGCACAAACTGTTGCTAAGACCTCAAGCAACCTAATATAACTAAATTGTCCTGATCCTAAGGATCCTTGTAAACCGATCTAGTTCGTATGATTGCATCATCTCAACGTGATATGATTATTGTACTTGGATTTTCCTCTACAGAGCTCCAGCTCTTCAGCTTGGGCTGAAGTAATGTCCAAGACATGGCTAAGTGTTCACGCAGCACATGGTTGGAAAATCTCATCCTGGAGTAAACTCTGACCAACAGTGATCTGAGAGCAGAGGCACATCCTCAAGATGGAGTTAATAAGGAATAGATCCACATCACTTCCACCAAAATCACTGCTTATCAGGCTGGCCAGCATTGTGTCACTGCTCTTTCATTTTCTCTTTGATTGTCCACAGCTAAATCTTACCTCTTCTCTTGTAGGTTCTTTATTATTCTATGTTCTTTATTATTCTATGTACCAAAATACTTTCAGTTATGAATATTAATAAATATGTCACTAAGCATGTAATGTCAACACCAAGTAATTCTCTTAGTAGTTAATAATATAAGGAAAAGAATGGAAATCTTTTTCACTGAACTTATTTAATTCAAATGAAAACACATACTTAGAGGACACAGAATTTATGACAAAATACACACAAACCAAAACTAGGCTTAGCTCTTCATACAGTAAAAATGGCACTACTGCAGTAATGTTTCTTCTCTTTTCTGAATATCAGTATTTTTTAATTTCTTTCCTTTAAAATATCATATTTGTATTATTACTCATCTTTTCTCCCTAATTCAGTGTATATTTTTTATTATTTATTTTTCCAAATGTTTACAGCACATACCAGGCTACAGCAATAAAATTTGGACCTTCCCGGGATTATTAACAAAGCCAATAAATAAGATACGTTTTAGAAACAATATTTGCAACACCTAAAGGCATTGCAAACTGCTCAGTTTTGCGGACGTTTACTCAGATTTAATATTATGTGAAATTTTTTTTTAAAATTTGATTTAATTTTTTGAGTAAAACTTTATTAGGCTTAGAGAA
The DNA here is from genome assembly GCA_013397175.1 of Platysteira castanea. Classification (NCBI taxonomy): domain Eukaryota; kingdom Metazoa; phylum Chordata; class Aves; order Passeriformes; genus Platysteira; species Platysteira castanea. The sequence continues at coordinate 204,161 of VYXC01000364.1, forward strand.
ATGCAGTTCTGAATTATAAATGCTGTTCTTCAGCTTGCTTTAATAAGTATGATGAAGGCAATGTGGTTATGTTTCCTTTCTCCAGCTGAGACTCTGACCTTCAGTATAACATTTACCTCATTTTCTTCATCCACTAATTAGTCTAGGCTATAAAAATGGTTTGTCTGGCAACATTTAGTCTTGACAAAACAGTGCAGGTTATTGATCATAATTTTATTGTCTTCTAGATGTTCAAAGATTATTTTCCTTATCAGATGTTGAGTTTTGGATTAAAGCACTTTAAAAAATGGTAATTGCTAAAAGTATTCTCTTTTTTGAGGATTACTTGTGTCCTTTTCTTCTCATTCCAGTCATTTCTCAGTGCTTTCAGGTTTTTAAAAAGTATCTGCCCATGGTCTGGTAAGTCCTTTATCTTGCTAAGACCTACTTCATATTTCTTAACCTGTTTGTCTTAACCATATGATGGAATTCTGCAAAATTAGCAACATTTTAATTGTTTTAGAGAAGCACTTTATAAAGGTATTCATTGCCTTGGTCTCTAATTGCCACTAATTGTGTGCCTGTTCACAAATCATAGTGGATTTTTTCCTAGGTTTTTAGTCTTGCGTTCTTTAAAAGTTAAGAGTGAGGATTTTACTTAACTTATTGATACAGAAGAGAACCATTTCTCCTCAGAAAGAAAAAAAAAAAAAAAGAGGGAAAGCTTTCATTTTCTTTAACCTCAATGACTAATTCACAGGACACACACAAGTTCACTCAGTTTGCACTTATTCCACACCGATACCAGTAAAAAAATCACTTACTGAGTAGAACATTGTCTGAGCAGACTTGGCTAGGTTTCTCTGCCCTTCACCCCTGCTGTATATTTTATTACCTATCCCACTGTCATTTGAAGTCACAATCAATGGAACAGTCTCCTGTTGAGGCTACATCTGCTCTTCTCAGCTACAGTCTCAATTCTCTTCCACTCACTGGAGAATCACTGAATGGTTGAGGTTGGAAGGACCTTTGGAGCCCATCTGGTCCAACCCACCTGGTAAAGAAGGGCCACCTACAGCAGGCTGGCCAGGACCATGTCCAGTCAGCTTTTTACTACCTCTAAGGATGGACAATCCACAACCTCCCTGCACAACCTGTGCCAGTGATTGGTCACCATTACAGTAAACAGACATGTTTTCCAATGTTCAGAGAGAACCTCCTGTATTTTAGTTTGGTCCCATAGCCTCTGGTGCTGTCTCTAGGCACCACTAGAAAAAGCTTGGCTGCTTCCTCTTTACCCTTCAAGTACACGCACTGATGAGGTCTCCTCTGACCTCTTCTCTTCTCTTCTCTTCTCTTCTCTTCTCTTCTCTTCTCTTCTCTTCTCTTCTCTTCTCTTCTCTTCTCTTCTCTTCATATTCACAAGTCTCCCAGCCTCTTCTCACAGGAGAGGTGCTCTGGTCTCTTAAACATTTTTGTGGCCTTTTTTTGAAGTGTCTCCAGTATGTCCGTGTCTCTCTTGTTCTGAGGAGCCCAGGACTGAATCCAGCACTACAAGTGACTTTACCCATTCACATCAAAGAGGCCATGGACAAATTTTTTGGTTTTTCATCAAATTTTGCAGAAATTAATCATCTGTGCACTCCTACAATGAATAAGCCTGTCCTTGTTGTAGTGAATCAGAGAAGCTTTTGGTTGCCAGCTTCCTCATAATTCTCAAATCAGCACTGAGCAACACGACAAACCCCATTAGAGTCAATGGAGAAACTCTGTGCTGGTTTCTGCTGGTGGAAGTCTGATCAGGACCCCTCAGGGTTGTACTGCACCCGGTTAGCTTGAACAAAAATTACTTGTTACAGTTTCTTAGATAGATTAGAAGCAATTTTTCAGTTCATGTAGGAAGATACTTAGATAAGTTTTTAAAGCAATGTTTTCCTCTACTATCCAAGGAAAAGGTGACTGCTGCTCTCATATGTTTACCAGATTTAAATTACTCATCTCTCCATTAAGAAATAATACACTTTTTTTATGATTTTGCCAAACAGCAAGAATGTAAGCTTCCCTGTGCTACTACATCAATTACTTCATGGCTATAGTGGAAAAGTTACTGCATTCAGGGGCCAAAGAGTGATTTACTCAGCACAGTTAGTACAGTTAACTGGATCTTTCACTTATTTAGCAGAAAGACAGGCGTCTGCTAACACAGAGGCAACAATTTCTGAAAAACTCTCTGTGAAGAAATGACTCATGTTTTGGGAAGCTCCCAAAAAAGTCATATTTAAAGTGAGGGCACTACGATTTGGAGAATGTAGCCAATGTAATCTAACAGCAGCAGTACTTCAGTAGCAGTTTTGGGAAGTATCAGCTTTTCTGATCACTTTGGAGATGTGGAAAGTGAATCTTGAGTCATTACACAGATATAATCTCAATTACCTCAGCTATAATTTTGGATAGTTGCTACAAATACCAGCATTGCTTCATTTCAGAGAGGGCACCATCATGCAGACCCTCCATGCTCTCTTAGCTGGAATTCAATGATTTTTATTTTTCCTCTCTCTTCTCTCTATCATCCAAACTCTTCCTCCAAGAGTTTCTACTGGATGGCTATCTTGAAGTAAATTAAGTAATCCCTTACAGATTACAGCAAAGCACTGCTGGTTGTGCTAAATAGGCTGGGCCATACGGAAACCAGCAATAACTCTCTACTTCTGGGCTTTCTCACCCTGAATGCTTTGAACTATGAAAATCGCTTTTCACTGGACAAAAAAGCTCCCCAATAAGATGTTCAGTGGAGGGAGTGAAATGTTCCTGTTCAGACCCGGAATGAAGGACCATAGGCCAGACTGGATGGGGGTTTGAGTGCCCTGGTCTAGTGGAAGTTGTCCCTGCCCGTGGCAGTGGGGTTGAAACTTCAGTAGGAGATCTTTAGTGTCCCTCCCAGCCCAAACCATTTTATGAATCTCTGACCATATAGCATGGCTAAAGATTCACTTAGGTATGTATTCTTACCATTCTGGTAGTTTTCCTTTAATTGACTAATTGCACAATCTCACTTCAACTAATATCAGAAAAAACAAACAGTCAAAATAAGATTCATGCACTTATACTGTAATTTAAGGGTTCTGCTGTTTGAAAACCTAACTTTGTGTATACAGTCATCAGGTTAAGACAGAGGTTTCCTAAACTGGCACCAGCCTCATTAACAATGCTGCTATAATTGTCTACTGGCACAGTGGATTACTGCCAGTAATCTGAATCTAGGTGTTGAAAAAGCCTTAAATAAACAATCAACGAACTACCAGGACACAGCCATACATGCATCAATACAAAGGTTATAAGTTTCAGATTCCTTCCCCCATGGACATGTGTTATTGGTTCAATTCCTACAGCATTCTCCAGGCAGTGCCTATTAGAAACTGAAATAAGGGGCTATGTGGCTACAAGCAGGAACCTTGAGCAATATGACAAAACTTGTTTCACAGGCATAACTGACCCATGGAACTGCATACATTCTCAAAATATAATAAACACAAAGATGAAAGAAGAGATTACAAGCTGCAATATTTTTCTTATTAGCTCAGTAAGAAAGCTGCTGATGAGAACTGACCGCAAAAGACGCATGAACAATGAGGAGTGAAAAGCAGCATTTAAATATTGTGCAGGAAAAATATAAAAATGAAGTAATCTCAAGACATAGATCATTAGTAGTGAAATCAAGGAAAATTTTCACATAGATTTTCTCCAAGATGGCAGCTGCTCTTAGGAGCTTATCCAAAGCCTACTGAATTCAGTGGAAAGATTTAACTTCAATAGACTTGGGATTGTTTTCACTTTTGACTGAGACAGTTGCATTACTCCAAGTTAAAAAAAAAAAAATACTTGGCAAACAATAACTGAGACTACAACTCACGTAGGGTCAAAAGACCTTAATTGCTAGACCAATTCTTTCCTGATATGATTCCATCATATCCAGAGGATTTGCAGAGTCAGTTTAGTAGCAACTGATGATGCCATTTGTGATTTTCAATGAGTTCAGTTTGTAAGTCAGGGTAGGATTTGATCCAGTGGATGCAACTGAACTGTAAAGTTTAGTTAAGTACAATAGCCCTATTGGTTTAAATAACTGCAGAAGTTTTTCTTAACACATTAAATGGCTATATTTTATGACTATAACCTCACAGCTATGAAATACAGCTCTCCAATGATATAACTATTCTATATCATTTTCTTCCCAACAGCTGCTGGTGGGAATTTCACTATTTCTGAAATAAATACGATATGCATACATACCCATACATGGAGGGAAAGGGAGAGCAATAGGAGATACAATGAGCTGACTCAAGATATGTTATTTATTTGCACACATTATTAATGATCTCATAGCCCAGAAGTGGTGGAGGGAACCTGAGCCACTTGTGAATTATGAAAGGTCATCAATAACTCATAGCAATATATGACACATCCATTCAGGTCATCCAGACTTACTCCATGCTTGGATCTGTTTATCTAACACTAGTTTTAGTTTAGTCTGTACTGTGTGTTGATTTCATAGTACATCATGTAGCAATGAGACCTCTTGGCTACACTCCCATATAAGATGACTAAGTTTGAAGCATAAGAGAACCTGAAACAAATTTTCAGAGTATCAGTTGGTTGAACTGAACCACACATATCTACTTCCAATGACGTTACAAGCATTAAGTAAAATAACTTAGATATAAATATATCAGATCGGTTGTGTGCACGTGCATCTGTAAAAACACTCTCACATTTCATACAGTTGAAACTCAAAACTTTTCCTCATGCTTGTTTCTCTCCCTAGGAAACTGGAATAGCAAACATGCAACAGAGATTACTTTGATAGTAATAGCAAAAGACACTCAAGTACTACAGAGATGAGCAGAGTAGAAGAATGAAATGAATTACAATCCAGGTTTTTTACTGTCTTAAAAGAAAGCTAAAAAGCACATTTTATTCCCAGTCACGTATCTGAAACTCAACAATTAGGTATAATCCATATAGAGACAAGGGTATAATTTACTTTGCTATTCTTAAAAACTGTGCAGGCTACACTTACACATGTTTTAATTATAGCTACTTTGTGACAGCTCTGAGACAATAAACCATATTTGAAAATGCAATTCTGAAAAAAACCATGATTTTAAATGGATTTTGTCCAAGGAATCTTAGTAAACTGATTAGCAAATATTAAACTCTTCAGCTAGTTCCTCTTGGTAATACTCACTATATCAAACTGACCAGGCAGTGCCCATTATAGACTGCCAAAAGTTCATGGCAATACCCTGGGGCAGAGCTCATTTCTTCCAGCCCCAAGCACCCTTGTGGTTATCACTTCTTGAGCTAATGCGAGCTCGGTGTGGGAAATGCATGGCACGTGGCACGTTGTGGGGAGCTGTGGTGAACACATGTTCCAGGCAGTGCTGCATACTTATAAGGTGCCTAATGCTCGCACTGTCATCACCACTCACACGTTCAAGTTCTCAGAGCAGACCAGTATCCAACAGCTATATGGCAAGACAGGATGCATTTTAGTGACCTACAGATGTGCTTTTTGGGATGGCTGCAAACATTCAGGCCTTTGGACAAGCATCCCACCTGGCTCTGTATCAGCCCAAGTGCTACATAAACTATTTTGTAGTGTTCTTGCATCAACTTGGCATGAAAGAAAAAAGTCTCCAGACCAAAATCCTCTGAGGATTTCTCACATCACACGTGCTGTTTGAGGCAGACACCAAAGTCATTTATCTGCACAGTTGTTCTCCAATCTGAAAAAAAAACCCAAGCCAAAGGGTCTTTGATATCAAAGAAAAATTATTTTCATGCACGCAATTCTTGGTCTTTTCAACTTTTCAACTTGGTCTTTAATCAAACTCTCATGGTAAGTCATTTCACATTTTATACATGAAGTAGAACATTTTGTTTATAAACCAGAACACTGCACAAACGTTTTTGTCAGGGCAGGAGAACAGCTCTTAGGCAAACGACAACACAAAGCAACTCTTTCTACAGGCTGCTGGGCACTCCACACCACAAGAGAAAGTGAGGATTACCTGTTTACAGCCAGAAGATGAAAGAAAGCTTGGTCCTACCTTTTGATGTCAAAACCTTCCCTCAACTTAGTGGCAAATGTGCCTAGCTTAAAGCAACAGGACACCCTGAAACTAGTTTTAATTCTTTCTCCCTCACCCTTTTAGAAAGTTTCTTGCTTTTTTCCTTCCTATCACCTCAAAATTGGCTTTAAACAACTGAGTTACCAACTTTTGTCAAACTTGGAGTTTTGGTTGGTTTGTTGGTTGGGTTTTATTTTTCTAACAGGACAGATAACTTTCTCAAAGTTAAAATAAAAGTATTGGTTGTGACATGACAACTGAGTGAGTGGCGAAGGAAGCATAGTGGCGGATCCCCATCAGAAATACCTGGAGCTGCAATTTTATAACTGAAGGAACCACCAGATTTAAAGCCAGAAGGGGGTGGTTAGGATGGCTGAGGTTCTGCCAGGAAGTGTTTCCGTACCTGACATGTTTCAGAAAGTCAGTACTGGGTAAAAAAAGGGCATATCTGCTCTTTCAACAGGTTGAAAGAGCACTGGTCCTAAGTATTAAAGCCAGCTCAGAAAGCCAAGCTACACTGAATTTGCCTCCTAACCCAGGAGAGGGTGATCTGGGACCATGGGGAGATCATTTACAGAGCTCTAGAGAAGGTCATGTATCAGCTACCAGCATTGCTCCTGCCCTGGGGATAAATGGAGGCCTGAAGTCTACAGTGCTTCCCACAAGGCTACAGCTCTTCAGATCCAGATGTATAAGGTTCAAGTAAAAGAAAGAAAAACAAAGAGCCTATTATTTTACACTTAGCACTTCTTCCAGTTATTGGATGAGCACAGCAGATCAAATCCTATAAACCTGATTTCTGACATCACCACATTAAATATATTGCACTATCTCTGTCAATTTAAATCAAATCACTGCTGATTTTTCCTCCTATTAGATCAGAGTTAGGCAAATGAACTGTTCCATATGACTCCAAAAGTCAGGTGCTTTGAGTGCAGTGTTGATGGGTCCTATGCACATACTTAAATACAACAAAACAGAATACACCAGAGCCTGACTAACACAAATCTGGCATGAGACCAGGATCTAAGCCTTGTTTTTCTCATTCATACATCATCACCACATTTTTCAAGTGCCACTGTCATTAAGTTAAGAGACAGAGCAATCCATCATTTAAAATCATTAAGTAAACATTCTTGGGTCAAAAATATGACCTTTCATATAATTTGATCTGAAAAGAAGAGCACTTTCCCAATGTGGCAAAGGGAATTAAGCAGAAGAATGCATCACACTAGCAACAAGTAAATCTAAGCTTTCCATCACTAATTAATTATGATTTCCACAGGATTTATGCTTCATGGTTGACTGCACCTTCAAACAAATCACAACAATGAACTCATCCTTGTATTACCTACAGCCCCACCAAAATAACCTTAGTTCCCTCATTTCTCCTCACTGCAGGGCTCCTCAGTCCCCTACTATTACATCCGTATGCCCTTTCTATTCTTTCTTCTCCTAGCTATATCTTTTATCAACTTTGTCTTGCTTGCGGGTGGGCCGAGAGACGTCAAGACCTACATAGGGACAAGGAGTACATGAACAAAGTTTGACTGGCCAGGACACCCCATGCCAGTTACTCAACCAGGCAGTCAGGAATCAAACACTTTTCCACAGCGTGGTCCACAACAGTGCTTCAGGTGCCCTGTGATGAATTCTGCCACACTTCTCTTTTGGAAGGAGAAGACAGGACATGGTGAAGGTCAGATAACTGTGAATCCTTATCTTCTTTCACCATACATCTCACAGACCTTTTGCAGAAACTTTGTATATTGGAGCCTTAACCCTCTGTTAAAGCTTGATGAAATCGGCTTGTGAATTAAAACAATAACAGTGAGGGAAAGAACTGACATACCCACCCACAGTGTGACTACATACATAATCTCATTACTCTAAGAACTACCACTGATATCACACAAGCACATAAAAAGGTGCCACTTTAGTAGAAGGCAGAGATTTGCTCACACAATTTAAAATGCTTCCTGTTGTGCAATTTTCATGTAACTGCTCAAAATAGTAAAGTAATGCACAGTTCAAGCTGATAGAGAAAATCTGGGAGTTGCAGAGGTAGGTTAGTATTACTCCCCTTAGCTGACTAAATCACCTTGGCCAATGGAAGGACACTTTCTTTAGCAGCTCTTCAAGTGTCAGATCTAAAAGTAAAAATTAGCAGGTTACCTAGGGTCTTTTTGAAGCTTCTTGCAGAGTTCAGAGGAAGAAAAATACGTATTTAACTCACAGATGCACAATCTTCTGTTAACAATAAAGTTTCTATGCTTCTGCAAGTCCTGATGTCAATAATTACCCTTCAGCTCCAGAACAGCTCTTCTGTACTCAGGCTTTTACTTCTATCCTGAACAATTGCTTCTTCTGCATTCAAGCCATAGGCACTGCAACTATTCCCAGCTACTTTGAATTCTAGTCAATATTTTTGATGTCCAATGTTTCATCCACTTAATTTAGTTAGGTATTTGTAACAGACGAGTGAATGACAACAGCTGATAAAGACAACAGCAGAAAGGCACACCAGCTGAGTAAGTTAATTCACGACCCCACTTGAAAATCAGTCTGTTCTGGTTATCACCTACTCTACTTCGGTTTCAGCATGATTTTTAGCAACCATGCTTCTCACGAAGTCCTAGACTCAGAAAATAATGCTTAAAAGTTTAACCACTCAAAAAGAAGTAACAGTGTTCCAAAATAGTCTACTGCTTCCATCCTTTAGACAGCTGCTGCTAAAATAAAGATGGTGTGGAAGCACAGAGGAAAATGGAACAGGCAATTCTTTTTCATGTCTAAATCAGTAAGATTCTCTAGAAAGATTGTGTATAGTTAGAAAATAAGCATTCCAAAGGTGTACAGCATTTTTTCCCTGTTCATGGCACTTCATGATCATGAAGGTTTGGAAATACCCACCAATTCTTTTCATCCCAGCAGGAGCTAGGGTGTTAGTTAACATGCCAGGATGCTTTATTACCACTGGGAGCTCGGGTCAGTCCATCTGTACCATTATGTGAAGATGGAGAGGTGTCCTCTAGTAATTAATACATTTCTACCTCTGTTTAATTAAAGAGATCTAGTGCATTCATTCTCATTAAAAAAGAAATGTGGAGCCTTGCAATTTCTCCAGTTGGGGGTTGTAAAAGAACTTCAAACACCAGAATAATTTTCTAAAAGTAATGAGTTCCCTCATTCCAGTTGGTGCTGCAGCCCTGGTAATAAAGTGTCTTTGCTAAAAACTGCTGTCTCCAGGCTGATTCATTCTGATGGCATGAGAGAGAGATTCAGACTGGGAGTGCTCTGCAGGGAATCTGTGACAGTCTTTCATCAGCTGCATATCCTTGACTTATAAAAACAAAAGCAAAGGCATATTGTGAAGATCATGGAGCCTCATTCCTGGGCTGCAGAGTGTTTTAGCTGAAGATTTCAGACTCAGATAGAGCAGTGTACTTGAGAAAAGGGTGCCATACAAACTTAAAATCAAGTGTGAGATTTCTGTCTCCATTGCTGTCTGTACAAATCAACAAAATCTCAATTATTCTCCCTCGAGGCATCTTGTGGATTTTGCTTGTCTCTTAACAGACCCACTCCACTCCTTTGAAGTGGCAAGCGGAGACAGTGGCTTGCCTCTCTGGGGTAATATGCATAATGAATGTGTTCACATACAACTGCCTCCTTTCTTGGCATATCTGCAGGATACTTGCACCAGATTCTCATCCAGACCCTACGAGTGTAAATCTTGAATAATTTAGACAGAAATCATTACAGCTGAGGAGAAGAAGTGTCCAACAGGCTCCAACAGGGGACTGGCCTAAGCAAAGTCTGCAAAACTACTGTGAAGACACCTCAGAGAAATGTCTTCAGAAGACAATGCCAGGTCATTAAGCTCCTAATTTACATGACCTTGCATGGTTTTCCAAATTAGTCAGAATTAGGGAAGAGACAGAAGCTTGGGCTACAGCCCACCTTCCCTTTGCTTCGCACCTTTGGACACTGCTGGGCCTCCTGGGAGGAGCAGTTGTTCTGCTCCTTCGAGTGTGGGAACCACAGGCATTTCTGGCACTTGCATGCAGAACTTGCAATGTACTGTCCCCTCTACTCACACCCACATTAAGCATAAAAGACAATGTTTTCCATCAACACTTATCAAAGTGCCAGTACTCTGAGAAGAAAAACTAAGGGAAGAGGGGGAATTCAGCTAAGAAAATGAAACCACTGCCGTCAACCCATTGAAAACTCTTCTAAAAGCTTTTTTCTTCCGTATTCCCTGCCAGAGTGCCAAACAAACAGTAATTAAAATATATATTATGCTCAAAGGCACAGATTATTCTTCCCACTGGATTTCTTGAGTGGTTCTCCTGTCTTCTTGCATCAGTGTTTCAAACTGTGAGCTTTCTGAGACATGACTTTCATTATCTCTGGGTCATTAGCAGCTCATAACTCAATGTCAGATAATACTGATAAAGAGAGACAACGGGCAGACCCTTTTCAAATTGTGGAGCCAAATGTATTGTGCTGCATTGTGTAAAGTCAAAACTGTATGCATTAATTACCAAGCACTGACAATGCTGGACACTTGTCTGGCTAAGAAAATTGGATGGCATGGCACATTGTCTTCTGCAGTGGGATTCACACAGCTGCTTAAAGGCACACATTGACGGCCCCATTGAGTCAAAGATGGGTCTTGAGGGATCTTGGTCACCAGAATAGAACCCAAGACCCACGTTAGTCTAGCTAGGGCAGAGTTGTAGCTTCAGAAAAATAATCGAAAAATACTCCTGAAAACCCCAAACCTTGCATTCTACCGTGACCATTAGGAACCACAAGCCACAGTGGACTCCCACGTAACCTTGGGGTTTCTGCACCAAATGCAGAACGTGCCTCCAGCTACTCAGTACTTGCAGTGGGCTCCATGGGATCTGCCAAAGTCACGCGCGAAAGAAGGCCTAGGATCACTCTTTTAATAATCTCAGTATTTTCTAGAGAAAGTAATTTTTTAAAGAGTATCCTAGGGACTAGCATTCACTTGGGAAGCAGAAGACCGGCCCTGGGGTGCCCTGCACCAGATGAACACCCTGACCCTGAGCAGCCTGAGTCATCTCCCATCTCGGTTTTCACTCAAGCCATATGAATCCCACATTATATGTAACACCATAACACCACTTTAGTAGGAAAGGTTGGAAGAGCTCTCCTACACAACTTTATTTTCACAGGTGTGACTCAAGGTACTCCCCAGTTCAGCAGTGAATGTGGGTTTGAATGCCCTCAGGCTGATGAGGGTGGTGTACCCAGCTTTCCTATCCCTTAGTCATAGCACCTAACTCACAACCTGACATGTAAAGGCATTGAAGTTTTCCTGTTGGGGTTTTTTTAACCAAGGAAAGGACTGCTGATGGTGAGCATGCTCCTGTCTTACTTTCTCTATGCAGGGAGCGTGACTCTGCAACCACATCCTTCAGGTAACCACAAAAAATGCTTCTCCGATAGTTGGGAACATGGTGCAGCCCAAAGACTGTTGATTCTGTCAGCATCCAGAGGCTCTCTGGGACCAAATCAGAGACGGCCAGATAAGGAACCTGCTGAGAAAGCAAGTTTGGTGAATCACAGCTTTAATTCACCTAAAACTTACCAAGGTGGCAGTAATCTTGTTACAGATCTGGTACCATGTGGCTTTCTTGCACTCACCTGAAATATCCTCTTCCAGGGCACCGCCATTTATCAAAAAACCTCACAAGTTGCCTGAGGCAGGGCTCCAGCACTCAGCCTTCACCATGGCTCACTTGCAGCTTTCTGGAAGCAGCTGAACAAATGACACCAGGGTGTAGATACTGTCTAGGACAAATGGCCTCCTAAGAAGCTGAGTTACTAGGCTGCACTGAGAGCAGATTTTTTTGCTGAAAGGTCTTCAAATAAAATAACTTTTTCCACGTGACTTTCAGAACCTTGTTTTGTCAGCAGAACAAAAAAAAAAAAGCTCAATATTGCTAATTAGGGATTCCTTTTTATAATTTTCATGCCAATAATTTTTCTTTGCAACTTTTATTTCTTTTTCTGCAAATAGCTATTGTGCTTCAAAGCCTTCTCAGTTAAAAAACTAAAAAGCAACTTCAGTTGTGATCCTAGACAGACACTGCTAAGCCATGTTTAATTAGTCTGGATTTTGTTGCTAAATATATTTTTAAAATAAATTCCACATCTTTGCAATTGGGGGAAAGGATGAAAATGCGGTATTATACAACCTGCTGAAATTCTGTTACTCCAGTGTAACATGTCACTGTGTTAAAATTCCCCTCTCCCACTGCATACACACCTGAACACATTAAGAAGGAAAATGATTTTAGTATTTGGAAAAACTCCTGATCAAGTTCAGAAATGGGGGAATGAATGCCATTTTCAACATGTAAAATTACACAGACACCTCAGTTTAGGTATAAATCCTATGCTTGAGGCACAAAGGTGCAATTCTAGGTGCAATTCTACCACTACTTGGTGAAATACTAACAACACAAATTTGGCTCCCTGATTTCAGAAGAGCAAGGAAAGTGGATTGGCTCTCTGATGGACTCATGTGACAAGGCTGAGAGGCTGATCTGCCTCAAAGCTCAATAGGCTGCGGGACTACAAAGAACAAAGTGCCAAAGGCGGGGAGGAGGCTGAATATGGAAATTCTGAGACTCCAGAAAGAGTTTCATAGGATCAGAGGAAGCTTTGTGTGCATAGGTTGGCATGAACATGGCTTTGGATTTCAGGCCTATATAATCAAGATGGCAGGGAAGTGATTTGAAACAACAGTGCCTCTGCTGAGAAAAGGCACCTTGGACACTTTGGAAACAAAAAATCTAAAAAAACCCAGTTTGGAACCACGCACCTCCTTTTTCATGATAAGGGTCTGCTGCCACCTCCAGCTCAGTTTTCACCATTGCTAAGTGTCTGCTGCCTTCAATCTGGTGAAGTAAACACCATGATCGTGATCCCAAATGGCTCCACCTGCCCTATGGCGCTGAGTGACCTGAAGGTTTGAAGATGAGACAGGCAGGAGTCTCCATCACCTACCTGGAGCAACACTCAGCCTGCCAGGCTGCAGAAATCCCAGCGTTGCTCACTGGGAGGCACTTAATCTCCAGCCAGGCTTTACAGTGCCATCTCCACCTGCAGTGCAGGCAGCTCCCAGGTTCCTCATCTGCTCCTGAAGTTACCATGTCAGGCTGGAAAGGCCTTAAGGCTATATGATCCTTCCCAGAAGAGTCACGATGGCACCAGGGCAGGAGCTGTGTGCTGACAGCCCAAGCACAGACCGCATGTCCATAACCAAAATCACCAGTAAAGACGTCATGTAACCACACCTTTCCCCCAACGAACCTTCTCTGTGGCCACGAGGAGATTACAAAGGGTGAACAAACTATTATACATTTCAGTACTATTTACAAACAGGTGTGTCTCAGATATTATATAACTGTGCATGAAGGAAAGAGTTTTGATTATTTCTGCATTGTAGAAGTAACACTATCAGGAACAAAACCAGCTCTGCTCTGAAGATTTTTGCAGCTGAATGGTCAGACCATGTTTTGTGATTATGAATAACAGGGAGGAGCAGTTCTTTCTTCTTTTCTTTTGTACCATCCGCAGTGATGCCTCTGTGAAAATACAAGGCGGTTACAAATGACAGGGGCTGCAAAGCAGGACTGCCATGAGATGGTTTAAAAGCAGAGATAGAGATGGACAGTTAATCCTTAAAACAATGTTCTAGGTCTGACAAAACAGAGCCTGGGATTATAGCATGGAAGGAGAAGGCACATTCAAGAAGGTCACTGTTTCATTTAACTAATTTGGGATCAGGGCAAGGTAGGGCAGATGGAAAAAAAGAAATGGAAAATGTTCTTTAAATTTTTTTCTTAATCATGACAGGATCTAGTGCTGAGGGCAGGAAGAGAAGAACTTTATGCTTTTTACTAGCATTTTAAAACAGCCCCACCTTCAGATGGACACAGTAAAGCAGGTTTCTGGAACATTCACAGCTTCTTCTTTCCTGGTTTTCTACATCCATAAGAGAAATAGTAAGGAGCACTGAAGTCTATTCTGGTGAATACAGTAGTAAATTAAATGTCCTGAGTTCTAGTCCCTGTCCCTGAGGGTAGCAAACTGTGAACAGCCCACATCTATATGACTAACTTCACCTACTCTCCAAAAATGGGTGGCCATTACCAAGCTGTTCATTTGGAGTTTCTCCTCCCCGGCACTAATTCTGGACCTACCAGCCAGACACAGAAAGTGACAGCTGACCTAGGCCAAACCCGTGCTAAGGACTCTGCTAACAGTTCAGCACTATGGGCAATCACTTTCCCATAGCCGAAGGGGCTGGAAATACGGATCCACATTCAGCAGCTGTAGGTAGGCAGGATCCCACCAGACCTCACTTCCAAGGCAGATTACCTCACAGACAAATTTCATTTAGCTTAATCATCTTCCCCTTTGCCTATGCTTAAGGTGGAGCAGCTGGAAGTCTTTCACTCTGGTCATTTTATGCCAGTGGAAACTTCCAGTATAAATGTCCTACCTTAGGTCCCTGATCAGTGATGTAAACGGCTCTTCTAGACCCAAACTTACAGTAAAGACTAGTTGGTCTTTTGGGAACACAGAACTGACTGGCTTTTGCTGTGCTCCTGCTCAGGAGTGGCATCTGGAGGAAATGGGGAAGGGACCCAGTCAGTGGGTCTGCAAGTGTGAGAATCACAAAATTTGAAAAAAAAGTTCTCCTGTTAACAGGAGACAAAAAGATGACAGCCGTCACCACATCCCTGTCATTACATTAGCAGTGCTCTAGTCCCAGTTTTGGGACTGTCCCAGCCCCCAGTCCATGGAGGGGGGCCCAAAAAAAAGCCTGTTTATTTATCTGTTGAGCATTTGATCTTCCATATTTCATCAAGCAGAGCACCTACGAAAGGAGACGGGAGGTTTGCCTGAGAGAACTCTGCAGGATTTTGGCCTTTCATTTTAATGGTTAAGCAGCTCTGAGTCTCGACGTTCAGCAGGGCTGAGGAGATCTGTGCAGATGGGAGAATGCTCCTTCTTTTCTTGTGGTAAAATTAAAAAGAAAAAGAAGCTCATACATCATAAAATGTGACAATTCCCAGAGTAATTCTTTTGGGGCTCCTTCTACCAAAGAGTTGTAGCACTGCCAGGCAAAAGGAGAAATGATCTCAATCACCCAGACCCTAGAAAAACACTATATCTTTTTTGTGAATTGAGTTTAAACAGAAGTTATGCGGGAAGGACCAAGTCAAAAAACACTTTTTCCAGATGTCAGAAAGATTGAAACACACATGAGGGTAAAAAGCAGTGTTACAAACTTTTAGCTTGATATATCTTGTAGGTGAAAGAACTAATGCTGTAAAGAAAATGTTTGTCTAGTGCCGCTGAGTCTGCTCTAGAGTGTAACACTGGTCAAACAGCACTTTCACCAAATGTTTCTTAGCCACTCTGCTGTTTGAAGAGCAGAAAGTACAGGGAGGAGGAGAAAAAAGAAAAATCCAACTGTGAACACTAAGTTCTATTTACTGAGATAAAGATTGAAGAAATAGATATGGATATAGAAAATGCTCTTGAAATATGTTCCTTGTTATAAATAAACCATGTTGCCAGCACTTAAATAAAAAAAAATAAAATAAAATCCCTGTTGAGAGTCACAGGGGAGCAATACCATCGCCGGAATATCTGCTGATGCAGCTGAACTGTGCTTAAGACATCTGCTGAGATGAAACTACTTTGTGGCTGGAGGTATTAGGAAAAAGAGAGTTACTTCAACAAAAAAATAGCCAGTGTGTGAAAACAAAACCACACCAAACTCTAACAGATCAGACACTTCTACAACTGTGGCACCACCATACAGTAGTTATTCCATCAATCTGTCTGCCTTGGAATTGAAACAGAAGATCGTAAAACAGGCTGATAAATGAAGAAACCTCCCCCACAGCACCACTTTCTGTTGAAACCTTAGATCCTGAGCAGACTCGCAAAATATTAAGAGAAAGCGAGGATCAAAAATAAAATGGGATTTGCAGCCAGTTTATTCAAAATGAGCGCCTTGTTCACTTTGCTGCCAAAGCTCTGAGTTCAGCCCCCGAGAGGTCTGCCTGACACTCCCTGCTGCTGTCACCAGTACCCAAACCGAGGGCAGCAGCGCAGTGCCCAGCACACGCCCCGGGTGGAGCCGCTGCAGGCAGGCAGAGAAGCAGGGAGTGGGCAGTCAGCAGACACGCATTATTCATGTGACATGCACCACTTGACCAAGAGTGAGTTTTAAAACAATTTCCTTAACTTGGAGTGTCTCTCACTTCGCTTTGCGAGTGGTTTGATGCTGGCTTTGCTGTGGTTCATCCTTTAGTGGCTGCAGCTACACCAGATCAATTGCTTGACCAGAAGACACGTAAGCACTTCACTTTAATTAAACTGCTTTAAAAATCAGCTTCAACAAAACATGAGTTGTTTCTGCACACAAGCCATGCTTTGCCTTTTGAAGGCTGCAGCCTTCCATTTAGTTGTTTGTAACGAGTACAACTCTCTGCGCTTCTTCTGTAAGGAAAGTAAGAATTCTTTTTTTCACTTTTAGTATGAACTCCTTACTCCTACTTTTTGAAACACTGCATAATGATTACTAACCATCAGTCAGGTCTTTAGGCAATAAGGGTCAGACTGGCAGACCTAATGCACATGTACGTTAGAGATATAATCCAGGAACACTGAAGAACAGGTACCCCTCCTATGTGCAAACTCTCACTTGAAATAGCAGAGGGTTACTGCTTCTCCCCCTTCTACCCCATTCTCTTCTCTCCGATTTCTTCTCCTCCCATCTAAAATTATCACAACTGTTACATGCATTTATTATCTCAGGTGTCACTCAACAGGCATCTGTATCCTGCCTTGCTCTTTTCTCCTAATGTTCCTCCATCAGCATTTAAAAAAATATTTGCCAGCCACCATACTTAGAGTTCCCATGTTCCCCTTTCCTGCCAGCCTAATGAGATAAGTTTCCTCAGTTCTTGGGTTGTCATGGGTTTAAAACATGAATCAACTTCAGGATTACCTTTTGTTCTTCTAGAAAAACCAGGGGGGCAGGGAGGGAGGGGCAATCAAAAACCCAGTTTCTCAAACGGTCCTAGATGGAACCTTTTTACCTGTACAAAAGAGTCAGGCCCAGATGTGTGATGCACTAACCAGCCAAGAAAGGGCCATGACTTCCCAGAAGGAGGATTCCACAGGTAATTTACTACCCAGTGGCAGCTTTTTTTTTCATGAAACAACACATGAAACTTTAACTCCCTGCTCGAGCATTTTAGTGAATCAACAGCTCAGAAAATGCTCGGAGACCCCTGTTCACATGGAAAGCAGTGATAGGTAGCCTCTCTGATTTACCTCTGGTCCCTTAAGTAATAGCTCAGTAACTGAGGTAACTTTATTAATACCTACTTGACAGACAAAAAAGGTAATTACAGTCTTGTTCATGACAAGTCTTACTGTGGCTGTTGCTTTTCCTCCCTGCTATTGCTTTCAGCTCCTGTTTACTGGGAAACCTGACTCATTTGCTACTTCTGTAATACACAGTAATGCAGAGTTGGGGGATTCCCTGATGGAAGAGCTATTTGGATTCCCTGAATGAAGAGCTATTTACAATTCAGTTGTAATCAGCACAGTTCATGTGAGATTGCAGGACTGTGTGTGTGTGTATATATATATGTGTGTGTGTGTGTGTGTGTGTGGTTGTACATACTCTCTCCTGAATCTAAGGTGGTCTTGTATGGTAGCTTTTGCAAAAAAAAATACTAAAGACAAAAACAAGCTTCTGATAGGTATTTAAAAGTACCTCCACAAGCAAAATAAGCTAAGAAAGTATAGGCTGTTTTTATCTTCCCCTGATGTATGTAAGTATATAAATTTAAGAAACCTATAGGCCATATAGACCTATTTGTATACAAAAAAGTGTACAAAAAAGGCATCTCTCTGAGGTCAGACAAAACATAAATATCAGACATCCTAAAACTATTGAAGGAAGACGAGATGTTCGGTATTAAGTATAACTTTTTGATCACAAATAGAGAATAGGTGACAACATGATGCAGATGGTTTGTATCATGTTTTGATAAACACTTCATAAAAATGCTTCAAGCTCTCCCATTGTGATAAGTGATTCACAAACATTCTTGTGGCCATTTCAGTGGGGCCGGTTCAGTGGGACTCATTGTTCAGCATATCTGTAGTGGTTGCTCACATGTGTTCTAGTACCATGTACAGTCCTTTCGAGCATCAAATGCCAATACCAAATGCAGAAGGTTTTGAAATTTGTTCAAGGAGATTGTACTTGCAGGCTTTACGGGTCTGCATTCACTTCAAAAATAACTTATGAGCTAAGATATCTGTTCCAAAATAAATTTCTTCAGAGGAAAAAAGTGATGTCCAATGTGGAACATTAGAAAAAAGAGTTCTCCTCTTTCCTGAGAATCACTTTGGAGCAGTCATGCAGGCAATATGTACCATGTTCGTTGTGAGCACAGCACATGCTCATCTCTCACATTAGAGAACATCCTATCCCAATGGTGTATTCCAAAAGCCCAATGAGAAGAGAACGGTTTTTATATAACTTACTGTTGCAAACTTGAAAAGTAAAACCAGCATAAAACAAACACACACACAATACAGAGACAGAGATGTGAAATATTTCCATGAATACATACATGTTGCTTTTTTCCACCCAAATAAATCTTCATACTACCATAACTATTCAACTGATTTTACTTAAAAAGATATGGGCAGATCTGCAAACATTTTCTCCCACATTTTTGTGGTTTTCACCCTTTCAACCTATTTTCTGCTATGGAATTAATTTACAAACAATGTGTTGTCCCCCAAATGACCATATGTGAAGGATACCCTGTGCAATGAGGCATTTCATACAATTAGGGCCACCCAGTCTGCCCCTGGAGACACATCCTTCTGAAAACTGTGTTTACGTTTCCATTTTTATATAGTATTTAAAGTTGAGAATTTTCTCTTAAATGCTTGGCATAACCTTTTCATTACTCCATAGTATACTTCTCACACAAAATAACAGGTAAATAAGAGAAGAGGATCTGAACGAATTTTTAATGATGTTTATGTCACAGAACATCTGCTACTACCTTTGATTTTAAAATCTTTCTAACATGTTAGAATTTGTGAAATTATTTTGATCAAAAAGCATTGGTCCATATATCTTGATGTGTATTATAGTAGCTCACTAGTTCCTGAGAATTAAATGATACCATTTTTTGACAAAGGAAAAATTTTTTAGAGGCAGTGTGGATGGGGTCTAGCATCAGGTACCTAGAACAGGGGGTTAAACCACAAAAAAATGAAAAAGTTTAAACCATGACAATCTTCCACTATTTTAGGCATGTCAGTACATATGTTTGTTCACAGAAGCATTGTTTCAGACTAGGATAGATATAGCTGATAGACACAACTCCACACTATTCCTAGTACCTCTGTGACAAAATTTAAGGCAAAGCATTAGGGTTCACAAAACCAGCATGCAGTATTTGGGTACAAGTAGCCCTGCACCCTATAGATGTAAGTATCCTGAACAGCCTAAAAAGAAGTGGTGATGCAAGTGCTGAGTGTGTTTCTTGTAACCAGCATTGCTGCAACAGAGCTACTCCAAACAGAAGTCCACACATGGTCCTTGTAAGGTTCTTCTTATGGGTTTTTCACTGCTGCAGCCAGCTGGTCCTTTCTCCTCCACCTCCTCCTCCTCCTCCTCTTCCTCCTCCTCCTCCTCCTCGNCTCCTCCTCCTCCTCCTCCTCCTCCTCCTCCTCCCCAGGCCTGGTGTGTGGGGCCCAGGTTTTGGAGGTGTGCGGAGGCCATACGCAAGCAGGGGCAGCTGCTGGCATCACAGTCCTGGCCCACCACGGGGCAGGTACTGGGGCAGAGATGCTGGCAGAAGCTCCTGCCCTGAATGCCCATGGCAAGCTGGGGTGCACCTGGCGCCCAGAACTACAAACAAAGCAGAAAATCAAGAATCTTTATCTGTGGCTGAGTGTTATTTGAGCCTGTGAGCTTCACATTTTCTAGCTTTTCTCCATGACCACAACAGGTAAAACTCAATTTCCTTTTTAGTTTGTTAACCAAAGCCAGACACCTGTCTTCTAAAACTTGGATTTTAATTTCCCTTGTGCCCAGCTAGTCTCTCCCTTCTCCTCTCCTCTTCCTCCTCTCCCACAACACTCCAATGCTCAAATTTAGGAAGATTTATGCTTGAGCTGCTGGAGCTGGCAGCATTATATTAGTAGCAGAAGGTGGTATTCGAGTAAGGGCCAAAGCAACACAGAATTGCAGAGCTGGATACAAGAGCAAACAGAAAAGAAACACCTACCATAAGGTACTTTGCATCAGAGCTGGCTACAAATTTTTCACCAAAGAAATTTTCAGTGAAAATTGTTCTTCTTGGTTTTGGTCAAAGATTCTGCATGTGAGTTGTCCAGTTTTGCATTTGGCCTTAAAATAAATGTGGACTATCAAACAAAAGATATTACAATAAGCATGTGTTTCAGTTTGCAGCCAAATTGTGTTTGACAAAAATCTGTCAATTCCCAGGGGAGCAAAGAACCTTTTTTCATCTAGTCCTATTTGATAAGCCTACAGTATACAATACCTATTGTTTTCTGTGTTGTTAAACCTCTTACTATGGTTCAGTATTGCAGCTGGCTGTCACGCTTGTGTTTGTATGCTGAATATCTGTGGGGTAGATTACTTCATCATTTATGTGTATCAGTTCCCCATTTGGAAAGGGAACACAGCACATTTTGTCTGTTCAGCTGATAAGCACAGCAGCTACTGTCTCTTACTGTGCTTGGGTACAGTGCCACTTAAAATGTGCCTTCATTTTCAATGAGCACTAATGTTGTGCTAATGCCATGCAAACAATAGGGAATAATAGTCTTATTAAATTAATATCTTATGATCAGCTCCAAAGCAGGCAAAGAAACACATGCTCAGGTTATTTTTTTCCCCAGAAACAGGCCTCATGAAGCAAATCTCCCTGGTTCTCTGACAGTGGATGCTGTCTATAAATCTTTGCGTGTCCATGCTGTTTGCTGAGCAAACAATGAGGACAGGGGTATCCTCTAGGATTATTTGTGCACTAGTGATAGAAATCACATTGATATGAGGCTACCTCATTCTTTCCTGTTCCTCCAACAGCTCCCCAGATTATTCTCAGTCTCTTTTTTTCCTCCTTCCTCAACAGGATTTTGTTTTTGCACTGTCAGGAGAAATGCCCATTACATAGTGGCACCATTTCATGGCAGCTGCTTTAAACATGCTTGCCATCAGCAGATCAGAGCTCAAGCTCAGCATGGAGAGGAGCTGTATTTGCAGGACTGTCATCTCTGTGGGCTCTTCCCAGAACAAACCAGTCTGAATTTACTGCCCACGCTCAGGAGAGAGGGTCTGGCAGGAGAGGTCCAGCAAGGCCTCAGCAATGCTTTCATACCCCATGCCCATCACAGGGAATGCAAATATTACTCTGTGTGCAGGAGAGTTGGAGTTCCTTCCCAGGTGGCCCCTCCTATGATGACAGGATCCTGAATTGTCAGCTGTACACAGTGGCTCCAGCCACTTGTGTCCTACTGGGCAAGTCCATCACACAGCATTGCTGGCAGAGAGGTATAACCCAGCACACCATCACCGTCAGAAAAGGGGAAAAGCTCCAGGAGCAAAGATGAGGAACAAACTGAGGATGATGCAGTCCGCTTGCTTTATTCTATTCTCTGCTTTCAGGTCCTGATATGGCTCTTCTGATGGCTTTCTCCTGAACCTGAGCCCTCACACAATAAGAAGTGCAGACCAAGTTCCAGAGGTCTGCAGAAACAGTACAATTTAGGACTCATCTCTAAACAGAAACTGCAGCAGTTTGGTGCAGGTAAGTGCCCGGATAGCAAAGGATGTTACAGGCGTACAGAACTCATTGCCTTCCCTGCGTATCTCAAGTCTACAGATCTGTAGCACTTGGCTTTGGTTGCCTCTCTGAACTTTGCCTAAAGCACGAAACACTCATGAATCTGCAAAACCGGACTGCAAGTCTCCAGAGAAGAGGATTACCCAGAAGAATTTTAGTATTTCCTGCTTCCAGTTGGGCTGGAACCAACACAAAAACAGCTATAACAGTATTTGGCTCTGACATGCCTGGTCCCAGCCAAAAGGCAGGAAATTTAGAGGTATGTAAAGATCAAAAAAAAAAAAAAAGATGGGAGATTGGGGTGAGGAACAGAGCTGAGCTTTTGAGAAACTGAAGGGGAAAAACGATTAAGTTCCGTCAGCTCTTATTTGTTTCTGAAGGATTTTCCTAACCTGCAAGGCTAGGTCCTCCCCTCTGAATAACACCTGGACTTTCGTACAAAAGAAAAATCCCTAAAGGCTAGATTTTGGGCCTTTGGCACTATTTTATACCTCCCAGAACAGAATAAAACTGCCAAGTCAGACTGGGATCTAGCCCAGAGTTTGTATTAACTAAATTATTTATTTAGCTGATAATTACAGGCTTCCTGGGCCTGAGTCTCTTTACACAAGTACTCTTTGGAGACCTCTACTGAATTCAGAGGAAAGCATAATCTTCTCACTGTTCTTCAGCAGATCTGGCAATAGTTAGAAGGGCTGCAGCAACCTTGCATTATTAGAGATCCATGCACAAATGTAGCACTTCAGAGAGAAACCACCTATCGAGATAAACAGTGGGAACTGGCTTTGTGTACACATCTGGAAATGAAGGGTTTAGATGTAGCACTTGCAGATTTTTGCTGCCTGTGACCTCCCTCACCAGCACAACAAACTGCACTTTGTCAAGGGGGCAGCTGGATTTGTACATCCATGCAGCACGAACACAGTCCCTCTGACTGCTGGCTGCATTGTTCTGTTGCATGCAAAACAGCAAATAGACGCTTGTAAAAGCAAGCAATGACTTCAATAGCAATCACGAGGTGTCACAAGAAATTTGTACCTTCTTACAGCAAGGCGGCCGTGCAGATTGCCTGGGAAGCCCTGTGGTTCTGGAGGTGCACAACGAGGTGCCTCACCAGCCTCTCTGGGTCTCGAAGCAACTCATCCCAGCTGACACCGCACCGTAGTGTCTGCATCCATCAGCAGAGTCCCTGCCCGAGGGCGGCTATCTATGGCCACATTGCCACTGGCTTCTTCTTCCCACTCTGATCCCACTCGAAATTTATGTTCTTAGACCCAATCTACATATATTCTGTAGTTTTGCCTTTACTCTAGAGCTGGATAATCCAGTGTAGACCAGCTCCTAAAATCTCTTGTGCTCTTATAACCTGCCGTATTAAATACCCTGACCTGGTAGTTCACGCCAGGGGATGAAGGAGCATCTTGATTCAAGCTCCATGTGTCTGCAAGGAGTGTAAGTGCAGCACCGAGGCTGGTGAGTAATTTACTTCTCCAGCTGGGAGAGAAGGCGGACAAGGAGAACAGCTCTGGCCAATGTCACTGGTAACCCCAGGCACCAGCTGCATGCTCAGCCTGGAGCAAGTGGGCAGTGTGTGGGATCTCTGCAAAGTTCTTACTCCTGGGTCTTCCCTTCCCACAGCCCTCTGACAGATGGGACAGATGATAGTTCTTGACTCTTTGTATATTTTGGTATGAAGCTCAGAAATCTGGCCATCCCGCTCTGATGAGTCAGCCCAAATGCATCTTGATAACTGGGGATGTTCATTGACTCCTGAAGAGAGGGAATAATCTAATTAGGTTCTCACTAGTCATAAATTTGGAATTGCAACAGAAAATTTAAAATACTGAGTGTTTCCAACTGGGTTTCATATCCCTGGAAGATAACTGCATAAATGTTTGGGTAATGGTCGTCTAATTAGATATATATTTACCTGAACCCATTCCATTGTGGGAAAAAAAACTTACGAAAACTGGTCTTGAATGATAGCTTGCTTTAGTTTTAAAGCGGTCACCAAATGAAAACCCTTTTAAAACATACTCAATCCCAGTTTTCATTCAACAAAAAAGGGTCAACCTCTTTGAATACCAAGGGCCAAATTAAAAATGGACCTGCATATAAAAAGAAGAGAAAAATAAAAGCCTTTAGATTAACTTAAAAATAAAAGCATAAATGCCCTTGGTTTAACCTTTCTGTAGCCTCTTACTCAGAATATCATTTACACCGTCACCCAAATGCTTGAAGAGGAAAGCTTTCCCCCAGGATCGTGGCCTTCTCTTTGTTTTCTGTGGTCTTGCACCCCAGATTCATGGATATAACTCCTACTGCGCATGCTACCAGACCACCCTACTTGTAGCTTTGCTATATTTTTGTCAAAGAAAAAGCTTTGGACAAAAGTTTTGCCTTCAGCTGTCTCTTTTTACTGGCATCTTCAGTTTGACATCTTTCACCACCTGGGGTTTAAGAGGCTTCTTATAATTGAGAAAGGGCAAGTCCAGCACTTTTTTCCCATGATCCTGTGCCATGCAGGTCCCACTTGGTTATCAATGGCAGTGTTATGAAAGTTCAGCAAGGCTAAACACTCGTTAACTACTTACAGGATTTTTTGGTTCAGCAAGTAAATCCTCCAACAATTCTGCTTGCTTACTCTGCTATCCCATTAGACAGCATAACTTTGGGGCTAGACAAGAGGGGTTTTCACAATCTGTGCCTTTGCAAGCAGAAAATCCTGAGTGTTTGGGATGCAATTCTTGCAGAGCTGAAATGACACAGCCTCTTTATGCAAAACAGTTTTTTCCCTTTCCAAAATCAGAGTACAACTGTTAGTGCAAAGGATCCTCAGGACTACAGCAAAACAGATAATAAATAATAATCTCACCCTCCCACATACTCTGGGGCTAGGAAAGCAGGATGGTGGTTGTTGTCACTTCTTTTTCTTGGGGAGCTCCTACCTCCTTCTCCTTCAGAACACTGGGGTGGCAGGGATACAGAACTAGATCTACTGATGCCTGGGGTTAAGGGGAAATTCAGACAGCACCATACCACGATCCCTTTGACCCAAATTAATCTCACTTAAACTCCAGTTTAGTCCCTGCGCACCTTTAGACCAAAACACTTCTGGGGTCCAGCGAGAGCCGGGAACACCTTGATTTAGACACGGCGATGGAATTTAGGTTAAATGAGGATTTTTTGACGATGAAGTTTAGAAATTAAATCCTTATCTGGATAAGGTAAATTGGCATTTACTATAAATGTGCATCAGTATTCTTGCTTCCCTTTCAGTGAGAAGAGATGTTCAGCCTGGGCAATAGATTTGCAAATTGCCAAGGACAAGCAGAGAGCTTCCGCAAACCTCAGTAGCACCTATAGTGTTTCCCTGGCATAGTGAAAGCTGTGGTTATGCCCTCTTCATTGTCCCAGCCTTTCCTCTATGCAGAATTTCTGCAGTCTGGATCTTCCTCATCCTTTTCAATAGCAAATAGCCCTATCTTCTGTTTCATACCCACTTCAAACTCACCCTTTATGTCTTCTACGTTTCTCTCTTCAGTTTGGATCCACATGACGAATACCAGCTCTTTCATTGACTGCTTTTTCCTTCTTATGAAAACTGTATAAAAAAGTGTAAGAAAGTGTCTGCCATGGTTTCACTCCGGCCAGCCAGCCAAGCCCAGTGCAGCCACTCACTCACTTCCCCACCAGCAGGATCGGGGAGAGAATCAGAAGGGTAAAAGCTGGAGAACTCGTGAGCTGGAATAAAGACAGTTCAATAGGGAAAGCAAAAGCCATGTACACAAGCAAAACAAGGAATTAATTGACTGCTTCACATGGGCAGGCAGGTGTTCAGCCATCTCCAGGGGAGCAGGATGCCATCACCTTTAACAGTGACTTGGGAAGATAAATGCCATCACTCCAAATGTCCCCCCCTTCCTCCTTCTTCTCTCTCTTCGTATACTGAGTATGATTTCACATGGTCCAGAACATCCTTTTGGTCAGTTTGGATCATCTGTCCCAGCTATGTCTCCTCACAACCTCTCATGCACCCCCAACTTCCTCACCCGTGTCTCAGTGTACGAAAAGCAGAAAAGGCCTTGGCTCTGTGTAATCCCTGCTCAGCAATAACAAAAACATCTCTCTATTATCAACCTTGTGTTCAGCACAAATCCAAAACGCAGCCTCATACCAGCCACTATGAAGACAATTAATTCTACCCCAGCCAAAACCAGCACAGTATCAAAAACTAGAAAAAAGAAAAATATGTCATTAACTAAAATGTAACATATTCATTTTAGGCCAGTTTCTTAGGAAAGACAAAGTTAACATTTGCTTCAGTATTTTCATAATTTCTGCTTTATAATAGAAGCCACTGATTAATTTCAATAAAATTTGACAGGTGTAGAGAAATCTTAAAATATTAAGTTCTGACAACTTTGAAATGTTATGTAGTGCAGCTGAAGATATAATTTCAGCCACTGGGAAATCACAGCTAAAGAAAGGAGAAACACCCTAAACAGCCCTTCTGTCTATGGAAAAGCTGCAATAAGAGCTGACCATCTCTCAGGCCATATGCTATTTTAATAATACTTCCCTGGGTTTCCATTTCCTACCTTTAAGCCATGTGTCTCATTTGTTGGGGTTTTGGGGGGGGTTTTCCCTCATGTTTGGAGAAAGCACTGGTTTCACTTGTTGAATGCTTTTATTTTCCCTTTCATAAGCCAAATATCTGGTCATCCCAATAGTCTTGTGGGGAGTTTGTCATGCATCATGCTGCAAAAAATCACAAACTTGGCCTTAATTTTTAGACCATTCACATACTGATCTATTGTTTCTGCATATCTGCAGGAGTCTGATATCTGGTAATAAATAAAAAGAGATATCCAAATGTCACATATTTCTTGGAGCTGAAATAGTCCTGGAACTGATCCATTAGGAGAGTTAACTTTGCATTATCCTTTTACATTACAGAGCTGAGACTACTATCAATACATCATGCCCAGTCACGTGAGACAAAGCAGATGCTTGTCATTTCTTTCCTCACCATCTTGCTGGTACATAAATACTGTTCAAGCATTTGTCTCCTCTTTCTCCCATGCTAGGATAAGACCTCTGTAAAAAAAAAAAAAACAAGGTTTGTCAGGGTGCCATGTGTCTGCTCTTTTCTCCATCAGTCCAAAGAAATAGCAATCCAGCTGTGCTGGGGTCAGAGGCACGGTGTGCAGGAACACAGGCAAGGTATGAACGTGTTGTATGTGATTGCTCTAGTCCGGAGCTGAACTGAGAGACTGAGGTCCTTGACATAAATCCAAGCACCATGTAAACTGTTCCAATCTGGTTAATCTGGTGTCTTGCAACTGTCGTGTACATCAGTGTAATGTGTGCCTACGCTAGAAAACCAGATCATGCAAGAAAAAAAGACCCTTGAGAATGAGGGCTGCTAACACACTGCTAAATAATCAGTGCAGGCAGACACCATCATGTTCAGCATTGTGGCAGCTGGTCAGCCCATGGGCTTAACCACAACCAGCTGATGTGATGTTAAACATTACAGTCCCTGTCTGTGTTCAATGTTTAACAGCATGTTTAGCATTGTCTTAGTTACCAGGATTCCTCGGGGTTGTGTTTTATCATGATGAAATTTTCCAGTGTGGAAGAGCTCCAAAAGGCTAGTGTTTTACAACCACTGGAACATAAGACAGAATATAAAGTGACAAAGAGGAATAGATGGGTTTAGCCAATATGCTTGCCTTATGGCTATTAAAGAGATCTTCCTCCTACACATGATATTGCCACAGGTGCAATCCTGAGCAAAAAGATCCTTTGTTTATGAAGGAGGCACTGGTAGCAGGCATTTTTCCCTGCAGGGTCCTCCATTCCGGAGAAGCCTCCACTCTCTTTGTATGAAAAACCTCAAACTCATTGACTTGGGTGCATCCTGGCAAGATCCATCTGTTTTCTTCATTTTTATTGCAGATGACAGGTTGAGTGAATCAAGATTTCAAGTTGAGAAAGCCTTTTGCTTTGGCACAGGAACTGTTGCAGTAGGGCAAATTAAGATACTTGGATTTTTATCCATAGCTCTGTGTGTATTTAAAATAATTACCCAAGTATGTGGAGTCATCATGATGGGTGCTTTTTAAATAAAAGTGGAGAAATATGAAAAGATAACACATTATGTCATCATGTAACTCCTGAAGTTTGAGTTCTCCACTGAGCCCCTTCCCAGATATTTAAGGAGCAGAACTATGCAGACCCAAAATCAACTTTGGAGAAGTTTGGATCTAGGTTGGCAAACAAGTTCTGGATCTGCCTCCTTTATCTATTAGGAAATAAAGTCAGTCTTTGATCAGAACCTCCTTGAACTTTGAGAAATTATGAGTGTCCTTCAAAAATGGATCTTTGCTTCCTTCAGTTTTTGTCCCCTGGACAGATGGATTCTAACGTGATTGGTCCTCAGGTTCCTGGCACAGCTGCAATGCATTGGTTTGGAATGGATCCTTAGATCCTTGACAAAGGCTCCTGAAGGAACTTTGAAGCACTCCTGCCAGATATTGCAAAAATTGTGCAACTTCGCAAAAGTAAACCTCCAAACAATACATTTAGGTATTTCCTGTGCCCTCTTTTGTTTAAGAAACAAAGTAAAAGAATAGAGGAGAATCCCCTTCCCTGAAACATTGAAGTTAACTAAAACAAGCAAAATCAGAGAACATAAAAATAAGGCACCTCTCACTAGTGGTGTGTCATCCCACAAAGCTGATTGGAATTTTAGCGAAAACAGGTTATCTTAGACACATATTTTATTAAAAAATCACTGAAAAATGTTACTTGGAAAAATATTTCCTGCCCTTACCTTTGCAACCATACTGGCTATGCGTGACAGGAAAAACCAAAACAAATTTGTATTGACACTGACATTCTCTGGCTTTTGAGCAAAACAGGGCAAATGATACATGGTGGCTTGATCCAAAGCCAGTGAATGACCATGGAATGTTGCCCATTCACTGCATCAGGTGTAAGATCAGGCCATACTATTTTAATGCAGTCCCAAGCAAAATGTAAACAAATTATTACCTTAATCTCTTGCCTATCTCTTAAATGGACCATGTAATGTCCAGGAAGCAATATTTACATATTTTATTTAAAGTGTTTTTTCTCATTA
The DNA here is from genome assembly GCA_013397175.1 of Platysteira castanea. Lineage (NCBI taxonomy): Eukaryota > Metazoa > Chordata > Aves > Passeriformes > Platysteira > Platysteira castanea. The sequence goes on from VYXC01000364.1 coordinate 233,404, forward strand.
CTTTGGTTTTGGTTGCTTCTTTAGGAATAAGACAACTTCTCACGTACCTCTGCGCATCCCAAAGATCTCTTTCTTTGGGCAGCTCTTTTTAAAAACCCTGACTGTTGGACAGTCATCTGATGTGGCTACCGCAAATTGATTGTTCCATTTTGGTCCTTTTCAGCAAGTCAGCTGCCAGATAAGACTTACCACAACGCTTTTGTCACTTGTACGTCTATGTCAACGTGGCTTCAAATTCTGGAAACCCAAGACATGAAGACAGACTCTTGTGAATAGCAATGATGTCCCTTGCTTTTCAGTGGGGAAAATAAGTCAGACAGAAGCCAGATGAGAGATCTAGCCACCCTTGGTACTCTCAAGAATAGATCCTGCAAGGGAAGAAACGGAGTCTGAAGGAAAAGCTCTGGTTTTCTTTTGTTTTCTTTAATTAGCATCCCAGACAATTTTGAGAAGTCAGTGTCTGGTTTATTGAGCAGTCGAGATATTACCAAGGCTTCTATCACAGCACCATCACGTATACTGTGGTGTCCATAAAAGGTTCCACCTTCAGGATAGTTTCAGTAAGTGAAAGGGTTGGAAGCTATGTAAAGTAAACAAGGCAGTTGGTTTGTTGTTTTTATTCCTGGTGTACCCACACTTACAGCTGCCAAAAAGCAGGCAAACTTTTGCCTCCAAAAATAAAAAGTGATTATACTCTGTCTAACTAGCTCTACCCTTAACTGCACCACTGCCTATCACAAAGAGAAAGTCAGATATGTATTTTGTGGTATTGTTTTTGGAAACTTTCCATTCAGGAGTTTGCAAGAATAATGTGGGTGTGTTGCTGGTGCGGAGCTGAAGTTTCACGAGTGTTAACTCGTGGTCCTGTAGAGCACCCCACTGTTATCTTTGCATCTTTCTATGGGCACTGGACACAGATGTTTTTTATTCACCAGAGTAACACAAACTCTCTCTAAAGGCCTGATTCAGTACCACTGACATCTGTGGGAGCCTCTGCACAGACTCCAATGGCAGCTACAATCAAGTCCTTCGAGGAATGATATCTTTCACTAGGAGATCACCTTCAATTAGCAGACCAAGGGTGTGGGCAATTGTCTCCACAGCTATGTTTACCTGGCCTCAGACCAGTCCCTGGGATTCTTCTTCCACATCTGCTTTTCCCAGACTTTTCCCACATCATTAACAAAGACAAATTTTGGTCCAGCTTTCAGACTTCTGTGCAAATTTGAGTAGGGCTCATATCATAAGCCTTGTGACAGGAAGAGCAGGATCATCAGCAAGGCTGATTTGTTGAGGTGTTATTTCTGGTTGAACACTGAAATTCTAGCCTGTCTTCATTACACATGTATGGGAACAGATCTGGGTGCCATCCAAGGGTGTCTCACACCTAGCTCTCAAATGGTGAATGCACCGTCTCTTACACTGGACTTTATTTTCATCTAATTTTGTCGCTGCTACTGGCTTACTGCCTGGTCTTGCCCAAGCCTCTCTCTCTCTTCATGCCTATCTTTTTCTCCCCATCCTTCTTCATCTTATCACTTGAGCTCTTCAGTGTCAGGGGCCAGGGCTTGGGCTTCACAGGGTCCCTAATGTGCTTGCTCTGTTCAGCCCTGACCATCATTTCGAAATCATGGCACCATCACAACACAAAGAGTAACAGCCCCAAAATGGATGATTTCAGGCTTTAGTCCCACAGCAAGAGAAGAAGCCCTGGATACGTGCTTTCTCTGCACTAGCATCTGAATTCTCAATGTCCCTGTGGGATCTGCAGAATGATGGAGGAACAAAAGTGATCCTGAGTGGCTCCCTCTCTGCCCCTCTTGGTTCCCACCCACCTCTCCCACCAGACCAGGCAGATGTGCTTGGCCACCTGGTGACATGCAAGAAGCATAAGAGAAGGGGGCTGGATCTCAGCTTTGTGTTTCTCTGCATTTCAGTTCACTGCTAGCAATATGGCACTAACAATGCATAGGCTTCCTGGCTAGTCTGTTATTTGGAGCATCAATTATTTAGAGATTACATATGTTTCTAATACCTTTGGGCTGTTACCCAAAAAGACTGTGCAAATTTCTGAGTTTAAGTCAAGTATAGAATTTATGTGACTAGCAGAATATACTCAACAATGTTCATGGAGATAGCAAAATAAACCCATGCCAGCAACCCAAAGAACGGTCACAATTCTAACCCCAGGATAAACTGCGAGTTTCACTTATTCTTTGTGAGTAAATCTTTCCTACAATGTTTCTCCAAGTTGTGAAAAACGGTCACTCTTTTCCAGGAAAAAAACCTGCCTTGCTAACAAAATTGTGAGAAATAATCAGAACAGCCAAGTAAAAATTATGGAAACAAAATAAAAAAAATATTGAAGCAACCCCCAAGCCACAGGTACAGCTGCTTTCTCCAGCTGATATCAGTTCTCTAGAGAGTGGCATGTTTCATAAATGAAACACTTCTTTCATGTAAATACTTTAATTGTCTTTTGACAAGCCAGAACTATCTTCCCACATCTGGACTGCCCCAAGCCATGGCAAGGACACCACATTTTTTCAAAGTCTCACCTACTGTCACGCTTTTTAGGCACTGCTTTGCTTTTTCACTGTACTTTACAGGTCTCAATTAGCAGAACAGGGCAGCAAAAGATTAGCCAATTATCACAGACAAGCAGTTCTGCCTTGCAAAGCCTTTTCCTGACTCAGAATTTCACTGGTTTAATTAAAGGTATGTTTTAAAATCAAATTAGTTAAGCCAGTGCAAACACTGGAATATATTTAAAGTTGAGTTGTATTGATTTAACTTAATGTGATCAGGAAATGATTTATACTAAATTGATACAGAGCAGATTTAAATCAGTCTGAGTGACCACATCTTGTACCAGTTCAACTAAATAATTTTAGAGTCAATTTTATATGGATCATATCCCACTGTTGTGCCAAGGAGCATGAGCTGAAAGGGTGAATGAAAAAAATCAGATAGAGGAACCTGATTCATCACTGTGATACTTCAGTGTAAGTCTGTTGTTGTACAGTTGTAGCTGGCCATAGCAGTAAAACTCAGAATGCAGCATAGTTTGGTAGTGCCTCCTCTAAGCATTTTGTAAGGTTTCCAATCCTAAAACAGGACAAGCTATTTGGACATTTGGGGGATTTTTTTAACAGGCCTGGCAGTAGTTCTCAGAATAATTTCCTGAGTTGCATACTCATTTTTCATTTTTTTATTTAAATTTTCTGAAAACTTCTATCATTTCAGGCCTAAAGAAAACAATAATATTAAACCTTACTTGACTCCTTTTAAGAATTATTGCTTTCTAATCAAGGTTGACAGTCTTTCCTTTCTTACACAAATGAGGTAAGCTTATTTTTATAAATTGTGTATTTCCATCCAAGATCTGCTCTTTTCATTCTGTATAGGAAAGAAATAAAGCAGAGTCTGGGGATATTGCATTTTCAAATAAAATTTCCCCAAATTAAATCCTACAGAAGCTTAAGGTCTGAGAGAGGTTTCTTGTGGTGCTTTTACAATGTAAATACTGAGGGTTTAGATTACTTACAGAAGTTTTAGTCACCAAAAGCTCTGCCTTTAACAAAAAAAAAAAAAAAAAGAGAGAGAGAATTCTGAAACAGCTGTAGCACTGTATATGAGTCACTTGGACCATGGCAGAGATGTGAAGGCTGAGGTAGGAGGAGGCTGCTCTGCGAGCTTACCGAGGCACCTTGTTCCTCCAGGCAAAAAGTGAATTTTGTCTGCTGGGCTTGCAATGAACACCATGCTGCAGAAAACCAGTCAAGGCACATCAGTGTTTTCTTGAAACAGGGGGTCATCAGAGAGCCCGTGGGTGAAATAGCCCATCCAGCACTGTGGGCAAACAGGAACTGGTGCTGCAGGATTGGGTATGATTGTTGGAGGGTCTGCACTGGTGACCCGCGCTGGGAGGGAGGAACAAGACATTCTCCAGACAAGCTTGGGCCAGTGGAGATGGGCAGAAAGATGAACATAATATTGATAAATCAGGGCTTTTGGAGGCTTCTCTGCAAATCAGCACAGATGGCTCTGTCACCCACACCCTAGCAAAAATTGTCATTTATCTCTGGAGGCAGCAAGCATGTTGCCATGAATTACAGAAGTTTAAGAGGCTCACATTTGCAACTGGGAGCTGGTAATTATTTACCAAGAAATGCAATCATTACTGTCAGGTGATGATGACATTCCCCCACTTTACCCATTCAGTAACTTTTTGAAGACTCTGTGTGAAGTCTTTGTAGGGGGGTGGAATGAGGAGCACTGGCTTCCCTCCATCACTGCTACCAAAAAGGGTGTGTATTTTGGCAGTGGTTTTGCTTGGAATATTCAATTCAGATTAATGTAATTTCAACATCTACTATCCCAAGTGTGTGGTGGTGCCACTAAACATACACATTTCCCAACTATGACGTGCAGGCCGTGTCATTCAGCACAGGAGTGAAGTGATTCTTATCTGTCTCCCATGTGTGTACCTTTCAGATTAACTCCACCAAAATCAGTGGCATTACAAGGGTTTAAAAGCAGCAGCAGTGGGAACAGGCCCAAGAGAGGCAGTAGATTATCAGGCCATTTGAGGTTGGGAACTGTGACTGTTTGCTCATTAATAATTGCGTTAAATAAAGATGTAGCACCATATTCTGGTTGCAGCCACCCAACCCAGCACTTTCTCCACTCTCACAAACATGGGGGCAGCTGGGAGGTGGTAGGAGGAGAATGTCCTTCCCTGGGGTAAACAAAGCCAAACCTCTCTCCAATCACCAATCTCCCTGCTCAAGGGGACTATTCTGTCTGGAGCTGTGTGTAAAGCAATCCCATGTTATAACATCTTAGGATGGAGGCCATCCTGGGATTCTGATGTAGCTGTTCCTTCTTTTTTATCTAATTCGTAGCAAACACATATGTCAATCTCCACAGTATTAATCAAGGATTTCCCACTCTTATGAATCTAGTACATTCTTTAGAAAAAGCCCTTGGTTTGCAGACAACGAATGCACACCTTCTGCTATTTTTCTTCTGTCCCTTGCATGTGCAGTGTGTATATTGTAAATTCAGTCTACTGCTGAGATTCTCTTCGTTTCCCATTATATCATCCACATAATTTTGCAGGACTGGATGTCTTGTCCATTCTGGCTGCCTGGCTATTTTCTTGCTCATTTGCATGTTGATAACCTTTCAAATTTCATCTCTTTATAAAAGCATTTTTGGTCTTGGGAAGAGGAACAACCTAAAAAGAGTATTCATGCCAAGAAAAAGAGACTAATTTTACTTTGCTGAGTCATCAAATCTCTCAGAAAAAATTACAAGCCTCATCCTGCAAGAAACTACAGATAGACAGAGCACATAAGGAATTGCTCCTACACATGTAGAGCTTACTACAGCCTGGTCAGCCTAACAATGCCATTTTCCTTTGATCTTGGCCAACTCAGTGAAAATCCTTGCTCTTTGGGCAATCCTGTTTTAGTGTCAGCCTTTGCTCTTGAGCAGCCCCATTCAGGTAGACTCTGGTCTGAGAGGTATGTAAATACTCAGTTAACAATGATGATGACCTCCTCAGGGTTTGAGTCTTTTACTTGAGTTACTTCTAATTGCCTGCACTATATTTTTGCTTTCCCAAAAGCCAGCAGTGAGACTGTGAAAAAGCAGAGCTTTGCAGAGAGCCCAGGAGATGGGCCCTTGTGTTCCCAGTGACTGCACAGGGTTCCATTTGCTGTATGGATGCTGTTATACATGTGAATAGATTACTGTGCCATTCCTGTCATTCTTAAATTTCTCCATCTGCATGGATGCTTTCAGGCACAATATTTTATATCCAGGTGGTTTTCTCTGTGCTTTCACCGTAATAAAATGTTATGCGGGAGCAGGGAAATATCTGCCACTGCCTCTAAAAACGTTGATGGTTTTCAGTCTATATTCTTGAAGAAATAGCCTGGTATGTGCACAGTGTGTCAGAAGGCAAATGAACATGTGTCAGGGAGAAGAACTGGCACTTAAAACCCATAAAAGAAGTAATTTATTAAGAAAAATACAATGTGAAAGACTTCAAAAAGTAAGTTTTGGCTTCTTTTGCATTTTTAAAACATAAGACAATCCATCTCTTTTCTCTTCATGAAATATCTCTAGTTTGCCATAAAGAGAAATTTCATCGTCAAAAAAATACCTGAAAAAAGCTCACAGTAGATAGGAAAACTGAGCAAGAAAAAAGCCTTTGTCCTGCTCATTACTTTGTCATATTGACAAAACTTTGTGATGTTACCTGAACAGCCACCCTTTTGATTTTCTCACAGGGACTTTTTCATGCCAGTGCCTAGTTTGGTGCTGTACCAGTGGAGCAAAGCATCCTCAGCTCCTGGTGCTCTGAGCTCCCCTTCTGTGCTTGGGCACTCCCTCACCCCAATGTTGGGTTGTCATCTGGAGCAAAAGCCTGGTCTGTGCATCGCAGAGTTTCCTGGGAAGTGGGAATGTGCTTCTGTATATACAGTGATTGCTAAATCTAATGGTGAGCTACTTTGCAGTCTTTCTGACCAGCTGTAGCTTGCTATTTGTATTACTCTGTTATTCCTGGCTCATGCTTTATTTTAGGGACATTAGCCTACCTGTGTGCTTCTGCTGGTGCCTTACTGGTAACCTTCTGTGCTATGCCAAGCTCAGGACTCCTCAGTAAAAGACTCTTTGTGAGTCTTCATTTTAAACCCTTTTTTGTTTGTTTTTTAATGTCTCCTTCTCTTTCCTGCCCTCTCCCATACCCTCTCTCTTTCTCTTTTTCACCCTCTTGGCTTTCGCTCTCTGTTTTTTGTTTCTCTGTCAGAGAGGGCATCCGCACCAGGAGCTGGGTAAGGACATGTCACCTGTAAGCTCTGCACTGCTGAAACCCATCAGTGGTTTGCTGAGAGAGCCAGTGACCAGCTCCCCATCCACAGAAACAGCCCAGACAGCAGCTTCTCCCTGAACTGTGAACCAGGGCTCCAACGGAAAGCCTCAGTTTGTCTGGGTCCCTGTGGGTTGGAAAGGGAATAGGTAACTAGGCAAATCTCCTCAAACCACCATCACCAGCACTAGCAACAGGGAGGATTTAATTCTCAGGTTGAAACAGGGCAGAGCAGGAGATAAAAATCCTGATGTAAGCTGGATGCTTCAGGGTGCTCCCTACATCCCTCCCACCATCAAAGCTATAACCAACCTGACTCCTTCCTCATTAAAGCTAGGAAGAGGGAAGAGAGGAGCAGAGAGGAGGGGAGAGAAGGGAAGATTGTCAAAAAGGAAAGCAAGCAAGGAATTAATCCAGAAAGACACAAGGTAAAGAAAGAAACACATAAAGAAAATGCATGTTACTCTTGGTTTATTTACTGTCCTTTTTTTCTCTCTTGTAAAGTTCAGTCACAGTTCAGTCACATTGACATGATCAACATTTTCCCTGGTTTTCCAGGCCTTCACTGGGATTTTTTCACTCCTCAGATCATTCAGCACCTCTTTTAAATCTTCTAATTCAAAACACTTTTCTCCAAATTACAAATTACCTTTTAGAGCATTTCACCGCCAAAGTGTAACCATGTGTGGTTGAACATGGTAAAAATATCATGTGGAAATATGGCCCTGGGTAAGCTATGAAGAACCATATCAAACTAGCAGTGCGTTCAGTTAAACATTTGATGCTAAAGGCACCCGACAGCCTTGAGGCATTTGGTGTTGGATAGTTGTCTACCAGGACAAAAATGTCAGGCGGCAGTAGGTCAGTGTCAGGAGGAGTTAGATCTGTCATGTTGTTGATCTTTTATGAACCTGGAGAGTCTTATTTCTCTTTTCCGTGACTTTTTGTCATTTGTCTGCTTCCCTCAACAGGAGTCCTCAAAGAAGGGACATGCATGTTGCATGTTTGTACATTGCCTAAAACAAGCCAGCCTGGATTAAAGACTGTATCATTATCTGATTAAACATTGTATCATTGCATCACTATATTGCAAATCAGTTTTCAAACACAAATTGGCCTTCTTAGCATAATTCAGGGGTAGAAGGAGATGTATGGGGGTCGAAGGGAAAGCACAGTTGCCAAGTTCTGCATTCTCCTGGCTGGCCAAGGAAAGTTTATGGAAAATAACACACATGGTGGGGCTGCACATAGGATTTTTCACCCACAACCTTCTTGCTGCTCTTGCTTGGGCTGTGACTGAGCAGGACTGGTGGGAATGACCCCCCCCATCCCCCTGATGTCTGGGAAAGTTTCCCACTACCAGGCAATTTCCTTCTGCCAGGGTCATAACTGCCTCCTTTCTTACCCCTCTTCTCTTTTTCACTGCCGCTTCTTTATGGGAGACATTTTTTTTTGGGCCATTCTGCTTTGCAAGTCACCAAGCCCCACATTTCACAGTCTAAATAGTTTATGTGCAAAAGCACAATATGCTGTCAGTCTCCTAACAGGTGTCTCTGCTTCAAATCTCTTTATTAAAGGGAGAATTCAGGGCATGAAACTTTTGTTTAATCCCAAAATTGATAACCAGCATGTATGAGCTGCAGCTAGCAAGCAGCAGGCTTCTGTTTGATGTTCAAAAGCTCATTTTGGGCCATTCACATGCACACACATACACAAAATTTTCTTCTGTCTGTTAGCATTCACAGTTTAAGCTGTTATTCATCTGCAACATCCACAGTTCCTTGTTATCCACTGTGGGATTATCTGTCCGGGAATAAAGCTTGAGCTGTGAAGATTTTTGCTTAGCTGGATCATGTGTGACACCTCCTCTCCCAGTGGGCTCACTGGGTTTCTGCTCAGGCTGCTCTTCCCAAACCCTTTGGTAGGGCTTCTGTACTCTACTGTGCCTGAAGGAAATACATAGGGACTAAGTGTCCATAACACAACTACAGGTGAAATTGGGATGAACTCGGCCAGCTGGGGCTCTCACGGGCTGCTCTTCATCCAGAACACAAGAAAATGAGCAGCCAGAGGGAGGGGGAGTGGGATTTTTTGAAATTAATGAAAGAGATGAAATTTCCTGTTTGTTTGAGGTTTTTTAAGCCAAAGGAATAGGCTCTGACCTGGTGGAAATGCCATGACTCAGGAAAAATTGGCAAGATCCTGACATGCTTCACATTTCTGACCCATCTGAGCATTCCCATCAGTGTCATCATCACAGAGCCAGTCATCCAACTAGGGAAGGAAAACCATACCATGTGGCTTACAGTCAGTAGCATTTTTCAAATATTTCCAAGAGAAATAACAATGTGTTTGGAGAGTTTTCAGGGTAAAATATATCAACAAAATTATTCAGTAAGAATAATTCTTACAGTACTATTTACTGCCACACGTTAGGATCAAGAAGTAGAAAAGGACATGTGGGAGAGAGAGCAAGAGAGAAAGAAAAAGAAGGCAAATCTCCTCCCACACTCTCAAAAGATGCATCATTTCTGGATTGCTTCAAGCTGAAAAGAACCCAATAATTATGATTTCACATTTCCAAGTGAACTAAGCCCAGTCCCACACAAATAGCCTCACTGGAGTAATATGCTGCTAGCCACTCATCCTAACCCTGAACACACTCTCCAGAACTGATCCAGCAGACTACTAGCACTAATTCTGGTTGTGGCTAGCCTTCATGCATTTAGTTTTCATTAACCCTGTATCACTCAGGTCTTCATTAAACTTTTTATTCTTTTTATCTTCTATTGTGCTCATCCTGACATGTCTTGAATGGTCAAAACCCAGACTGTATGCTCACAAAGTGGGAGAAGGTTCAGGGGCACCAGCTGAGAGTCTGATTTGTGTTGGCTCGTGAAAGGATAACATCTTACAGATTTTTATTCATGTAAACCTGAGCCTGCTATGGTTTTGCCAGGAACAGAGCTGCTGAGTGGCCTTCCTTTGAGCAAGAGCTGGCTCCTGGGATAGATGGTCCAAGTGCCTGCAATGCAGGCAGACCTGAGCTCTGTTCCCAAAGAGAAATGAAGCAAGATTCAACTGGTACTAACTTTTCAAGAGTTGTAAGACCTTCCCCTAGGAAGCACCTCATGTGTACAGTGATTTAGCAGACCTCAGAAATGCACAAGGCCAGAGGAAGGCTCAGGATGACTCCCTGAAGCCAGCTCTGCACCCACCCTTCCAGTGGATGGACACAGAGGGGCATTCAACCTGGAAGATGATAAAGATCTTTTAGTTCAGTGACCCTGTCTATGCAAAAAGCTGTTGCAGGAAAACTCTCTTGTAAGAAATCTTGTTCCAAACCAAAGTTCATGCAGCAATGAGAAAACTGCATGAAGACCAGGTTCTGAACACATGCTTAGGTCGATGTATGCAAGCAAATCTTTCAATGTCAGAGGACTTCCTCCCAGGAGTTCCTCTCCTCATGTGCACAGGCCACTGGGCACAAGGCATCTGTCTTGCAGCAGAACAATGAGTTCAAAACCCCAGAACAGGAACAATTCTGGTTTGTATATATTATCTTTTATTTCTGAAGCAATGTATCAGCTCTTTCAGTGTCTCCCTGAAAAAGGAGATTCCCATCTGACAGAGCACAGCAACAAGAGGTAACACAGAGATTTTTACCGCTTTTGTCATCTTTTAATATTATTTTATGAACTGGGATTATAGCAGTTTCAAACCATAGCCATTGCTTGCTGATTTGTTTCTACTTATCAGATACAAAGCCAAAACGAAAAGAAAAGCTAACATGTTTGACATGCTTCATCCTGTGCAAGAGAAGAGCTTCTAACAGTTTGGAAGAAAACACGGAATTAAAAAAATAAGGAAAGAAAGAAAGAAAAGGAAAGCCCTTGTTTTTATAGAATTATTATTTGAAAGCCATGGTATATTACTCTGAGCTGAGTGGTGTAGCTGTACATTGCACAGACTGGTGAATGCCTCTGATGTGCTAAACACTGATATCTCCTTATAATGATGTGTTAATGTAAAGGGAGTGATTTTGTAAAATTTTATGCCTTATTAAGGAAATGATTCAAGCCCAGGAAATGTGCGGGTTAAGTACTTGCTTTCATAAACATGGGTTATGGTGGAAAAAAAGATTTTAGATATTATGTGGAAAAATACAGTAAAAAGCGCTGAATTAGCCCATTCCATTACATTGAATTGTTCAGCAATTATGGTCATCCTCCAGCCTAGAAAATTAAAGTATATGATGAAAACCCAATCTAAAGATATCCACTGCTGTGCTACTGAAGACATAGCATCTCATGCTTTAGAGTCACTTTAGGCTTCAATGACCAACCAAAGTTATCCGAGGAATAAGTTTAAACTAGCTATAGTCCCAGCCTGGAGGTGCTTTCTGCTCTTTCCTTTCACTTCTCACACCAGTCATACAAATAGGAATTGCAGCAGATTTTCAGGCGCTCAGGTGTGTTCTTCCTAAGCAGATCTCATACAAAAATCTCAGTTGCAAAGCAAGAGCAGTCTTCTGTCATCTTCATTCCAGAAGGTAGGATCAGGCCACCAGGCAGCGTGATGGGGATGGCCTGTCTTGCTGTGAAAGGAAATTGTTGGGTGGGGGGGGAAGAAATAATTTCCAAATATTCATTTGAACTTGAAAGCCACTTTGTATTTCACTGCTTTCTTTCCCTAGGCTGTCATGTTCCCTCCCCACAGCCGTGTCAGTGCTGGGGGTATGTAAATAAGCACTCATGGAAAGCTCTTCAGGCACATGCTGGAGCAGTGTCTGCAAGTCCCTTCCAGGCTGAATCTCTACCTAACACTGATCTCAGTGCTGTTTATGATCTAGTATTTTCTAGAGACATTCACACCTAGTGGATATTAACTGAGCAGATATTTCAGCTCCAAAAGCCACTCACTGACCCTTCTTTCTTGCTTTCTCTCGGTTGCCTCTCCCCAAAGTTTAGAAGCAGTAACTTCAGCCAGATTCTTTTTTCCTAAATTTAACAATAATAATGTGTCTCCTCACTATAAAATGTCTGCCTCCTCCACTCCCAGCCTCCTGGGGTTGCTGTGGGCATGGTCTGTAAATTAAGTGGAGGCACTCAGCCCTCAGCTCAGCTCTAGTCAAACATTAGCTGCAATGTTTACCCTTGTGTAATCTTCAGTTTTGCATTAATTTAATACTGCTCAGCACTTTTTAACATATTCAGCAAATCCGTGGCACGTAGTGTTTTGTGTCTCTATCTCCCCCATCAAACCAGGTTTTGATTTTTAACCAAACTCATCAAAGTAAACTCCTTGCAATACTCCCCCTCTACTTTGATCTTTACATAATAAAAAAATATATGTTGCTTTATGTGGTAATTCAGCTATACTCTGAGCGGGTTTTCCCCCTTAACTTCAAAGACAGCAAATAGGAAACTGTTTTCATTTTTCTTTTACGTTTTACAAACAACATGTTCTAGTTGGTTTTGAGCAGCAGAAGGTAGTAAGCATCTCCCAATTAATAATTCCCAGGTAATATCATGGCATCTTGAAAGCACAGATCTCAAAAAATTCAATTCATAACAAAAGCAAATAAGATTCTCTTGAAAGGTCTGGCTAAAGGACAGTAAGAAACAGAATAGGCACACATCATCGTTTTTAATCAATCTTCTCTCTTTGAACCTTCTTCTGAGAAAAATAAAACAAATGGAAATCTTGGAGTATGTAGTTAGAAAGCCACTCACCTCCTGGCTTCAAAACTGCAAAACCCCACTGTGCTGGAAAAATCAGCAACTAATGCCACACAACCTGGAGATGTCACCCCGGCCTGGTTACAGGTAATCCCATAGCGAGGAAGGAAGGGATTTTGTTAAAGCAAAGACTGAAGTAAAGTCAGCACCAGACCTGGGGCTTTTTGGCTGATCCGGTAAATAAAGATCCAGTACTTCCTACCCACCGGGGACACTTGTGTGACTCTCACCACACAGCAGAGTGGGCAATCAGGCTCTTGCATCAGCATTTGAATTGCATGATCTTTTCCGGACTGGTGAGGTACATCAGCACATGTATCATCCCGTTACAAGGAATTTGGCTTTTGTAGGCCAGTTGATGTAATGTAAAGTAATTAAGTTATCAAACGTTCGAGTGTACGGGAAGCAATACGCAATTTTAATCCCTAGGTGATGAAACAACAGAAACCTCATGAATTAATATGAAGAAGTTTCCAGAAGCATTGCAAGTCAGTGCCCTGGACAGCGAGCCAACCAATGGGAGGAGTCCTTCAGGAATGACTGGTCAGGAACATTCCTTGTTATAGGCCAATCAGAAGCGCTGGAAACGCCCAAAAAGCCCCCAAAAGTGAGGGTCCTAACTGGTGCTCTTCTGATTCATTCTGCGGCTATAAAAGGACTGCACCTCTCTTTTCCCAGGATTTTTGAGCCTAGGGGGTGCTCTGTGTCACGTGCAGTGTGGTGGGGTTTTTTGGTGTCTCTGGCTTTTCGTGCAGGGCCTGGGCCTACCCCAGGTCCCCGTCCTCAGCTGTAAATTTTTATTAAACGAGGTAATCTTTTTTAAAAAAAAAGGTTTCTGGTCTCATTCATAACAATCCCACCTACACCTATATTAGTAACTCTGCAAGCATCAGTAGCTGTGTGTTGAAAAGGTTTCTAGCTCTGTGTGCTTTCATCATGCGGGGGCTCAGGCAGGGCCTGGAGAAGAGCAGAAGGAGCTGGAGGAAGTGGGGACCATTTTCACCCACATCACAATGTTCTGGTAAGAAGCTCTGGCAGCAGCAAGGGCACTTAGATTGCAGTTAGAGGCACAAAGTCCAAGAAAAAGAGCTGCTTGAGCTCCACCACTTCCCCTTGCAGCTGATTTTTCATCAAATCTGCCCAGCTGTGCTGCTCCCACCCCAAGGACTTGACATGTCTGAGCGGGGCCCTCAGGGAGGGGGGGGCTGCCCTCAGCCTCTGGCATGCTAAATTTAGCACAAATAGCAAAAATCCCAGAGCAAGCAAGGGAAAAAAAGGAGTTTGCTGTTCCTTGTACATGAGACAATTCCCTTCAGCTTATTGACACACATCGCTTCCTTTCTTCTCCCGTTTAGGGAAGTGTACAATTATGTGTGCGGCTGGGAGCTGGGAGCGCCGAGCCGGTTCTGCTGGACGGTACCCGCCGGCTGAGCGCTCCCTGGGGAGCCCCTTGATCTGCTCACGCCTGTCTGAGGCCCTGCTCAAGTCAAGCAGATTAAGGAAAAGTCAGTGAGAATTTAGGCACGCCTGGCTCCAACAAACCGTTTGCACCAATTCACAAAGGGAAAACCTTGGAAGTGTTTCCAAAAATACAGGCCAGTCGTGTGAGTTAAGCCTGCAAGGGAGCCTAACGCGCAGATTTTCCCCATAATCAGGGTTTACCTCAACTCTGTTTGTTCTGTAAACTCTGGTTTCTCAACAGAAACAGCTCATCACGCTACACCCTGGCTTGACAGACATGCAGAAGGCTTTTGTAAAGAGCTAGAAGTAGAACAAGCCAGCTGTTTCTTTAATGAAAACTGTTGTTAACAAGCTATCTCATAATTTTCCCCAAGCATTTTGGGAGGAAAAAAGGATATTAATAATAATTACATACAATGGGAAGCTGCCAGATTGATGGCACTGAAAAGGAAGGGAATATCTCAGGCCATGGACAATTACCAGTGTGAACAGTAGCAACATAGCTGTCCCCACAGCCTCTGGTGAGGGAGCAGAGGAAGGAACCCAGGCTTTGTCCTGGAAACAAGTGAATTATTCAGAGCAAGACATTTGCCAGTGCGCTCACTGTTCTATTTTTTTACTTTTGATTTGAGGAATGAATTTTTGCAGGGCTCTTATGATTTCAGAGATTTATTTCTCTGAATTGTTGAAAAACTCTTGGCCTACACCACATCCACAAGCTTTTCACACTGAGTTTGCACAGGTTGAACAGAGTGAGGGAGGTTAGTTCTGGGTGCAGATTGGGGCTGGAGGCCACCAAAAGCAGGGGAAGGATCTCACACCGGACCACTTCTACCCCAGGGCTCAGCCCAAAGTTCGGAGTGATGCTACATATCCCTTAGCTGATGAGAGAAGGCAAGAGCTGAGTGTCAGTGCAATGCAAGCTGAGTTTGTGGCTCCTGTGCGCATTGATCCGTGTCAGTCTATCCATGCAGTGATATCACATTGGCTGTGCTGCATCCCCACAGCTACCAATGGAGGTACAGAATGTACAAGCAGATGTAGCCACCAGGCTCATTATTTTTCTGTCCCTATCACTTTTGTAATCAATTGTCAGGACTGAATACCTGTATTCCCTTCTTCAGCATTCACTTGTCTACTGAGCTGAGTTTCCACTGAAAAGTGGCATGAACAGCACCAGCACAAATTCAGTTCTCAAAAAAAAATCAGTCAAATATTTGTAAGAAAATAAATGAACACTATTTTGTCTTGTTTGATGTTACTGCAGGATTGAGCCACCAAAAGAGTGTGGAGGAGAGACAGTGATTTTCCTGCAGCAGGATGGCTAATAAATCAAGGGCAACACAACCTGGATCAAATTCAAACCACTGTAGGCTCTTCCCTGTATTACTGCCAAACCCTGAGCCACCCAGTCCTTCTCTGCCTCACCCCCCAAATATATGTTTAGATTCCAAACACAAAGCTTAATTGTTTATTAAGGAAGTGGTTATGATGGGGAAATAATGCCGTTGTGGAGGAAAGAGCAGGAGAGTTTTACAAGATGCAGTAGAATTTATCATCATCTCCTCCAGATCAACTCCCTCGCTCCTTTGTTCTTTCTTTGCTTTTGCTTTAATTCTTATTGAAATAGAAGTCACTTCTCTGGCTGTGGACAGGATGGTATGCAAAACCCACACAGGATGACTGCATTGTATTGATATCATGAAAAAAGATCAGCTTTCCTTGTATTCATAGCCCTGTGAGACCTCTGATTAAGCATGTGGCCTTGTTTAACCCCTGCTTTATTCTCCCAGTGCAGCTGGTGTAATTACAAACCAAACATATTTTACACCCTGTTGTAGTGAATTGATATATCTCCTGTTAAACAGAATAAAGTCACGCATGGAAACTGAAGGGAATTTTTCCCTTTGAGGGTATAAGACTGTGAGCTGGTACCTAACTATCTATTCCATGTAATGATACCCATGAAAGCAACACAAAAGTCTGTAGTCACATATTTTGGCTGTTCAGATCTTAGCAGCATGTTTATGTGACCAGAGTAATCTCTCCATCATGTCCTGTGGAGCTGTACCTCGGACAGGCTCACACTAATAAACTACTGATGGCAGAATCAGAAAATTCTCAATAATGGAGCTAGGCACAAAAAACCCTGGTTTGTTCCTGAATCTGCAGTGCTCACATCATGTATATCTTTATTCAGTGATGCAGGATGACTCACAAAAATGTTAGCTCAAGATATATATTTAAACTCCTGAGCTAGCACTGTCCTGAGAAGAAAATTCTAATTTTGCTTCCTGTGGGCATACTTTTGAGAGTAGATTATAAATCTGAGTAGTGAAAATTGCTCTCTCTTTTTTTCCACACAGTCAGTTTTGGAAGATCAGGATTTTTGACTGTAAAAACAGCAAATTGCCCACACAAACAATTTACATGCACACCCAAAACCACACACCCCAAATCCCATGCTCCTGTTCTCCACCCTTGCAGTGCGTTGCTCTCTTTTCTTCTCTGGTTGGTCAAAGCTTGGCTTTGTGAGATTGTCTCTAGCTTTGCAACAACAAATCTAGATCTTTCTACTGAGGCAGAAAATGTTCACTCTCTAAAACCAGCAGACCCTGTTCCATTTCCGCCTGGATGCAGTCAGGACCACACATTTATTCTGGGTGTTTCGACTAGAAGGCTGCACTGAGGCCATTTTGAACGTCTAGCTTTGAACATCAGGCATGAAACAAGTCTGGGGAAAGCTGGTCCTGTTGTGGGACACAAGGCAGCACTAAACAAATTAGAGCTTCCAAAGGGAGTAGCACAGCTGCCTTCCCACGCTGCCCTATCCAGGCTGTCTAGCAGACTCTGCCTCTGCCAGTGCAACTGCTCTTCTCCTGGGAACCTCTTCCCTCCTTTTAGATCCAGCTCAAGGTGATCACCTCAATCCCACCTTCAATCCCAGGTCCTCATCTCCTGTTTACTTGGCATGTCTTGTTTGTGTCTTTAGAAGCATATCAAGTACTTCTATCAAAAAATTAAATCCACGTATGATTTTGGGAATTGCTGGCTTCAAGGACTGCTCCCTGTGGAGAGCACAGGCAAGAGGACATCTGCTGTAGTTTCTTACAGTACTGCTGTGCTACCTTCCAGTAGTTTTTCAGAATCAGTATCACAGAAGAGTTGAGCTTGGAAAGTACTTTGAGAGATCACATGGTCTGTACTGCTCTGGTCTCTTGACCATCTCTGTGGTCCTTCACTGGACTCTCTCCACTGTGTTGCTGTCTCTCTTTTACCAAGGACCCCAGAACTGGACACAGTTCACTTCATGAGAAAGCCATACTTTCAGTGAAAAGCAAAAACAAGACATATGTCAGACAATGAATTCAATTCACGTCTATTGGCTGGATGAATATGGGTGACACACACAAAACAAATGTCTCCTTGGAGGGAGTGAAAGTACATCCTTCTCTTTTAACCAACATGACATCAAAGGTAATGGTAAAATCGGTTTGCTTTCTGACAAGAGGAGGTCACCAGGTCATGGACTTCATTTCCAGAGATCTGTATATTCCTCAGCATATGTCTGTAGTTTTCAAAATTTGCCAGAAGCAGCAGATTCAACCGGATTCCAGGGGAAGTCAGTCCCCAGCAAGCAAATGCATTTGTGCATTTGAGCTTGTAATCTGCCTTTTCAGCATCCCTCATATACCAAGATTTACTCTCTGGCCACTCCACATCAGTGAAAATGGGACCATAAGTCTGCCTAGGAGCCAGTGTAATAAACACTGCCCATGTCTGAGGTTAGCTGTCTGTACTGCTTGACTGCTGGAATGGACCCTGTGAGATTCTTCAGGTCAGTCAGGCCCCAGACAAGTTTCAGGGACCTTAAAGAGGCCATGACTGACACACAGCATGAAAAATTTAGGCATGGAATTTGTCCCACGCCAGCTAACACTTTCTCACTCAATTTCCAGGCATGTTTCAAGGGTAACATGAGGAAGGCGCCGTTCAGGTGGGAAATTTGGACAGGTGCCTCTTTTGGGCAGATGAAAGCGTCCAATACATAAGGAGGCCTTTCTACATCAGTAAGTGCTCTAAAGGACATTTAATTTCCCGCAATAGACACACAGCAAGATGAATCAGAGCAGGGTTTTCAGTGGTTTCCATCCCTAGGGATGCTAGTCCACATTGCAAAACCCCCGTGAGAGGCAACGTGTCTCTGACTCCCCAGCAGACCTATGGCACCAGCAAGGAGGAATGCATCTGGTCCAGAGATGGGCAGAGAACGCACAGCATGCAGTACACCAGAGCCAGCAAGTGCTGCTTCTCCATTGCCACAGGCATGAATGCAATATTTCACCTCCAGCCCACCCCATTCCTCTTTAATATAACACGTTTGAAATGGAGGGTGGATATTACAGGAGTCTTAGCCATGCTGTGTCAGCCTACATCTACCCTGTCACCAGCCCTGGGCCCATTCCCAGGCAGGAGGAAAAACACCAACAGCTTTTTAGAAAGATGTTTCAGCCTACTTTGGGCCCTTAATCACCTTCTGAAATCTTTCTCCACTGAGTCCTGAGGGGTCTTGTGTGGCTACCACAATATCTCAAGTATGGAGGTAGAAAAACCTTAGAGATAAATCTAAGGCAACATTTCTGAGTGATATCAACTAGGAGAGGGCCCTCCTCTCCTGCAAATCCAGAACATGCACTCCCCACAGCTTTCAGACCAGTTGTACAAACAGTGTATGGCATCCTTTCCACCTTACATCCCAAAAAGGGTCTGAGCAGAACAAACAACCCTCTCTGAAGCCTGAATATAGCAGGGGGTTAGATAACCATGTCTTACCTGTAGTGCTGGAAACTCATCACATTCTTGTTGGGAAATGTCTGGGCAATGCATGATCCAGCTGCTTCTTGAAGTAGGGGTTTCAAAATCTCCCAATACTGGCCCTATTCTGCTTCTATTTAGTAGCACAAAGGTTTTTAAATCCATCATCTTTTTTCAGTAATTAGTGCATAATGGTATTCAAGCAGTATATCATAATTAGCTTCTCCCTTGAGACCCTTCTCTGCCACACGCAGATTCAGAACATCTTTATGTTCTACTAAAAGGCATTAATCTTTATGGTCAGGCATTTTGGCTTCTTTTTCTCCCCTATCCCCACCCCAACAGAAACTATCTTCTCATGAGTCATTTAGGCAAACCCACAGAGTGCTGCCCAAATGTAAACCTGAAATCCAGTAGTATTTCAAAACAGACCTGCCGCTGTAGTTGGTGCAGAAGTTTTCCCTTATTTGAGCCACTTTCTGTAGTACACGACGTTATGAGCCCATGTGGTACTTTCTTCACAGCTTACCCCTGAGTAACTTAGTCTGATCTCTGCTCATGGGTGGTTTTTTTTCTTTTAAAATGTGTTTGTTTGGGAGATGGAAAGAATGCTCTGGGTTTTGAAGAGGCTTTACGGTTTACTCAAACCAAACTGCAGATGTTTTTTGCAGCCATCACACCCATCAGTACTGGAGTCTGGTGTTGTCCTGGGAGGAGGAGGGTAATTTACCTCAGTCCAGCCACTAGGCGTAAGGGAAGAAAGAAGACGGGAAACTGTGATTTCAGGGGACTATTCCTATTCACACCATACATTAAAAGATAAGCTTTCCCAAAACACACCATCCTTCTGTTGCTGAGCTTGGGGAGGTTTTGGGCAGGGTCAGATTAAACAAGGTTGGACCCTGGCTCTGCCTCTCATCGCTGGATGTTCATTATGTGCATACTGTTCTTTGCTCTTGAAATTTATTTCAAGGTCAGAGAAACTTACCTTCTGTGTATATTGGGTTGAGGCATGTTTCGTTAGGAAAATTTATAAGATGGCTTGTTTTAACAGTTGTTACTGTAGATTGACTGGGTAATATTTACTCGTGCTATAATTATCTTATTTCATAGCGGTGAATGTAAGGAGGCAGCTAGGCATGCTGAAACCAGAATAACAGAAATCAGGAGATTTGCAGCAGGAGGCAAGGTGTTGTACTGTATATACTGTTGTGTCTTGTTATTTGTATCAAGCTAAACTTGTTTTTCCAGCTATTTGTGCAAATGACCAGCTACCCAATAAATTACATCATTTCCAGCACTGAATGGCACCATGACATGTTAACTAGGAATTTAAGCACCAGAAAATAATCTTGACTGACTTGAAAGTGCAGCTATAAAAGCCCAATGAAAGCTAATTTTCTGAGGCAGGATGGGGAGGGGGATAGGTAGGAAACAGGCAGGAGGAGGAAAGGAGGGAGCAGGGTCAGGAGACAGACAAAAAGCCTCATTCTCAACCAAATTCACATACACAAGTTTTAAAATTCCAAGTCTATAAATATATTCTCTGTAAATATTCATTTGTAGGTTGATCAGTCTCTCCTTCCTTGGCTGAGCCAACTCTGAGCCCTTCTCATGCTTTCAGGTGTAGACAAACATCAGACTGGACGTGAACTGCAAAGAGCTGGTGCAAAACTAAATATGTGTAACTATGTGTGGGAAATGCCACCCAATAGAACTGTAAAAGCAGAGATGCATTCCCCAGTTTTATTTTAAACCTTTTGTATACAGGAGCAGGTCAGTGTGGAAAGAAACAAGAATTCAAGAATTATCTTGCTTCGGGGTTTTTTTTCATCTAGGCAGTTACAAAGTACTTAAACCTTTCATGGAAGCAGACAACCCCACAAAGATCTCACAACCACGGTCTGAGACAGCAAGACAAGGAATGACTGGCACCTGCCACCAGCAGGCACTTGGGCAATGCTGAGCGTGTCACCAGGCACATTGGCTCCCCAGGACATCCAGCCTACGTGGGGCTGGGTCCTGCTGGGCCTTCCTGCAGCCCACTTGCCCTGGGTTTCTTCATCTAGGGCTCACCCTGACATGCACTGGGGCAGTGAGAACATCCTTGAGCCCTGCATCCGTATCATGAGCTTCTTCTGCTGTGGTGGCATCCCTGTAGGTGGTCCCAAGGCGACAGCCTGGGAACAAAATGACGAGAAGGATCTGTGAGTGAAGGAAAACTCTGTCCTCTCATTCCATAGCAGTTCTAGGACCATTTCCCAAAGCCTGTCACTAGGGTTTGCTCCTCAAATGAAGGCTCACTTCAAACCAAAGCTGGTATAAGCTTTGGTTAATTTTAGCCTAGGAAGTGAGAATCCCGAAGTTGTGTTGCCTGCTTGCCTGCCTGTCTTTTAGCCTCCCCTTCCTCTCAGTACACACACTCTAATAAATTTTGATTCCAGTTTCAACTAACATGAAGTGGGGGAATAGAAGAGAGACTTGAATTTGTGATCTCAGTAAGAGAAGGGAGCTCCAAACTCAGCTGTTATCCTTGGCAGTGACTGCCCCAGCAGCCAGCACAGCCTTTCTGGCTGGCAAGTGAGCATGCAGACAGGCTACAAATGTGAGATCAGCTTTCTGCCGGAGGGGAGCTGGGGTAAGCCAGGGCTATCATGATGGGGTCAAGGCGTTCGCAGGCAAAGGATGTGAGTTTGTATGAGACAAACCACTACCGGCTGAAAAATCCAGACAGTATAAAATGGCACAACAGGAATTATTCACAGTAGTTCAGTCTCCTTTTTACTTTTTTGCACAGTTCCTTACAAGAACAGAGGTGGCAGTGCAATACCTCTGGGGATCCCTGGACACCTGTCATGGCTGGAAACAGGGTCTGCACCTCCTTCACAGACTGTACAAATGAGCACCTTGTCTTTGGTCTTCCCCAGTTTCTCATCCAGGCATCCAAGAAAAGAGTGACTGGATCTTCACACCATGATGAAGTACATGATGTCTGGGACAGCCTGAAGGCTCGGAGGATCCAAGCTCAGAGCAGTTTGTGTCCCAAGAACCACAGTATCTGTGCATCTCTCATTGTCTTTCCTCTGAAATCCACACGGTCACATGCCATAACATCCTGGCATGAGTAGATTTACAACTTTCCTCTGTCCTTCTGTCTCTCAGACAGCACGGTCCTCAGAGAAACCAGTGCCACACACACTTTCATGTCAGCCCTGCCACTTACCACACATGCTGCCATCTCTGCAGGCAAGGACGGTGACCACGCTGCACTGGGTCCTGCTTTCGGCTCCTTTTCTCCAAGGTCACTAGGTCTCCCCCAGTGTAAGTGAGAGCACAAAAGCTGGCCCTTTGTCAGTGGATTTTGGGGCTCTTTAATGGGATTAAGCCAGTTACACCCAGTGCTTCTTGCTACAAAGGCTTTTTCTCCTGTCTCGATGATGTGTTACATCTTAACGTGTGTGGTCATATCTGCAGTCGATTTGTGCAGCTCTTTGTTCTTTGCACATGTTTTTATTGCCTGGGGGGCATGCAGCAACCAGCCAGCAAGCTTTTGTGGTGCCTAGTTCATTCGACTGTTTACTCGGTTAATGCACTGCAGCCAAAATAAGAATCTGCAATATCAATTCATTGAAAGTAAAGCCGAATGACGATTGCAGAGCACTTTTAGATTGGCTGGACAGAAAGGATGCAATATTGCCAGCAGTATAGCTGAGGTACCTCTCATTTGACTTTAGCAACCTATTTGCTTGCCAGCTGGATGTTTAGCACCCTCCTTGATAAAAACACATGAGAAGCAACACCTTCAAAGGGTAATTCTTCCCCTCTCCCTCAGACATCTACTGAGGCTGAGATAAAGCATCTTGTAGAGGTTTCTCTGTCACTCTCCTTTCCCATCAAGGATGGAGGGAGCCTCACACAAATGGTTTTTCAGTGGCCAGTGCCAGAGTTAGGGCATCATCACAGCTATTATATTGCACCGGACTGTTCAGGACTCAGAAACCTCAGAGTTCTTCTCAGATAAGCCTCCAAACCACTGTTGGAGGGTATGCATATTTGATCAGTAATGACCTGAGGTGCATGTGGACACTGTGTTAGAAGTGAAATGCTCTCTTGCGTGCCACCCATGGGTATATGCTGTTCCCTGGTCACAGGCCATTTACCATAAGACCATGAATCAGTGTGACCTGACAAAGGTACTGGCCACCCAGCAGGGCAGGAAGTTTCTCCCAACACTGGCACACAACATTATTCTAGCCTATGCAGCTTTCACCAACATCTCCTGGTAAAGAGTATGCAAATACCCAATTTGAGTTAGTGCACCAAATTTGGGGAAATATTCAGGGAGGCATCATCAAGAAAACAAGGAGTCTGAAATATTTGGAACACTTTATACCAGAGGAATAATTGAAGTTTTCAAAACGTTTGTAGAAATATATTTCTAACAGAAATTGATTTTTATTAAAATCTTGCTAATATAATCAGCCATAAAATTCAGGAGGAATATTTACATCTTACCACTGTTGTGAAGAGGACTAAAAATTCCTCTGCCTGAAAACAAAAATTCATTTGTGTGCTGTAAAAGTTCATTCCTCTATTTTAGATTTTAGTTTTGAACTCCTTTGTGTTCTGACCACTCTCTCTTCTGCTTTCCTCTTCTTTTTAATTTCTCTCTGAATTTTCAAATTTTAAAAATGGGAAGATATTAATTAAAAAAGTTATGGGATTAATTTGCTTCTTTCCTACCTTTTTAAAATCATATTTTCCTTTTCTCCAGGACTGAAAGAAAAAATATTTTAAAAGGAACATGAAATACTATCTGTAATTCTAAGTAGCAAGAATGTGAAATTCTTTGGGGGGTTTTATAGTAGATAACAATGCTTTGCCTGTGCCTGCCCCATTCTGGGAGAGCTGCACGGTGTGCTCCAGGTTTCAGTGGTGTCCTGTCTGAAGAGAGGCCTTCTCAGCAGCCCAGAACAGAGGGGTCTGGTTGTGTGAAAGCAGCTCAGCACTTCAGTGCCACCCAAAAGCCCATGGGTGACAAAGCAGGGAGTGTTGGGGGCAACCTGGAGTGGGGCAGGGCTGCCTCTGCACCCTCTCTGTTGGGAGTGCCCAGGTTTGGCTGGCCTGGCCATGCCCAGCTGCTGTGGCTGGAGCCCAAGGGCTGGCACTTCCACCCAAAACTCTGACACGTGTGCTCATCTGTAATGGCAGCCACTCCAGACAGCACCCTCGGACCATACAGGTTAAGACATAATAATCAATTGGAAACTCTCTGGCACTGATTTCTACACACTAAATCCTCGATACCAGATTAGCACACCAAAGCCTCTGAGACAACATAATGACTCCTTCCCTGTGCTCCCTCCCCTCAGCAAATCTATGGCTTGAAAACCTATAAATATGCTATTTCAGCTGTTTTAAGCAGCTTATCATGGTTTTCAGAAAGTCTGGACTCAAAACTCTGGATCCCCTTCATAATAACATTTAATGCTACCATTATGTAATTGAATCCATTTTGTCTGTGTGGTGGGAATATTATTAAACTGTAATTCATTTCACCGTCTTGATGCACTTGGACTTTTAGGTCCAAGTCTGGAATGACAAAAGCTTGGGAAAGGGAAAGGGAAAGGGAAAGGGAAAGGAAACAGGAAAGGGAAAGGGAAAGGGAAAGAGAAAGGGAAAGGGAAAGGGAAAGAGAAAGGAAGATCTAACTATCCAGCACCCTCCATGACCAGCCTGATTTTTTTCCATAAAGAAGAATTATCAGTTCTTTTATCACTCCAGTTCTTATATTTCTTACTTTTTACCATGTGTGCACAAAGCTCATAGGGCTCCTATCCATTTGTCAGAGCTTCATCTTTTCCTGATTTGGGGAGGTTCTTCATTATCCCAATCTGCTGAGTCTTAACATTTTTGCCAGAGAATTTTTGGAAATGCAATCATGTCAGAGATGGTACTTTTTTACATCTGCTGCCCCCTCCATATTAAGTACTTGGCTTGTGGCCAGCCATCTTACAAGTAGCCATATTATTATTGAAACCACATGCTCATTAGTGAGGCTGGCACTGGCTCAACAACCACTGTCCGAGGCTAACATTATATTCCATTATATCCCAGACAACAGGACAGTGTAGCATACAGTTTGTTCAGAAGAACCAACCATCTCAGTTGAAAAAATCTGAATCTTAAACTGTCAGAAATGCAATCCATTTTCTGTCTCTTTGTATGTGGGCTCTGGTAGTTCAGGGAGAGATGTGTTTTGAAAGAAAATACTGTACCACTAACTTATCTTCTTGATTTTTAATTTCAAGGTTGCAGGGACAGCAGGAGTTCCTGGGCCCTTCTCTATTGGGTTTAATCACTTTATCCCTCGGGAGGCAAGCAAAAGTATTTCACTTAATATACAGGAATGACTCACGATCATTGCTTTCAATTAGAAATGTCCTCTGGGATTTCTGGGAACCATGTTTTCTTGATTGTGAGAGGGGAAAGAGAGTAAAAGGAAGAAACACTGACAGAATCAGACCAACTTTTCCAAGGGCATTTCAAAGTGGGTAAGATACCACTTTCTCTCATACGTCCAAGTCATTTACCTTGTCCAACATAATTACTGCCACTCCTCTATAGGTACCATTCTCTCAGAGTAAACCAAGGATTTATGTGAACTATGTCTTGCATTGGACCCCTTGCTGGTTTATCTTTGATAACTGTATAAAACAACACTCACTAACATCAGAAGCCTCACAGGCTGGAAAATGGACTGGGATGTTTTCAGTGTTTCTTTTCCTGCTGGAAATAGCTGCAGATGAAGGTCAGTTCCTGTTTCTCCTGCTGTAGCAGGTATTACACCAATGGCTGTGTGCTTAAAGTCTCAGGTGCAATATAATATTTCTCAAAGACTTCTGGACTGACTTAAGTTCAGTGATTTCTCACAGCGGTAACCTTATTCCATTAAACTACTTTCATGCTGGTAACCAGGACTTCCAGAAATACACATGGTTGAGTCCAACAGTTCTTAAGGTCCATACAAAAAAAGCAAGACCCTCCCGCCCCCCCACCAGAACAGGGGATGAAAACACTTTCAGGGGAGGAAAACACTTTCCTTGCTTTTAAGGGTACCCATTCTTGCATGAAAGTACTGTGTCCTGTTCCCAGAAGCAGGGATAAAGTTACATTTATCATAACTCTGAAGAGAAATAAAGGCTTATAAAACAAAAGGCCACTATAAATTACTGCAGTTTAGAGTTTTATAGAGGCAAGACAAATTTCCAAATACAGACTACAAGAAAATAGCAAATAAGCTTATTTCCTTTGAGGAAGGGAAGGGTTAACCCTGACAAATGACATACTAAATTTAGAGTCATTTTTGCATGTGGTTGCATGTCTAGTTGGAACGAGTCTGCCAAAACTCATTTTACTTATGACCCTTTACAGCTAGCAGAGAAAGAGGTCCATTGTTTTCTTTGTATTAGCGAGATTAAAAACACAGTCCCCCCAACTGAAAAGGCAAGCACTGAAAGCACTGTCTGAGGCAAAAAGAAGCATTTTTAATTCTCAATAAACCACATACAAACACACATCTATGTATGTGCATCCAACACATGCAAGCATGTGTACTTCCTAGAGGGCCGGATCTCGTTCTGTAAGCAGCTACGTGCCATGTGGGTGAAAACAAAATGAGACAAAGAGGGATATGTCTCTTGCTGGCCACCCTTGCTTCAAATGCTGCAGCAGAGTCTTCTCCTCATAGCCCTCAGGAGGTGCCTTGTACAGAGAATCTGTTACGGCATCTCAACCAGATGTGACTGGGGAGGGATGCAGATGTGCCGCCACCCTTCTGGCACAAGTAACAGGCAGCAAAGCAAACGTTTTGGGGACAGCTGCTCTCCCTCTCTGGAGTAGCAGCACACTGTACACACTGAGGCAAGTTCTATGGGTGCAGCCAGACTCAGCTAAGAGGCTTCCACCCATCTCATCTTTGGCAAGCACGTGCTGAGGATGGAGTAGGTTGGATGTAGATGTGTGTGTCTAACGTAGATAGCACAGGGCTAATTTGGCATTGGGGCAGAGGGGAGAAACAGATGCTTTTGGACACATATCATCTTAATCTAACCCAGAACTAGGTCTCCATGGGCTTTTGGGAGCTAGATGACTAACACAGGTGTGAATGCCTCTACTCATGACATCAGCAGCTAGCCAGGATGAAATTTTGCCCTCAATATTTCACTGCTCTTCATACTTTGAAACAAGTAGTCTTTGCCACCTGCCTGCTCCTGATGCTGAGCTGGCCCTCACCCTCCCAAATCTTGCTGTACCTGCAAAAACTGGAGCAGCTCCCCCAGGGTACAACCAGCTAGAAGAGGAGTCAGTCTTTCATGAAAAATAGCAGAACAGCTACACAGCTTTTCTGTGGGGAGCACAGTGGTTGAGCAGCAGGACTGTAACAGTCTTTACCTACGCAGCTCTTCAGTTCTCTGTCAACGGTAGAAAACTCACATCTGTTTCCTCACAGATTCAGAACATTTGTATTCTGGTTGCAAGAGGTACACAGTTAGACAAAGTACTTGGTTTTCCTTTGAGCTGTTGAGAACACTCAGTGACACTAGATGTGTCTTTTCCAGAGATTTAATCCTCTTGTACATGTAATGCTGTATAGAAACAAGGTAAAGCTGATTGAAAAAAACAACATCTTGGATCACACCAGCTGAAATGGATGGGAAAAAACAGATGAGGTGCAGGAGCTGTTCATTACTTCAGAAAGGGAGACATCGAACTTCAGAACTAAAACCAGAATGGTAACAATTGCTCTGAATTTGGCTAATTTAATCAGTGAGATGGTTTGACAGAGAAGATGGTTTCTACCAGTTGCACAAAAAGTTATGCTACTGAGAAGACAGATCCCTTTGAGACAGACACTCAAAGACAGAGAAGTAATTATCACCAATATAACACCAAAGGGTTAGTTGGAAGGAACTGGAAAATTACATTGTGCACAAACCAACTTTTCAAGCACTTTAGGCAGAATTTAGTCACCCATGTCCAAATATGTGATCCACAAAGGATTTGCTTAATCCTTTAGATGTCTGAGAGTCTGTAAGCACTTAAGTTTGCACAGGAAAGCTTAGTTCGGCGTCAACATTTCTGCTACAAAGCACGCCCAATGGAACCATGATACTGGCTGAGCCAAATACTTTTTCTCCATCTCTGCCAAAGACTGTGAGATTCATGACTTGTGCCTCAGTTCAAGGAGGTTGGATCCAGTACATATATTCAAAGCACACCTATAGTTTCCTGATAATCATGAAAGCTTGAGATGCTTTCATTAGCAGGGGTGGTGATGAGAGTCTTTATATATAACAGCTTAGCAGTTACCCTGTGATTTCCTTAAAGGAAGAGGTAAGTTCCCTTGTCTTTGGGTGGTCAGATTCCGTATCATCCACTTCCATTTTGTGTGTGTGTGTGTGTGTAAGTGGACTGCATCAATTGCTTGTTTCCCTGGGAGGCAGGTGGAGCAGCTCCCACATCTCCTGATGAAGATAAGCCTCCTGTGCCAATAGAAAAAGGAAAGTTCATGAGGCCAGAGAAAGGACAGGACAGGTTCTGCAGTCTTCTGCTCTGGATATTTTCCCCAGAAATGGAGACTCCTGAACTCTAGCTCTTGAAAGATGTTGGTTCAGCACAGCCAAACCAGCAGAACTGCTCAGTGTACACAGCTGCAGAGTTGCAGGACCCTAAGAGCTTTTTTGGCTTGAATTCCTGCACCTGGTGACAGTTTAAATCATACATTAGGCATCCACATCCTTCTCTGGATTTTGGCCTAGGGGGTCTATAGTTATTTATCCATGTCAGTGGCATCTATGGACCAAGAGGTCTTGGGAGCTGTGGATATTCCTGCTGACAAGGACCTACCACACAGTTAGGTCCTGTCCCTGATGCTTCATTACTCTGTATTTCCCTTATGCCAAACTCAACAATCCAACAAAGGCTAGCAGTTGCCAATGGTTTCAAAAGGTGCTGATGGCCACAATCCTCAAGGTGCTGGCACAGAGAAGAGGCCACCAACACCTCCCCCTCATCTCCACCCTCCTGAGACACTTTCCTTTACCTTCAGATGGTTGCCAGGGCATGATCAGGGACACCAAATAGTTTCCAAATACTTAGAAACTAGGTTCAGTAAACAAAAGAAAGGTTTTACCTGTTTCCCACCAAGTATAGAGTAGCTTAGGGGTTTTATTTCTATTTATTTATTCATAGCTAAGATCCCACGGGTGTTTCCCCTACAGATAAATTCCAGCCTCTTTCATGTCTTCTATCTTGCTGATCTCAGTTATATCCCAGAATAATTACTTTCATAAGGTAAATACCTGTTGTGCAATTGTTTATAAATTTTAATTTGCTGTCTCAGTTTCACTGTGTTCCCCTGGGTTGTTTTTTTTTGTGTGTGTGTGTGTGTGTAAGGAAAAATGGTAAGGAAGAGCATCTGATTTATCTTCTTAGGTCTATTAACTAGCTTGGATAGGTCTACCATATACTTTTCATTTCCTCTCCAAATGATCCCAACCTTTTCAGTCTCTATTCATATGGAAGTCATTCCATGCCTCCAATCTTTTTTTACTGTCCGCCTCCCTATCTAGTTTTACTGTGTTCTCTCCAGAGCAGGGAGACCAGTGGAGAGCCTGCCATTCCAGGCAGCTGGAGGAGTACCATTTTTGCCATGACACAGTGGGATCCTGCAGTCTCAAACTGTGAATTCCATTTTGTATTTGAGCCTCCATTTTGCACAACATGTTGCATGTGTTTAACCCTGAGCCAAGATGTGGAAACATGCTCCAGTTCTGACAAGGCTGTCAAGGAAAGGTATTAGACACTACCCAAGAAAGCCATTCCATAGAAGTCTGGACTCAACCAGTGCAATTGGCTTTGAACTGTTGGCCCAAACCCAAAGGAAAAATAGATTTTAAACAGAAGGTGCTGGCATGCCTGGTGGATCTGCAGCTTCGCAGTCTCTGCACGTGGCAAGAAGAAAGACATTTTACTCAGCTAGAGATACTGCTCTCAGCAGACCTAGCTGCCTATTGCCACATGATGAACAACTGGTAGGAAAAAAACCTCTTCTTCTGATTGATGGACAGATTCTTAAAGTGAGGTTATGTGGAGAGAAAGGTGGAGTGTCCAGACATTTGTCATGAGGAAAGTTTTACAGTGACTTAAAAAAAAAAAAAGAGGGGGGGGGGGGGGCAGAATACCCAAAAGCAAAGAAGAATCGCCAGACTAGCTACAAATCATAAGGGAACTGGAGTTTCTGTGATTTAAGCACAAATTTGATCTGGTGTGGGTCTAGTGGACACTACTTTGTATGGTGGAATTCCCCTTATATTTTACATTGTAGCTTTTACTCCCACCGACATTTTCTCTATTGTTTTGATTTGTAGCTGTTGTGCAATTCTTTTAATCACTGCTGCACACAATCTGTCTTTGTAACAACCAAGGCTCTTCCAGTCAGTCACAGCATTATATCTTGCTTTTCCAACATGGTCCATGGGGCAGGACACGGGCTGGCCCTGCTCCTACGATGTTTCCATCCAGCCACACACTGCCCTTTCGCAGAGGAGACATTGTATAGAGAGTACTGTCCCACCGGATGTGTCAGCATCCTACATCCAGAGGCCTGGCTGGTACTTGCAGCCTCCACTTCTTGCCAACCCATCTCATCTCCCCAGGGCATTGAAGGCACCTGTGCAGCTTCACCCCTGCAGAGCAGAGCACAGACAGCTGTGCTACTGTCAGCAGAACAACCAGGTAGGCACAGTTTGTAAATGGGAAAGGCCTCTACCTGAGAAAATGGAGTCTGCCACCCACTAAAGGCCTGCTGAAGTTTTGAACAAAACTTTTGAAGCTCTAGGTGGAGTGTCACACTGTGCTGGGGAAGGAGATGATGTGGTAAATGCTGTCATCTGCAGACCTAAGAACCACCTCAGAGGAACCACCTCAGGAAAACATCCTCATGCCCCTTTAAATTTTTCTGTACTTAATCCCAAGCCTTTTATTCATCTTGTTGCCCTCTCACATGATGAAAAAGATCCTCTGAATACTCCATGATGTTCCAGACATGCAAGACCCACCCTACCTCCATCTTTGCCTTGTCCTACCACATCACCTGCAACTTCAGTAGTCAACCAAGTGCACGACAAAGAAAAATAAAATTTTTCAGCTAGAAACTTATGGAAGTGTAGGGCAAGGGGTCACATCAAGGCTTCATAAAAGCTGACTCTGGCCACTAGGAAAGGCAAAGACTTTGAGGCTTGGATAGAGGAGCAGTAGGGAAAGCAGGAAATGTTTTTCTAAATAGCAGAGATAAAGGGGGAGAGTAGAGGGAATGGTAATGGATGTCTTATTCCCTATAGCAGGAAGCTGTTCTTGGCTCTTGAGATTAGTTTGTTACATGCTCTGCACACATGACAAATAAATATTTCTTTTCCCCTCACCACAAGTTATTTTCCTTCTCTATAGTGGGGCTGAATAATTGTTTCTAAAACACCTATACTAATGAATGACTTGGACTGGCCAGGAGCTTTTTCAGTATTTATAACTAAGCCAACAAATTGATAAGTAAACCCTCCCTATTACACACTAAGAACTGGAAACTCTATTCAAATCACTGAATTTACCAAATTAAAGCAAGTGAAGAACAACAACAAAAAGTAAGGGTAGTGGAACACAATGTGCACTTCCTTGGACAATTCTCATTGGGCTGTAATTGTTGAATATGCCATTGTATAGTTTATAGAAAAAGTTACGCCTCCATTACACAAGTCAAAAATACTGCAATTTGTCTGTCACTAGGTACTTGGTGACACACAGAGTGAAGCTAACTTTTCTGCTGTCCTGCCTTGTGCCAGGCAGTGTAAAGGAGAAAGGATCCTGCATCCTCTGGTATGGTTTGTCTTACATATGAGGGCTGGGAAAATCCAGGATAAAAGTTCCTGTGTCTGAAAGAAATACTGGGACAGAAAATGAGGTGATGCTCTTCTGGTCATGCCATTAATGGGATCACTTTCATGAACAGAGAAATTCACTGGACTACAACTGTGAAAACACTGGGGAGAGGAGGGGGTGGTGAAATGAGTTGGTGATTAATAGTCAACTCAAGTACCTCACTCCAAAATTCAGACCAGTGAAATGTCACTGAGCTTTCGGATAGCTCTAGGGGCAGTTTAGAGCTGTTCTTTTCCAGAAGTACTTGTTTCTCCAGGCATATTGGATAAACCCATCTTGTCTTGGTGGAAGAAGCAGCAATTGTAACTGTACCACTGCCTCCTTTGTGTCCAAGCTTAGTGCGAAGAATATTTTTCACGTTTATAAGAAAGAGGGTCCAGGGTCCTTTTCTAAATTAATTCGAGTCTCCTTGGAAGGAGTTCAGACACTTGATCTGTGACCTGACCAGGTCTGTGACCAGGAGGCAATGAGATTGATTCTTCTAATCCTTACAATCCAGCTAATATATCCTGGCTACAGGGAGATGTGGGGATAGTGCAGCGAGCAGTATTGGTGGGTTTTCTTCTTGCATACGTCATAGGCTTTGGATAAGAGGTGGAATAGGGAATACCACTCTCTTTTTCAAATTATTCACTTGCTTTTTTCTCAAGAGAGGATTTGAGGGCTCGTCCCAAACCAACAAGTCCAATTCCAGTCTATCACATCATCTCAAGAGAGGGAGCAGGCATTTCTCCTCCATTTACAGTCTGATTTGCTAACCTGGAGACTGCAGGGCTCGTCACATCCACAAGCTCAGCTTGGCAGAAGAAATAAGCCCTTGGCTCTCAGTATGGCAACCTTCCCCGCAAGAGACTCCAATCTGCTCCATCAGAGCGTGAACTTGCACCAGGGTTACCCACATCCCTAAGAACTAGAGAACTAGGGAGTGTCTCTTCTTTCTCCCCGATTCTCCAAGATGCTACCTTGTCTTTGTTCTGGCCAGCAGAGGGTTAATTTTTGCAGTAGCCAGGAGGGGGCATGGCCAAGACCCAGAGGTTATTCTATACCACCTCCTGTCGTTACTGGGGCTGGGGGGAAGGGACTCTCTTCCGGGCAGAAGGGGCCCTTTCCAGCCAAGTAAGAGTGGCAGAGGGAGGAGTCGGGTAACACCAGTTCCGAGGAATCACAGGCGAATCATTTGCCTATCTCGTACAGTTTGATATTAACAGTTTTGCTGTTACTGTTCGCGTTCTTATCGCATTGCTGTTTCTAGTAAATTGTTCTTAGCTTGTGATTTTCACATTTCGTGCCTCCAATTCTCCTCTCCAGCCTGCTGCAGGTGAAGAGAGGGGAGTGAGCAAGTGAGCAGCGCGTGGTTTGGAGAATCTCTGTGGGAGCACTAAATTTGGGAGTGCCATTCCTAAACAATGACTTATCTGTACCCCAAAACAGGGAAGATGGAGAGGACCAATGTCCCCAAGATACTGTGGAGAAGGGCAATGGATTCCTGCTCTGGCTATTCTCCGACTGCTGCATTGTGACTGAATTTGTCCTGGCTCTCTGTTACATTAAAGCTACCTTATAAGCTTAGCAATGTAAAAAGCTTCAAAGCATAATTTATAAAGTACCCGAAGGTGTTTACTTACACTACCTTTAGTGCAAATGGGAATCAGACTTACAGGCTTTGTAGGTTGTTAGGGATTGTGTAAGGAAACACACTTGGTTTGAAGGAACTACTACTAGCTGAGGAATCACAAGCAATAATTTTCCTTTGGTAGAAGTGAAATAGCTCACACTCATTAGACCAGACAATCCTTGTCAGGGGGCAAGGGCTGTAACCAGCTTGACTGTAGTAGAGATTTCTAATGTGTGCAGTTTCCAGTTGCTGGTGAAAATACCTACGGAGTTGCCAGACAACATTTATCAGCCCACACAATGAAAAAATATTAATTCTATGGAGAAAAAAATGTTGGCACATATTTTTCAATTAAACCTGATGAGGAGGGTGAGGGGAAATTGTCTTTCTTCCCTACAGTCTCTATCCCCTACAAGGGAGTTCCTGTTTGATACAGGAACACTTTGCTTCAAGAGTTACCTAGTGATCTAATAAAGACAATCACAGGATTAAATGTAGAATTTGAGATTCGAGATGAATAGGTTATTTTATATTTTGAAAGCTAAGCAACATAGCTTTACCATGTACAGAACAGACCAGAACTTGGCTGCAGTCAGTGCCTTGAGGAATAGACTCCATCTGGCAATCCTATTCAGTAGCGCAAGAAACACCCAACTATCCTAAGAAAGTTTTTTCCAAAAAGATATGGTAGGGGAGGGACAAAGCTTTTCCAAGCCCATCTTTGCCCTGAAGAATCCTTCCACTTTGCTCTGTTCACTGAATCACGCATTTGAAAAAAACTCCAAACCTCCTATTGAGGTTTAGAAACTCATTTATAAACTGTCACAAAAGCTTGGGATGTTCCTGTTTAATCAAACGATTGCCTTAAGAAATAAGCTCTATTGTAATTTTAAGTTCTGGCAGATGCAGTAAACACATTTGGGTCCAAACCACATTATATTATGTGTGTGCCTTACTTTGGATCAAGTACACTAGTGTTTTCATAATGTGTTTTACACATGAAGCGATGATAACACAACCTTTTTGCACATACTATAAAGAGTCTGCAGATGAATACGTGCACAGAAGCCAGAAAATATCTACATCTATGCTTAAGAATAGGATTATCATTCTCTCACATCAACTGTAGAACTGCAGTGAAATTGATTAGGAGCAGAATAATGTCAAAGGTGCAACATAAGCTTGTCAGTTCTTCATGAGGTCCTGAAAACATTCATTCAGTACGGACAGAAATTTGGCCTGACCTGCATTTGCAAATCCTCTTGCTTTCGTTTTTTGTGAATACTTGAACATGATACTTCTGCAGCAAGATATGGTCACCTAAAATCACCTAAATTAATAATGCAGAATATTTGTGCAAAGTCAAAGTTGAAACTTGTAATGGAGAGAAAGTGCATTGGAAAAAAGGATTCTGAATGTTAAACACAGTCGTTTAGGGATCATTCTTTGCATGCAGCCAAAAGAGCTTGAATTTCAAGTATCAATATGCTCATGATCAACTAATTGCAAACAAGCTACAGACCAAAAATTATTCATAAAGATTATCTGATGAATCACTCCAAATAAATTTCAATAATGAGCAAATGAACGAAATTGTGGTCAAGTGATGGAAACTTTGTGAACAGAAGAGAGGAGGTGAAATTTATTGAGTTTCTTATTAGGAACTATTTTCCCAGATTTGCCTGCTACCATACAGTAACAGAAAAGCTGCAAGAAGCATCTGTGGAGCAGATGAAAAAGTGGGCGGAGGATTTCTTGTCCTGTTCTCCTGCCACAAAGCCCATTCAGTCAGGACAGCTATGGTAGAAATACAGCTGCTTTTGCACTGCCAGTGCAGAGCAATATACAGCAATAAGGAAACTGTATTTTTCACTTTTACTAATTTTTTTTTCATTTTTCCTATGGAAGAACACAAATCATTTTAAAAATACCCAATTCTCTGAGCACCACCTTTTAAAATGTCTTTCAAGCTTGCTACTACAGAATAGTTCAGCTGATTCAGCAGAGTCCTGGCAGGTTTAAAGTGGCATGAACAAGATCAAAATTTGGTCATTAGTGGAATTCAAGCAATTTCTACCCAAGTAATTGCTACCCAAAAAAAGAATTGGATCTTGTTCTGAATGTATATGAAACCCAGTTACTTTTGATTGAGTGACTAATAGGGAAAATACACACTGTCTGTGGAGCTCAGATCCAGCTCTTCAAAAGATTCAGCATTTCTCATGTTTACTTTCACTACATGGTACCTCTTCCCTTCATCTAAGATTCTTGGCTCTCTACAAGTATCTATGCATAAGGAAGGGAGATTTTATCACTACTGATAATAAAACTGCAATGCAAAAATACAGCAAGCACTTTGGTTTATGAGTGCAAATAAAACATTTCACTTCAACACACTGAGGACAGATTTATTTTCACTTGCTTCTTTATGAAATGGCTCCCTATACCACCGCATACATTTGCACATACATACAGGCAGAATAGAAAAGAAATCGTGCTGGTTCTTGGTTGCCCTCAGAGCTGCCAGAGTTAATGTATGGTCCAAGAAGAGTTTTCCAGCGGAATTTTAACCTTTTCTTCCAACAGAGATTCATGGATTTGATTTCTGTCATCACTGAAGCCAACAACAAAACTATTGTTTATTTCTGTGGGAAAAGGATCAGGTCCCTTATTTGCAATTTTGGCTTTTTTCAGAATTGTGTATTTTTTTATTAAAAGGAAATAAATCCCTATCTGCATTTAATCACACAACTAGCATGAAAATGAACTCAATGAATAAAAATGTCAGGAGTGGGAAACGATAGGGTTCTCTCTTAGCCAAGTTTTCTGTCTAAAATTAGCCTGCCTTTTTGGATTTACTGCTGTTATTAAGTGAATGTCCTTTTGACAATAAAGCAGTGCTTCTTGGATTTAGACAGTGTTGTGAAGAATATGATAAAGTGCTCTGTGATGTATGACTTTGATTGACTCAGGGGACCTTACTGTTTCGATGCTGTGGTCTGTTCTTTGTTTGCTAGATGAAGACTCTGTTCATTTAATACTCGGTTCAGGACTAGAAGTTGGAGAAGGATGTGTGTAAAGATGTAGAGTACCTTGTTTCTGCCATACTAACATGATGAATTATAGTGTATTAAGAAAGTGTTGACACATGTGGGAATAGACTCTTGACATGCTTGCCAGTAATTAAGGCACATTGTATGTAAAGTCACTAAAAATGTTGGAGGCTTATTCTTTGTTATAGGGATGTTTTGCCAAGTGCTGTTATTCATAGTCTTGATGGAAAATACTTGTATCTTAGAAATTGTTGTGGTTCACACAATAATGAAGGCAACAGAAAGAGATTCATTAGTATGAATTTTTTTAATGTTTCCAATAACTGGATAGGTAATCATTTTCCTGCCAGAGAGGAAAAAGTGTTCTAAGACAGCGCCTCACTGATAAATTACCTGAGCATTACTAAAGCAGTCACAGGGTTTGAGGAGCTACTCCTCAAGTGTAAGGGACTCAGCATCCTCTGCACAAACACCCCGAGCCTGCCCCTGAAACCTGCTCTTTACGTGCACCTCCTCACAGTCATGGCCAGGGCCATAACTTCCCTGCATTTGGCTCCTGAGAAGTTGCCAAGGGCAGCCTCCATGCCTGGAGGAGGGAGCAGATGAGTACCTTACAGGGAGCTGCAGCTGCACTCCCTGGTCCCCTGTGGACCCACAGGGGCTCAGTGACAGTCTTGGAGTGCGGCCCTCATGCCCTCCACAAGATGCCACCTCCTAGCCCTGGTCCATTTCCATGGACCCCACGCAGCTCAGGGGCCCTAAATTCCTCCAAGATTTATACTGGTAAGATAAGCATATTAGTCCATCAGACACCTTGTGCAGGGCATGGACCTAGATGCCTACATGATGTGTTGTATCATGCTGCTATCCCATGCTCATTCTGGAGAAATTTGTCTACTTCTCTATGTTCCAGCTGGATGAACCTGTCCCTTTCCTACAACTTAAGCAGTACGGCTGCTGACATGAGGCTCTCATGTGCCCTAAAGTATATTTAAACCTCTTCTTGGCTTTGTTCCTTTTGTTGGTGAAAGGTGAGCACCTCTCCATCATTTTGAGGGGCAGGGTTTGGCACGGAATTAGCACAGTACCAGTTTCCTTAGGTTTCCCCAAGGAGCCTGTTGAGTTCATTGTAATGCAGCCCGGGCCTATCCTCCCTTTCTTGCTTTATGATATTTTGTTTCCTTTCTTTCTGAATAGTTTTCTTGAAGACTGAAAAGCAATCATGAGACATTTCAGCCAACTCCCTGCTAAATCCTAAGATATGCCCTATCTAGATAGGTTTTTTATGTGTAATGCATACATTTAGCAGAAAGATTTTATTGAGGAAGTTGGCAATTAGTGTTTGGTAAATGCTGAAAAATTTGGTCTGTGGAGAGAATTTAGTACTTGATTCAAAATTACAATACACCACTGAAGGACAGACATTAGAGAGACTGAACAGAGCTCGTAGGCTGACAGTTACTCAAGCATTTAGTATGAATAAATGCATATCTCTCAATGTGAAATTTCTCAGCAAGACTGTGTGCAAGTGTGGCTGCTGAATGCGTATCACCATACTTAACAAGTCAAATGGCACCTATATCAGTTCCAAAAAGCTCACGGAAATACACCACAGTGAGTGTTACAGGGCTGTGCTGCATACGTCCATGCTGGCACAGTTCGACTCCCTGGAAAGTGTGACATTCTGTGATTCAAAACCATCCTTGGATGTTGAGGGTAACACCATTCATTTATAAAGCAAGTGACAGGTTCACAGACAGCACAACTAAGCATCAAAACTCTCAGAAGACAAAAGTAAATGGGAAATTATTTCAAGGGCACTTTTTAGTCTTTCTCTCTTTTCCACCTTCTGTTACACTGTTCAGTATCAGAATTTTCCTCAGATTTCCCTACAGTACTGTGCTTAAATGTGAATTCCAGTATCTTTTGATTTATCCAAAATATTTAGTTCAATGAATTGTATTGTTTACACTGCCAAGTTCTTTTATATCTTTCCATTGGCCATCATAGCCTCCACAGAGTATACCAGCCAAATATATAACCTCTACATATGTTTCTACTAGAGTAACTGGACTCCAATTAAGTCCAATTAGTTTTTACTCTCAAGAATTTAATCACATCCATCACAGCACATTCAGTAAATCAGAGCTTTTCTTTCCTACCTCGTTAGAGATTTACTTTAACATTCAGCTCTTGGGACTGTATGAACCTTTCAGCTCTTTAAGGAAATGATAAAGAGAAAAGGATGGAGAACAAAATAAAATCCCAAATGGTGTAACAGAGGTAGGCGGGGAATGATACCACTGCTTCTCACAGTACCAGATCCAAGGGGCGTCCATTAAACCATGAAGCAAATGAAGATGTAGTTTTACATGCAAAGTCCCGTAACTGATTGCAAAAGAGGTTTGTGGAAGGCAAAGGTATAAAAGTGGTCAAAAAGGGATTACCTGGATTAGTGGAGAATAAGCCATTAGTGGCTATAAAAATGATGGCTTAGCTGCAACCTGAGACAGACTGTGGGAAGGGTGGTGGGGGGAAGCATCCCTCCAGCCTGCCCTGCTCTCTGCTCTTCCAACTCAGCCAACTCTGCTATTCAAAAATCTCTTAAGTTATGGCAACTTCTGGTCTGACCCAACCAGACTGGAAGCCCCAGCTCTCCTGTATTTTCATTATGAAGGTGGTTTTTTGGATAGCTCATTGCAAAAAGATGCTAAACTTCTTTTATTTTTTTTTTGATTAAAAAAAAGGAAGCATAATCTAGACTATTATGCTGTGGAAAGGCTGAAGACGTGCTCTCATCTACAGCACTGGAGTCCTTTTTGATCCTGTTTAACAAGACATAGAAGACATTTAAAAGATTCCAAATGCTGCAATGAAAATGATTCAAAGAATTAATAGTGTGGGAGGGAATTTCTA
Organism: Platysteira castanea; assembly: GCA_013397175.1. NCBI lineage: Eukaryota > Metazoa > Chordata > Aves > Passeriformes > Platysteira > Platysteira castanea. The sequence goes on from VYXC01000364.1 coordinate 272,884, forward strand.
CAGGAGATATAAGTAAAAAAAGAATAAACAGGACCATTTATTTTACAATGGACAAAGGAAAACATATGGTAGAGATATGTAAAAAGTGCAGTGTGTGTAGAAGTCCAAGAATATGTTTCTAACCATACTCTTCTAGACTAAAAAAAAATGCATTCAATATGAAGCAAAATACAACAAGTGAAAGAAGACAGATTTGTTTGCAATTCCTAAATACCTTCTAAAGATTACTGCTACCACGCATCTTTGAAATAAATATATCCATGGCACACAGATTTAACTGTTTTCTTAGGGAAGAAATTTTTCTGTTCTGTTTGCTCTTAAAGAGTTCCAGCCCTGTTTCAACTCAATTTAAAAAAATAGTGTCATTGACATTTTTCATTTTTCAAATTGAATTTCAAAATGCAATTTCAAGCCAAGTTTTTTTAACATTCAGAATGAAAGTTAAGGAAGAATCTTATTTCCTGTCAGCTGGCATTGGTTTTCATATGTTTTTTGTCCGGTATTGGGCTGTTTCACTTTTTATGGGAAAACAGATCTTTCTCAAAATTGGCTAAACATAAAAACAACCATATTGTTGTAATGTAACTTTCAAAAAATGAATTTGAATTTTATTTTCACAAAAATTAAAATGAAAAAAAAAAAAAAAAGGGTGATACATGAAGGAGATTCTCATGACAGCCAGTTCATCTTTTGGAAATATCCTTCAAAGTAACCACTTTGAATTTACTTTAGTTCAGAAGTTTCAAAAAGAGACTTAGAGGCAAAAAGAACAGTAGGAGCATGCACGTTGAGAAGTGGTGACGCAGAAGGGAGGAACTGCAAATGGATATGGCTGTTTGTCAGCCATCCACTAATGACAGGTTAATGTGATCCTAGAGAATAAGCAGGTATAAGCAGACTTAGCACAGAATACTGAGTCAAGACTAATCTTCATAGAAGTGTTGTAGCTGCTGTCAGTGATTCTGGGATATTAGTGTAGTTCAGCTATTAGTAAAATACAGCTTAGTGGTTCCTACATTTCTGGCAGGTATTTATGTCTAGTTTGGGGCTTGATCTAGTAAATCTTATTCAACTGAAAAAACACTGTCCAACCAACAAAGAAGTGATGGTGGATCATCTTATGGTGCTCACACTTGGACTTCATTGGGTCGAAACTTCAACTGAAGGTGGCAAAAGTTCTGCCTGAGTAAACTCCGAGTGAGGACTTCCAGGTCTGTCCCAATGGGACTGCTCTCAGGAGTAAGGGTTGAACTGTTATACCACAAAATACCAGCTGTAGTTACGTTAACCAGGATAAAATTTCAAGGGATATCCAATCTCCAGGCCTCAATGTAAAGCTAATCACCAGCTGGACTACAGAACAAATTTCCCCTCTGGTATAATATCACACAATTATATGCATTATGAGGGTTTAAAATCTGGCATTGGCTGTGCTATTGTTGGAACTAGGATAACCACTCCAGTTCCAACAAGAGGCCATTCATCTGCGCTAATTTGTAGGTTAGAGAAGGTTTTAAAATAGGAAGTCTTTTCTTATGCAAATAGGGACCTGGTAAGAAACCAGGGGCCTGAAGGCAGTGATCTGGAGCATCACCAGATCACAGAGGATAAGCGCCAACATGCCCACGAACAGGGCAACCTTTAAAACCAGGTTTTCATGGCATCATAATGTAATGAAAGCCTTAAGGCTGAGTCTCTACACGAGGATGAGTTTAACTTAGATTTTGTATCCAGCTTTTAAAATATTGCTAACAACCCTCCAGTCCAGAGAACTGGGAAGAAGGAATAAAACCAGAGAAATTAATCCTAATAAATTGTTCTCCCTAACAACTGTTTTCCCTTTCATTGCGTTCCCTGGATTCATACATGACTGTATTTGAAGTATTCAGCAAACTCTGTGCAAACAATGAGAACTTTCGCTTTTGATCCATGACTGTGGGTTGTTTCAGGGCTGCGCATTGGATATGTAAGACACATGGCCTTGGTTTGCTTTCTACGAGCTGACTTTAGCCCAAGGCTACTCTGGAGAAAAAGAGTTTCCTCTCTGCCTTATTTCTTAAAGCTATATCTCTTCTTGAAATCAGAGAGTTTCCCTCCTCACTGACCAGGGAGCTGGCTCCTTCCACTCCTTTCAATTTTGAATTTTCCAGTGGAGGAGTCTTTCCCCTGTACAAATCTTGCTTATGTCTGCTGTATATGAGCTTCCTGCACTCACTCATGTCATGTAGAGTCCCTTGAACCCTTTGGGTACCTGGGGATGAACACTTTCCTACATCACTGGCAGCCTTTGGGAACACCCTGCAAGACTGATATGAAGTGGCAGGATAGATTCAGAGGTATAGAATCTTTCATGTTGGAAAACACCTCTAAGTCCATCAGGTCCAACCATTAACCCAGCACTGCCAAGTCCACCACTAAACCATGTCCCTAAGTGCCACAACCACATGATGATGAAGACAAACTCACGTTCTTCCAGCCTGAGCCTTTAACATCACATGCCTTCTGTATATACAACCAAGCTCAATAGGGGTTTACTCAGTAAATACTAATACATGGGGTTTCCATCATTTCTTGACAGATGAATCCAGGTTTCAGAGAAACCAGGACAAGTGGAAGATGTTTAACACCTTGTAATCCCCTAGATAATGACCTCAAAACAGGCTTCCAGCAGATGCTTCCGACACAGACTCCACACTGGTAGCCACCAAAAACCTCTTCCACTGATAAATACCAGCATGGGGTACCTTGAACTCTGCTTTGTCTGTACCTGGTGTCTCAAAGCAGCCTCTGAACTAAAATGGACCTATGGTTTTGCAGCAGTGCTGGTCAGCCATGGTCTCACATGCTATAAGCTGTCATTGCAAGCCTGGGTGTGATCACAGTTACCATCTCTTGTTGAAGAGACATGAGAGAAGCAGAAGCACAGGACCCCAGGCACAAACACGGTGATCTGCAGCTCCTGGTTTAATAAATATTTCCTCATAGGTCCACCTACCCCTTTCATTGGATAGCTGAAAGTAAAACCTCAGCTTTGTGTCATCTGAGTGTAAACCATTAACACAGATATAATTTAATAATTTTAAAGTTGTCAACAGCCTAGATTTGTCGTGGGAGATTTGGATATTTCATGCAGGTAAGTAGGAAGATGGTGTCAAACATGCTTGCAAGAAGAGCAGACCGAACTTCAGACGCAATTTCACATCCTCCCCTTGGCTGTGATCTGCTGGGGGAGTATCACTCTGTGGGACTGCAACACACTAGTCACACTTCCAGCTCCAGATATTTCTGCTCTTAAACACTGGGAAGTCTTTCTGTTCTTTCTTCTTCTACCTACTTAAATTAAAATTTAAACGCAATGGAAAACACTTTGAAAGGTTAAAAGAATAATGTAGTGCCTTTTAGTATCAAAGCCAAGTATCAAAGCACCAAGTATGTATTCCCAGCTTATATAACTAAGGTTATAAACACATCAGATGATTTAAACACAATTCCCATAAGTGTAAGACAATAATCAGAGTAGACAAAAAAGATAAGGCCTTTGGCAGTGATGCAGAATAGGGCTGTTTTGTCATTAGGTGGAAAATGGTGTATTGGTGGGTACTTGGGATAACATTCAGTTCTAATTCAATTCTTTATATTCCCAAACTCAGCAGGGTGTTTTCAGACAGCAGCTACACCATCTTAGACAACTCTCCCAATGTAGTACACTTCTGCAAATGTCCAAGTTCAGCACGGCACAACATGCCAGAAAATGTCTCTTCTAGAAAGATACTGTAGCACATAATAAACATAGGAAGAAATGAGGAGTCCCCAGAGCAACTCAGTGGAGAGTGCCCTTACAGTGAGGATATTTTACAGGAGGCTCATTTTTATTTGCTTTCATTATTTAATATCTTTATCTGTGATCCAGTATAAAAATTCTGCATCCATTCCTTGCAAAGTGTGTAGATGACACAAAAACCATAGAGTGGTATATAATGAGAAAAGCAGATCTGTTCTACATGGAATCTAATTTTTAGGGTAACTTGATCTCTCTAGGAAAAAAAAAAACCAAATATATTTTAATGTGCACTTAAATATAACTCTGAATTTCCCAGATAGTTTGTACACTGAAGAACTGGACTATATTTTAGAAAGAGAAATTTAGAAAAAGATTTAGAGGTCATGGCTGATAACCAGCTGAGCTGCACAAGAGTTCCTCATTCAATGCAAAAAAGAAACAAAAAGAGAAAATGGGATCTTTGTATTTGCAAGCAGGGGACTATAAAACAAGGATGGAAAGGCAGATGCTCACTGTTCCTTGGAGTATTACTGAAAGGAGAGCAGGTCCAGCTTCAGTGTTCACATTTTAAAAATACTATTGACAAACAGGAAAGAGTTCAAGATAGAAATGCAAATATACTTGCAATTGGCAAAAGCTGTTGTGAGATCCTAAAAATAATAAATCTCAATTCATTTAATTTATCCAATAGGAGGATAAATGGTGATTTATCCGTGGTTTATAATAGAACTGGCTGGCTATTCTCTCTCAACAATAGAAAATAAAATTTCCACAAGAATTTCTATAAAGAAAAAATAACGTTAATTTTCCTTCAGGACAAGCGAAATTAAATAGCTCACTGTAAGCCACTCTGTTTCTCATTTTTTTCTGTTGAAGGTAACTTTAAACTTCACCTTCTTGTGAACACATTTATCTGTGCTATAGGTACCTGTTTTCTCCTACAGGCCAGCCACAGAGTAATTTGTCACTTAATTCGGAGTTGTGTATAACATTACAGGAGCTATAGTCCAGCCAAGAAGCCTCTGCCTAAGCTGAATAGAGATAGTGTTTGTTCAGGCTGTAATTCCCAGGAGCAATGCAGCATTATGGGAAAATATTTGTTTTTAATATTGAACTGACACAAAAGAAAGCCCTGGTCAATCAATTTAGTACATTCAAACAACAAGGGTCCTACATTAAAGAAAATGATAGTTTTGTTTAGATTGGTTGGTTTGTTTGTATGTTTCCATTCTGGGTTTCCTTTATGTTAATAAGGCTTTTCTGTGTATGTCATTTGGAGTGAAAACAAATGTTGACAAGTCGCATCTGCCCACTGTGTGAAAATTCCAAATTTTGTTTGGTTTTAGCTTGCAAGTAGCTGTATTATATTTCCTATACCAGGGGGATCTCTGAATTAGTAGACAGAGACACGACATCCAGTAGGTGGAATCTGACACTATATTAATCTGAACTAGATAAATGCCAAGATTTTAACAAGGGAGGGAATTAAACACTGTAACAGTTTATCTAGGAATGGGATAGACTGTCTTCCATGTGTGATATTTGAAGATGGGCTATCTTCCTATCTGTTCTAGCCGGTGATTCAATCCCACGGACTGTGTTGTAACAGATAATAACAACAATCCCTCCAGCCATAACGTCTAAAAGTGCATGAAGTAGGATTGCAGGGAGAGAAAATGCTAGAAACCCTCAGTCTTTGGGGCCAGAGAAGAGGGGTGGTTATGTTACACCACTGGAACACCTTTCCTTGTCCATCCATAATACAGCTTCAGTGTAATTAAATATTTCATAGAATTACCTTGTAATTGGTCTGTGGTTTGAAGTCTGACTTAAGTTTAACATTGGAACTGGTACTGTGTGCCTTGCACTCAAGGAGTCTTTCCCTTGCTTTCTCATTTCTCTGATGCTCTGTTTGGAAACAAATAAACAACCTTGCAAATGGCCTATTCTGGTTCCTAGACCAAAGGAGGACAATTAAAGACTTCTGAAAATGTTTTTAAATTATCATTTTAATTAGCATAGAAGTATTAAATGAGAACGCTGTATGGCCACTTAGTAAAAATGGTAGTGAAAATGCAGACAGAATCTCTCACCTCCCACAGTGTCACTCTGTTAGTTGACTCCTGTTTTCTGGAGGATGTTGACAAAATGGGCAGAGATGAAAGCCTGCAATAAAGAGAGCGGGATATTCTAAACTCAAGTTAATCCATCCAGAGAACAGGAAAACCTCTTTCAGTAACAAAATAGGCCTTTTTAAGGTGAGTAATAGCAGGCTTCATCGACTGACAACAGTCTACTGAACACAAAGGAAGTGTGACTTTTCCTTTTTCTTCGCCATGGCTCAATAGCTTTGTTTCAACTTGTCAGTCAGTTTGTTTACAAGGAAAACCTCTTGTGCAAAGAGTACCTTTCCTTGTGCAACATATTCCAATGTACCCACCAAAATGACTCTGCACCGCTGTGCTACCTGATAGCCTTTCACATGACAAAGTGTTGGGGTTACGTGTCCAGCAGTGCAGCAGGGGCTAGTTAAGGTTTCCAGATATACAGCACTCAAGCAGGGACCAGCCTCACCGTAGGTTTTCCCTCCATTATTGCCAAATGACAAAAGCTCAGCAGCACACAGCACCATTAAACTGACTGATGGCAAGAAGTCATCAGAAAGCACGGTTCTGTAAATCTTTCCCTGCACACATAAAAACTGGCCTCAGATTTCCCTGCCCCCTCCATGCACACGCATACACATGCATTTCATAATTTCCCAGGAAGCCTAAACAAATTGCACTGCATTTGAAGCACTACCTCACAAAACAAAGCCCTCAACATCTCATTACGCAAACACTTGAGCAACGTTCATTATGAATTCTCACAACTAATTTCTCCCTTTTTGAAGCACTGTAGGAAAATAACAGTCTCCCACTTTAAAGACATGGGAAAAAAAAGGGAAAAAAGAGGCTTATGTCACCAGGGTTTTGGAGACGGAGCTTGTGTGAGATGCAGTTAGAGGCGAGGGCTCACGTATCTGGGAAAAACTCTCCCAAACATCCATGGGAGACCCTCACCCACAGCTGAGGAAACAACGACAACTCAAAATTTCCCGGGTTTGGTCTCACTCCATGCTTAGCCCCGGCTGCTCTAAAATTAGACCTGTTTTACAGACTTGGCTTCAGCTGCAGCAGGAAGCAGGGGCAGCGCATGCCAGTCCTGCAAATTTATTATTAATAATAATGGGGAGGCGCTCCCAGGCTGGGGGCAGCCCCACATGCCAGCAAAGGCACAGTGGATGGTCCCCATGCGGACGCGTTCGCCATCTGCAGTGACTGAATGGAGCAAGGGTCGAGCAGTGCAAATGTTGTTATGATTAGCCCTCACAGGGGATCTTTTTTCATATAAGCTGTCTGTTTGTTTGACAAATCTGAAGTGGCCAGCAGAAATGTATCACCATCAGTGATGCTCTTGTTGGAAAGACTTTCTCAGGCCCACTGTGGTATGTTTAGGAGGAGAGGCCCCTCCTGGAGAAATCATAAGCTACTCCAGGTCCCACAGGGAGGTAGGAAATAAGGCCCATTTTCCTGTGTGACCTGACAGCCAGTTTAACTTGAGGCAGAGTCTTGGTTAGTGTAAGCAGTTCTCAATTGAGCTTGCAGCCCTAAGAAGTCCGAAGAAGAGATTTGCATATGAGTCATTGGGTCAGTCTTTGCTCATGCTCCTGCCCCAGGTGGACTCTGGCAAGACCTGTGCAAAGGCTGGTTGGGCTCTGCCCACAGCACTGCCTACGCTGCCAGGGCATCCCCTATACTGCCCAGGGCATAGACATACCCTACAGGGATGCAGGGTGGGGAGAGGGCGCCTATCAGTGCTCTAGGACTCCCTCTCCTGCTCTCACCTCTCCTGAGATTTGGCCTTGTCATCTGTCATCAGCATTTCTTCCTGGTCCCTGTGATGTCTGGTAGGCTCTGTGTAGCTCTGGTAGGAAAGGAGGACCCAAAAGGTCCCCACACCTCCTGCTGCTAGGGGAAAACAGCAGCACATTTTACATCACACTAAGTGTGGGACCTCCACGAAATCCAACATTTCTCCAAGGAACAGCCCCACTTACACCCTTTCTCTCTAGAGAGAGTTGCCTCCACATTGCTTTTAATGACTTCAGTAACAAAAACATATAGCTCTTCCCCATGAAACTTGACTGTCATCAAACTAAGAAATTAACTTTTTCTACAGTGCTGTTAAGAACACATAATGTTTATAGTCCTGACTCTGAAAAATTGGAGCTTTCCTGAGGTTCAGAAAAGAAGGACCAGTTTAGCCTCTAGTCCCCAGAAGCGGCATACAGAATCCCCCAGTTCCCAGCCCTTTCCTTTAAAAACATTGGCTCAACTGCTAACCCAGAGCCCAGGCACTGAACATAAAAAAATCCCTCCAAGCATTCAGTAAACAATGTCTGTCCCCAAAATAGCTTTCTAGTTTTCTTGTCATGTACTTCCATGCATCAGCTTATGTGACCTTGAACTGGTATCATATCTCACTAGGGAATTTCCCCTAGTATTTGTTGCTGCAACTCTTGAAGTATGAAGAATGAAGTGCTGGACTCTTACACTCCTTTATTTCCTCCTTTCATTTATTTTGGGCTTGATGGGGAAAACATATGACTGGATATGTCATTACAGGCAGACAATCTGATAATCACTAGCTGATAGGACAGCAACTCCAAAAACTCTGTCTGTAGCCAGTTGATTCTCTTGCTGTAATGTCATGAGACTGCAGGGGTGAGGGATAGAGACACTGATAATTTTTTTCCTTTTCAGAAAATGCTGTAGCCTCTGTACACCATGCTCAAGACTTTTGAAAGAAATATTTTGGAGCATTTCACATTCCTTTTCTGCTTATTTACGACTACCTAAAGCCTCTTTACAGAGATCTCCATACTAGTTTGTTTCTGTGGATTTGGGATATGCATTCTAGTGGTCCATATGCAGCATTTCACAAAGCAGATTGTACATCTTCCCAAGGTGCAAAGAGGGGGTCCCAGAAGTCGCACTACTATTTCTCCTGTAGGAAAGGCAAGGTCAGCTATCAGCCACATCCTCTTTTTGCAAGGAGGCCTCTCCTTCTTGGCAGAGGAGGTGCTCCGTGGCACTGAGTCACAGGAGTGAATGGGTGTGGAGGAGGTAGAGGAACTGGTCTTCCCATGCACTTCCTTACCATCACCTCTTTCACGGCCTTCTGTTGCTGTCCTAGTTCCTTGTTTGTTTTTTACTCGTGCAATGAACAATAAGATAGCTATAGAACCATAGAAGGGACAAAGGGCCTAAAACAGCTACTTTCCCATGATGGTAGAGGACAAAACCGGCCAAAGACCCACCAAGAAATGCAGTACCTGAGCACCAGGGAGGCAGAAAGTCTGCCAGAGCAGCCTCAGCCGCCCCCTGCCTGGGTTTCCAGCACCCTGCAGCAGGGCTGCAGGGAGGGCAGGCAGGGGCTGCACGGCAGCTCTCTGATGAAAAAGGGCTCGACTTCTGTGAAAGCCGACACTCACAGCCTGCGGTGTCCCTGCCACTCCGGATCCCAAGGCCCTGGTTTACTGCAGGAGCTGTGAAGGACAGCCTCGGGCTTCACAGCAGGAGAAAATACAAGGGATCAAGTATACAGAGGCACCTCATAAAGTACCCCTTCAAACCACATGCGGATTTACAAGAGGGAAGTGAGCGGCCCTCGGGGGGCTTTTACTTGCCTATTAGCACTGGCCAGTGCAGGGTGCATGCCCAGACCCTGGGAGGGAGCAGTCTGCACAGCCCCATGACTTCTTTCAAGTGCAGACAGGCAGCTGCGTACACACCTCTGGGCTGCAGAAGGGCTCGATGGGGCACGGTTGCTGCACCAGGTCAGGCAATAGCATCCTCCAATTTATTTTCCACCAACTTCCTTTACCACTTCTGTCCTCCACTGGGGAGGCACAGAATCAACCTGAGGGGAGACTTGGGACAGCACACTGACAGCCAAGGATGTCGTCTGTGCTCAAGTTCCCTGGGTAAATGTGGGGCTAAGGAACAGGCACGTCCCTGTCAAGAAAAACACTTAAAGCTTGAAACCAGGTAAAAGCTGGAGGCATGGAAAGAGGAAGGAAAAAATAAGACAAGAAAAGAAGGAAGAGCAGAGTGGAATAAAAGAGATATGGAAAAGTGCACGGCTGGAGGGTGGAGCTCCTTTGCAGAGAGAGGGCAAGAAAAGCAGTCCCTCTGGATCACAGCGGGTTGCACTGGAAGAAGAAACGTAAAGGAAGGAGAAACATGAAGGAAGGAAAAAAAACGAGAGATGGGGAGAGGTACAGGGGAAGAAGAAAAAGATAATATCAGAACAAACAAATTTAGGACAAAGGAGGAAAACTATGTACTGGAGGAGCTGAGTAGGAGAGCAGAGCAGGAGGAAATAAGAATCCAAATGAAGAGAGATTAACACAGAGTGCTCCCAAAGGAAATGAACTGGGCACTCTGAAACAGTGTCAGACATAAATAAATCAGACAGGAACATTTGGACACTTGGAAAAATGAGAGGAAAAATACAGGGTGATATACTATAGCAGGGAAAAAGTGGGGTGGCAAGAGAAAAAAAGGAAAAACTCCTAAAACAGAGAAAGAGAGGGAGTGAGCCAGATAATCCAAGCAGTCCAAACGTATTTACATGCACACTTTGAGGTGTTTGCTCTAATGAGCAGTTAGGACAGCAAAGAAAGTATAGAGTAATGCAATCACATCATTTATATGGGCAAGTGGGGATTTTGCAAGCTGGAGGATATATGCACATAATAATTGTGGGTGAAAGTTGGGAGGCCAATAATTACAGCAGTAAATCATAATCCTTTTAATATATTATCAGTTTGATACCCAAGCAATAAATGCATGTGCATAAGGGGTTTGTGTTTTAGAAGTGGCAGGAAACTTGACTACAAAAACAAAGGGAATGGAGAAGCTCAGTTCTCCCTTTCTTTTGAGTGAGAGAGTGTAATGAAATCCACTCCCTCTCTCCCCCATCTCTGTCATGACCATCATTACTAGACTTGGCTGGGAGTTTCACAGTGCAGTTATTTTCTAATGGGAATGCACTTACTACAAAACCGAAATTTTCCACAAGAAGATTTTGATTTTGCTGTAGAGAAAAATCCTATGAGAAAAATTTGAACCAAGTGTTTCATTTTGGGTCACTTCAACCTCAGCCAAAATTGAAAAAAAAAAATCTATATGAAAGTTTTTATTACACTACTATTAGTGGAACCTGGACATTTTCAGTTGGGAATAAAACATCTTTAAAGTTTAACAAATCAGTTTACTCAAAATTTTGTTACAATCATTGTATCTGTTGCTTTGTAGTAGGAAATACTCGGTGTGCACATGCATATGCATATGCATCCCCCATATGCCAACATGTGAACAAACAAGTGAATAAAATTAAAGGAAATAAAGGGAATAAATAAACATACAGAGTTTATCCTAATTTTGAGCTGATTGCAAATGAAAGCCATTGTGTAAGCACTCTACTAGGCCATCTGTGTATTTCTTTTTTTCTGAAGGGATTTGGTGATCCTCTGGCAGGAAGGGAGAAGAGAAAGTTGTTAATTAGTAATTTAGAGCACATATGTAGTAAGAAACACCAATCTATGTTCTGAAATGGTGAAGGGTAGGAACTCTACCATAACCTTCACTAAGCAGTTCCAGTGATTAATTGTCTTTTTGTTTAAAAATACATTGCTTTCTACTCGACTATGGTTGCCCAGTTTCATCTTCCAGTGGTTGGACTTTACCACATCCTTTGTCTGTCAGAGCAAAAGAGTGAACTGTGACCAAATTCCTGTTCCCTATGTACATATTTATAGATTGTGATCAAGTCACCTCTTAATCTTTTCTTTGCTAGATAAACAAGCTCCTCAGGCCTATCACAGTAAGACATATTTTCCAGACCTTTCATTATTCACATGGCTTTCCTCTTTGAACTCTCTCCAATTCATCCAGCACCCTTCTCCAGTTGGGGAAATCAGCACTAAGAACAACATCCCACAGGGGTGCCAAAGGCAAATGTAGCCTTCTGCTTCCTATTTAGCAGTCTCAGGACCAGCTCTTTGGAGGACAGCCTTTTCCAGCAACTCCTGCTTGACTCACACACTAATACCTCAGTCCCACCTTCTTTGTAGATTTAGTGGCCAGATCCACCGAACACATGCATGGAGGGGAGGAGAGAGGTTTAGGCGTGAGTTGTGGTGCCCTCCTCCCAACCCCACTTATTGTATATGGGTGCAGGTCACCCACTTGGGTTTGATTTGGGGGAACTGAGTCCCTGCCAGGGGAAAACAGTCAGGAAGCTGGTTCTCACACGCATCCCAGCCTCTGCCACAGGCATTAGGATCTGAATGAGCAACTGATGATTAGTCTGGGGAACTGAACTAAGTCTGATTTGACGTCAAACCCTGCACCACATGTAGAGACCCCAGTGTGAGATGCTTTAATCTGCTACTCCACTCCTATTCAGCCAAATAATTTGCTAATGTAGATATGGTTAGTGATGTCCAGAATCTGACTGAAATCCTACTAAAAAAAAACCCAAAAAACCCACTTGGTTGAATCCAGCTTCTTAGGTAATCATGTCTATTCATGTCTGCATTTCACCCTTTTTCCCTCCTGTGTTACTTTTTAGGAACAATTATATGTAAACTCCAAGAAAAACATCTTGAATGGCAGAAGACCAACCATCACTTCTTTGAGGACTCCATTCAAAACATCAAGCAAATTATAAATTTCCACTGGCAATTGCATTTTCAAAGCAATCAGTGTGCCAGCATTTAACGCACTTTCAGTGTGACATGTCGATTTCATATCCGTATAACTAATATTTATAAGTATTTAAGGACATATTTGTTTTCTTAATCAAATTTACATCATGTGACAAGCTTAATGCCATACAGAATTCAAAGTACATTACATCAAATACTATTAGCTATATTTACCACAATAATCTTGTTTTAAAAATGTATCTCGTTAGCTGCATAAACATTTATAAAAATGGGGGTTTTAAAATTTATAATCTCTTTCACAGAGTTAGTAGCAGTCTGACAACAACTTTAATTTCTCTAAGACCAGAGAAAGTCAAATGGAAATGCACAGTTGGTGTCCTCACCCTATATGTGTCATACAAATAAGACTATATCTTTCCAGTTCTCTCAAACTTTCCTAGTGTTCAATGTCTTCTAGAAAACCATTATTTATAGTCAAAGGAGTTTTTTGACTTGTTCTTTTCAAACTTGTGGACAGAAGTTGTTCAAGCCTCTCATTTAACATACCTACTTTAGTAGCTGCTGTTAAAATATTTTCTTGAATTATTGTTGTAATGGAAAATACATCATCACTATTACCGGATTATATGTTTTCAACTGGCTTTTTCCAACCAACACAGAAAGATATTCTCATCTTCTCTGTGTTAGTATAAATAATTCTACCATTTCTATCCACTGAGAGAAACATTACTGATAGGTTTGCTTCCCTTAAATACATCAAAAACTTCTTGTCCTTAACTTGTATGATCTTTAACTCTGTTGGGCAAACACCTCTACTTACACTTCTCTTGCCTCCCTTGCAAATTTATCACTATTCCTATCTTCTGATTTAAACTACTTTTTGTTGTATTACTCTTTCTTTCAAGTGTTACATGTGGGTTTTTGTATAGTAGAACAGCTTTCACTTAAGCTATGTTGTTTTGGTTTATAACAACTACGGCTTTTTAGTAAAATGTTTTTAAACAGTTTGCAATTATCATTCACATTTTTCTGTTTAAATTCTCCCAGTAGATCTGACTTATAATTGTTTTCAGCTTTACGAAACTGGCCTTTTAAAAGAACCAAGAATCTATACTACTGGTTCATATTTTACTGTTTTTTCACACAAATATAATCAAGACACGATCTTCTGCATATAAGCAGATATTTACTTCAGTTCTGTAATCAATTTCTCTCTATATAATTACATCAGGTTTTTGCTGAAGAAATAAAATCTCTACTCAGTCATAAGGGGAGGATGGACTCAAAGCTCTGATATACATTTGGCAGAGAAGTTTGGACCCCTGTGGTCTTGGGTGAGCATCTAATCCCTGAATAATGACCCTTTGAACCCACTCTCTAGCAAATCTAGCCTTTGTTTTCCAATTGTATTCTGCTGTAAAAAAATAGAGTTTTAAATGCTTCTAGATTGTAGTTAATTTTTATGGTCAAAGTTGCATATTCATTTTCTTACACACTTAGACTGAGAAAAATATTCAGACTGCCTCAAGGAGATGTTTTATTTAAGTCAGAAAGAAAAAGAAACAAACATACTTGTCTAATCCTTGCCATCCACTTAATATTCTACTTGTGCATATTATCTTACCCAACTTTGGTACCGTTGCATGATATACACACCCAGTTACCCATCACTGATGGGTCAGGAATGACTGAACTTGTTGGCATCATGTCCTTGGACAGCTTCGTTCTTTACTTGCTTAGGAGTCTGATTTTCTCTTAAGAAAAAGTATATTGTTCCCTCTTTTAAACTTCTTCTTCATTATGACTTTAATATCTTTCTGGCTATTCAAACCAACCCCTACATCAATAAATTGTTTACCTTTCCAGTGAGTAAATTATATCCAAACTTTACCTGCTTCTCTTCTCGGGGAAGGTAGACAAACATCCTCAAAGCCATCCTTCTGTCTCCACACACAGTCAGCTTGCAGCACCCATCTCTGCGTTACATCCCCGCCACTCTCTCCAGGTTGCCTCCCTCTGCTTTAGGGACCCAAATGTACACCCCAGGAGGCCGCCTAACAAATTCAGGGCTGTCATCACAGGCTATTTTTCTTTGGATCCAGGGTAATGAAACTTAATAAGACCAGTGGTTTAAGACCTCCTCAGTTTCTCCAAGTCCGTTGAGGTCTGTAATTGCTTCTGCTACCCAGTGCCATCCTCTGCTGAACCTCCAGCACACCATTCATACAAAGGCTCTCTTTCCTAGATGGTCCTCTCTCTTCAATGGGGCTACATTTGCTTCCAATGGTGATTCTCAGAGGGTCCACTACACATGCTTGCCTAAATGGCCACAATCATTACTTTCAGATGGATAACTTGCACTCATCATCTGTGTTTTTGTCATTTCTGGCTTAGTCCTGCAGCACATCCTTCACATGGGGCTACATTGTAATTTAATTTGAAGCATGTTGTGGTACAGAAGGCAATCACACACCTGGGATGTGCATCTCTGCTCTGGGACACAGGTCAGCTACTTTTGAGTGGCCTGACTGGTTTGAATATGATGGTTTGGGCACAGGAAGCCCAGAGTCTCCAGGGAAGATCCTTCCTAAGACAAATACTTGGTCATGTATCTCTCAGAGATGCAGGCATTAGAAGCATTGAGACTGGATTATGTTCCCTTCAATATAATAGAGAAGGCATAGCCAGCAAGATACTAGCAAAAAATCTTCCAGAGCTTCATAAATCCCTTCCTGTAGTCTGACACCACCTGTATTTATTGACTTTTAGACATGCTACAAGACCCATGTGTTGGAGCAGCTCTTTGAGGAGCCTTAAGAGGACTGGTTGATGAATGGGGCTCCAGTGTTTATTTACTTCAGTTTGGTAGAAGCAGTGAGTCAATTATACTGCATTTTGGTTTTGCACTTCTAAATTGGCAGAGTGCTTACAGCCTATGTAGGAACCTATTTTGTTTGTTTTAAATATCTGAAAAAAAAAATCTGAATAAATAAAATGATGCAGTTGGTGTAAGATTTATGATGTCCTGAATTTTCCATGATTTTACGTGGTTGGGTCTGTACATGACGTGTTACTGAAGTATGCAGCCCAATACCAGTCTCGTCTGGCTTTTGAAACAAAAGGTCTTTTGTTGTGGTGAATCACAGAGAAAGCTTTGCAGGTCCTGTTTTTATGATGACACTTACAAGCAAGAATTCCCATAAAGTCCCGTCACCCTTTGTGAAGAGGAAAAGTTAGGATTCATACAGTAGATATGCTGCTATCTGACAGAGTCAGAAAGCCCAACAATGAAAAAAAACATAATTGCTGAATAACTTCACTTCTTGCCATCCTTTTCCACATAAGGTATCCAATATGCATCATTCAGCAATGAACAGGCAGAGCGGTAAAGTCTCTCAACACCATTCATTCAGTTATGTGCCTCATTAATTTTCCAATCACATTAACTAACAACAAACTGACTGCCTTCTAAGACAAGCTCAGAACTGAAAATTCTCTTTGTCCTGGTAATGTTGAGAGTAGATTTATGAAAAATATTCTTACTTAATAAAATAAACGGAATAGGTAGTAGAACACATCATTCATGGATGTTGTACAGTCCTGTGAATATTAACGTCTTCAAAGCAGATACTCACTTTAGCCAACTCCTTGCTTAAGTGTTCCAATAAAATATATCCTGAAGTCACTGGGAGCCTTTCAGCTGGCTTCAATGGACATTGGAGTAACTTCTAAAAAGTTATCAAGGCTCAACAGATGAGCTTTTAGAAGCTTTTCTGATTGTTAGGACAAGCTTTCCTTAAAATAAATTTTGATGTCAGGAAGGCTTCCTAACACATTACCAACAGGGCCATGAAATGTTTGGCTAATCACAAATCTTTCCACACCAAATAGAAACTTTCTAATACATTGGAGAGCTACAGTGAGGTCTGGGAAACTCTTATTTAAAGCACTTTAAGGTAAATATGGAAATTAACAGATTAGAAAAGCAATGTGTTGGGTGAGTTATTAAGCGAGGTAATCCAGGCCTCCTTACCCATGTGACACCATATGCTCTACGTTCTTCCTTAAGCTTATCCTAATGTGTTTTCCTTAAGGCTCTTTTCCACTTCCTTAGTTCATGAAATAAAGCAACATTAGCTCGTCTCAGTGTTAACAGATGTTGTGAGGAATTATTTTAAAGTCACTTGTATCCTGTATCTCTCTGTATCTTTCAGCTCCATTGCAGCAAATTTTAGGAGGTTTTGCCCAGGAAAAAAAACCCCAAACTATAGGGATTTTACACCACACCCTCACTATCATTAAATAAACCTAGCATGAAGCTATATCAATGCAGTCCAAGTATTTTCATACATTTTAGAAGTCCTTTCACATCCACAGTTCTCCCTTGAACTGGCAGAGATCCAGTTTGGGACACAGTTCATACATTTTATACTGTTCATGTACAGCTCTGATTTGGAAAATCAGAGAGTGGTGGAACCTCAGAGCAGAGAGAAATAATTGCACTCGCCACTCCCTGCTTTACAGACACAATAACAAATCTGAAGTTTCAGGAGCAGTGCAAGAAGCTCTAGTGGATGTTTATTTTCTATTATTGTTGTTGTTGTTATTATTATTATTATTATTACTCGCTGCCTTTCTGTGGCACCCCTGCACAAATACAGCTTCCTAGAAGAGAAATTTGAGTAGTTAAGTACTTAATTCAGTAGAGAAAAGAAGAAGGAACACATAATGGGGAAGTTTTGGAAGTGTGCTTCCAGTAAATTCAGTTGAGCACCCAAAAGTTTGGCTATCTACGTGAAGCTGACACGACAAGGAGCATCACTAAGGAGCTTTCTTGGTAGGCATGGACCCAAAGTTCAATGAAGTAGGTGGGGAAAAAAAGTGTACTTCAATGGGCTGCTGTTTGAACCTCACCTGTTTCAGATCTGGGAACATTATATTTAAAGTTTTTAATGCCCCTAAAAACCCAAACAAACAAACAAACATCTGAAATGAGACTGAGTACAGATCACACTTTCCTCCTATTTAGGCTCCCCACAATTCCACCAACATGAACAGCAGGACTGGAGCATATTCATGTTAGGGTAGAATTTGGCCCACTGATGTAAGCCATTTGATTACACATACAATATGCTGTAAAAGCAAGTAGTTATGAAGACTGGACTGTGAATGTGAAGAGACAAGACAAGACGGGGCTGAATCATATTCTTATCATGAATGGGTGATGACACCCTTTTATCCAAACAAAAGAACTAATGTCTACTGGAAGGATAGCCTGGGGCAGGATTGCTTTAGGAGAACAAAGGCACTTCATTTGTTGGAGCATATGCAGTAAGAGTGCCGACAGATCAAGCAAAAAACACAGTTTAGCTAAAGAAGGACATTTAGATCTGCCCTGTGGATGGGACAGGGGTCTGGCATTTACAGATTACACACTGGTTAATGAAATAGAAACTGGTGACAAAAGTTTGATAACAATAATAAGGAGGGGGAAAGGGATCATGAAATGCACAGTTCTAACATGTGGTCACTGAGGCAGAAACATGCTTCACGCTCAACTTAAAAGCCCACGAGATATGGAGGGAAGCAATTTTGGGTCTGATGGATGAGAGCGGAGAAGTATTTCAATTTGCATTATGGTGACTTCAGTGGCACTTCAACTGCAGAAAGATACATTGAAAAAGAGCAGACAACAGGGCAGCCTTTAGCTCAGAAGGAAATTACTCCAAAAAATCAAACTGTGATTTATATGTGAGCACCAAGTAGTCAGGATATTTCCTGAGAAACTCTTTCCCTCAGGTGAAAGGCAGAGGTCTACACCCTCTAGGCTGCATTGCTGTTCCTCCTGGTCTGCCCTGTCACTCTGCTTTGGCTCCAGCAGCCCCTGTGAGAGGACCAGTAGGAGCAGAGCAGGAAGCTCTCCTGGACAAGGGCTTCGTCCGTAAGTACCACACCAATCTGAGGAAATTTCAGTGCCCACCTACACACCCATATGGGAACACCAGCAATCCCAGACCATTCATCCTAGCCCCAAGGCTCACCTCCACCTTGCTAAGGAAAGTTTTCTGAAGACACAGGCAAGAGCTACGTACTTTTAGGCCAGTATATGGCATTTCTTTTGGCAGAAGATTGCGCGGTATCCTGCAATGCTGGCCATCCGGGCAGGCTGTTGGGATTGCAAGCCACCCTCAGCCATTTCATGCCTGTCTGTGTGACTGTGCACTTGTTCCTCATGAGCACTTGCTTGGAGGATGAGGGCCCCCGAACCCACAACCCAGGAATTCAGCATTTGTATGATTTATATGTGCATTTAATACCACGTATGGGATATGTATATGTAATGTAGCCATGGCCCTGCCCTCCCCAGATGACAACATCGCAGCACAAACATCACGGCATCACTGATGCCAAAACACAAACACCATAAAACAATCATCACGCTATTGGGGCTATAAACATCACAGCATCAACCCGGGCCCTAACAGGCTTAATTCATTCCTTTAGGCAATGCTCCAGGAAAAAATGACAAAAAAAAAGGAGGGGGGAGGGGAGAGAGAGAAAAAAAGGCAGGGTGGTGGGTGGATGGCACATGCAGGTGGGGAGTGTGGGCACTCAAACTTCCCCTTCCCCCTGGGGTCCCCAAGGGGTATCTGCACTTCATTAAAACTGGCTCTTCTCATCCCTGATTCATGCATCTCAAATCAGGATAAAATCCTGTAACCACATTAGTCAATCCAGACAGATTCGTCCATTACTTAATGCATTACTCAGATTTCAGTAACAGAAGGTATGTGATCTAGAGTCAAGTTCTGTTATGCTTGGATGAAAATAAAAACACTAAAAAAAGTTTGTGGTAACTGCACCTGTGAGACAAGATTCACTGATTTTGGGAATGATGGCTAAAAGTTTTCTAGCTAGTAATTTAAAAAATACATGTCTCCATTTACATTAACAGCTTTGTTCTGATGATCATATCAAAGGCCTAATTGACTAGCAACAAGCTACCTCTGTCAACAGAAAGTAAAGAGACATTTTCCTCATCACTATTTCAGCAACTAGGTTTGGTCCTGTCCAGTTTTTCCTACAGTAACAGGATAGCATAGAGGATCTGTGGCTGTTCATTAGGAAACCAAAACAGACAAGGAAAAAACCAAAGTTAAGGCAAGAAAATCATGCCCACTATTTCATGGTCCAGTTTGGAGAGAGGGAGAAAAAAAATAAAATCTATACTTGAGTGTTTCGATTTCAACTCAAATTTATCTATCAAAACTTGTGTGGGCAGGAGCATAACTTGCTTTTTTGCCAAGAAACATCTCCCAAAGTTTGCACATGATTTGAAAACAAAGAAAATAAATTTTAAAAGGTAACAAACCTCCACTGCTACTCACCCACTCTTGGTTTGACACCCGGTTTGGGCTTTAGTGAATCCCTTGAGTCATCATCCATTGTTCTCAGCAGCATGATTGGTGGCTACTCCCTGTGCCCACTTTGGCTGGAGGTATCCCTGCTGGAGGATACAGAGCTGTTTGCCACTTTGCTGTTGCAGCTTAGGAAGTCTCCTTGGCCTCTCATGCCAAGGACAGAACCAGATAGATGAAGACAAATGTTGTTTTTCCCATGTTGCCATCCTGATTCCTGCCCAGCTTCCTACTCTCTCCTCTCCAACCCAACAGGGCAGCAGCTCTGAGGCACTCTGTGAGGGTGGAGGGAATGAGATACTTTTGGGGACTGGGTAAGGATCTGAGGGGATTCATGCAGGGCAGGAGG
The DNA here is from genome assembly GCA_013397175.1 of Platysteira castanea. Lineage (NCBI taxonomy): Eukaryota > Metazoa > Chordata > Aves > Passeriformes > Platysteira > Platysteira castanea. The sequence goes on from VYXC01000364.1 coordinate 293,211, forward strand.
AACTTCCCTAATCCTGAGCACCTCGGCCCACCTGTGCAGTGCTGCTCTTCCAGGAGGATGCTAGGAGAAAATCTGATAAAAGCTAAATCAGAGCTAGAAGTCCCCTGAGTCCTACCAGTACCAACATGCGCTGAGATCCCTTCATCCTACCATCCCCTGCACCCAGCTTGGTACCTCCTCTGCTAACCCTGCCTGATCTAGTCTGCTCTGGCCCACTTGTGAGCACCAAATGTCTTGCTTACCCCAGGCTCAAGACAGCTCTTGCTGTTGCTCCACACTACTGGTCCACACTGTTCATGTTCACTATAGAGCAAATCAAAGAGCACATTAATTAAATAAGAGAAGATGATCAGCACTGATAACAAGAAGTGACCTTAAGGTCATCATTACGCTTATACCAAAAAAAGACCCCCCCAAATACAGCAAAAGCCAGGAAATCTGCTGGACCTCAGCTCCATCTTTCATCCTATCACCCTCTCCTGATCACTGGGCAAAGGAATTCAGCACAACCACACCCTGTGACCCTGGCATCTGACCTCTTCCTGGTACTGCCCACGAGCAGGGGACTTTAGTAAACCCTGCATGCAGCTCACTGAAATTTCCTGTCTGGGTGACACGTGCCACTCAGAGCCAGTAACAGGGACCCCTTGAGGCTGACTGTAAATGTCAATGTAGAAATACCCAGAGAGTGTTTGGGAGGAAAGCCAGGAGGTGAGTTTGTGGGACTTCATATCTGCAGTCTTGTCGATGTGTGTGTTGAAATCTCCCAGGATGACAAGTCAGGGTATTTCATCACCATTGTCAACAAGGTATCAGTGAACTCCTTTATGAACCCTTTAGTCTGTAGAGGTCTGTAAATGAGCATAAAACTCTATGTTAGCTTTGGCTCGAGTTTCTATTGTCAGATGAATGAATTCAAACCTTACTCTCAGCCTCCATTAGAGCTGCCAAATCCCACCCAGAGGAACTATCGGGGGCAGCGAACTGCTTTATCAAACCTCTGTGCCCCTGCACTTAGCTGAACTATTTGCCAAGTGCTGTACATGATCTCCTTGCTTTGCCGAAAAAAACATGCACATCCAGGAAGGTTCACAAACAGCACGGATCCTTTCTAATCCTGTTCATCGAGTGACAGGAGACTTCCCACCCTGGGGTACACTACATTCCCTCATCAAGGGCTGTCAAACACTCCCATGACTGTAATCAAAGTGCATGGGATGGGGCTTCAGCAGCTCACCTTCAGGAACCTGGAAGTGTTGGATTTTTTTCCCCAGTGTGCATCTGGCTGTGTTTCTGACTGGTTAATTTCTTCCTTACTTTGCTCTGAAGTCTTGCCACAGCTGAAGACTCAGTGCTCAGGTGGTAACACAGAAAATTGTCTCGGTTTTTTTTCTTTCTTTCTTTTTTTTCTCTCTTGGGATGTGTCTTTTTCACATCTCCTGGGATAGCAGAAGTACTCTAAACCTTTAAAGGCCTTTTAACTTCTGCAGCTCCATTGTCATCTAGGAGAAGCCACTGCTCCCTGTAGTTCTGGCAGGCATCGTCTCAGAAGGACTCAAACTATTTGAGGGCAATTTTCTGAGACCCATTCTGCCCTTATTTGCATCTTCCCAAGGTCTGCTCAAGGATTGTTTGTGTCCTACCCAGGCGAGTATGTGGAGCCCTAGATAATGAAACCAACAGTAAGAATGTGAGTGCCAGCAGTATCCACGGCTGCTGATAAACAGACAACCAAGGCCACCCCTGGCTAAGCGAGCAGACAGTGACCTTGATGCTAAGCAAAGAAAAGCACCCCTTTTCTTGCTCATAACCCATGGGCTACATGTAAAAATAGCCGCTAGTCAGCAGCAGCATGTTGCTCATGTGTGGGCAACATGAGAACAAGTTTACTTCCAAGCCCCTTTTCTCCCATTAGTTCCTCATCTTTGATTTTATGTGGGTTATCCACGGAGGAAGGTTATCTGAGGACTTATTTTCAGCAACAGATATTTTTAAAGGGCTGGAGGTTATCTGAGGTTTAGCTTGAAAATAACAGTACTTTGGAGAGTTTGCAACCCCGCCTAGTATCATTTAGTTGAAGATATGCCCACATGCACAACTAGTCAATTCACTCTGGTAATTTAACAGCGTTGTTGAATTCTTCACTGATGCAATGGTTTCATTTGCCAGCTTTTATAAATAACACTTTCTAAAAATCTCTGTTTACCCAGGACATCCTGGCTAACAGTGTTTTGGCACAGGGTACTCGTTCCTTCATCATTTTGTAGCAAGACCGCAGCAAAGCAACACACACAGACGTGAAGCTGTCAGCCCCTACAAAACTCCAGTTCAAAACACAGAGTAAAATCTTCCTCAATAGCACTCGTTATCAAACCATACTAAACTCATTCTTCAACTTCAACCTTACCCTCCCAAAAGATTCAAATTACCAGTCTCAGGTTTTCTCTTCAAGGCACCCAGTGGTCCCAGACTAAGGTGTCATCTGAAGTTCTCATTAAGCTGTAGGAAGAAGAGTGGTTAACATGTGCACTCTTGGCATATTAAAACTACCCAGAACAGGGCAAAAGCCTGCCTGGACACAGAAGTTTCCTATAGACAGATCCTAAAATGTGCAACAGACTCACCAAAAAACTAAGGGGCTGGATAAATTTCTTTACAAGCAAATACTCTATAAGATAATACACACTTGTTTAACTTATTTTTCTTACTAAAAACCCAAAGAAATATTGATGAAAGAAAGCAAAAACTGGAAAGACTGTTGTTCAATCTGACAGACTGTCCTATTCTGCATATCTCTGAGGAGAGGAGGAGGGAGCTGCAAGGATCGGTTTGTCACCTTGCCCAATGCCAGCTGAATGGGGCTGGAAAATCCTGGTGATGAGACCAAGCTTGCCCCAGGCAGGTTTCACACCACTGTGTGCTGGTACATCTCAGGCCATGGAATGAGTTGGAAGGAACTTCTCCTGCAATGCTTCAGGCAACTTCTAAAACTATAAAAACAGCCACGAACTGGGGCCTTGTGTCTCATTACCTGCATGTAGGCAAACATCGGCACCTTGCCCTTTCCATCAAAACCCATGTCTGTCTTTGTTTTAATTGAGCTGCTGAAGACAGGACACCGATGTGGTTAGAAATAGCATATTGAGAGGTCAAGAATTCAATCTGTTCTAGAGAGGCCTACCGCTGGTTTTCTTGGCAGGGCTCACAGGGGCTGCCGTCAGCCAGTCCCCAGGAAGCATTCTCACTCACAGAGCAAGGGTGGTGCGAGTGGCCAACATTCAGGCTTGGCTGCCGAAACAGAGGAAGGTTTTCAAAATGTCAGCTTGGATCAACCTAAATCATTTTTCTGAGGCACAAAGGCATGGAGGGGGAACTGAAAAGTGTCCTTTATTTCTATTTCATATCTCAGAGTTTCATTTTCAGTTACTGGAATGAAATGTAGAGGGAAGAAAAGGCCAAGCAGGTCCTATACCTTCCCTATCCCACAGCCCAGCTTTTGAGGAGTCCAGGATATGAGTAATCCAAATGCACTTATTTTTCCCCATCCCTACTTCCCCCATTCACTTCACAAGAGTGTCTCAGAAACCTTCCTCATGGCTTTCTGGCCATGACCCACCAGTCAAAGCCAGCTGGTCCCCAGGATAGACCAAAGATTCTCTTTCCATGGTATTCCATGGGGAATATGCTCATTGGGGCTGGCAGTGTGGGTTCAGAGTCACTCAGTCACTACTGCAAGTGATACTTGGCTGCCTCATACATTCCATGCATGCTCTATTTACCTTGTGATTGCATGAGGGTGTTAAAACATCACGACGAATTTCAGGAGTGCCCCCTTGCACAAACAGCTTCAAGCACATGGATTCATGATTCACTCAAGATGACTGCAATCACATGAACGGAGTGTCTTGTTTCATCTTGCTTTTTTTAAAACTTCAACTGGAGGGAGACAGTCCATCCCAAAGCCCCAGGCTTTGGCCCATTGCTCCACACATCTGAAATCCAATGACTGTGTTTGGTATGAGGCTGGCTGCAACCTGCAAAGACTGTGAGAATTTAAGCCTTGCTGCAGTCCAGTTTCACAGGATACTAAGCAGCAGTGTCTAATCAGAAATAGCCTGTTGGGGTTGTTGTGTAGGATGCTGGGATGGCGAAAACCCTTGCATTAGTCTCCTAAGGAGAAATACAAATGGACTCAGAGGAAAAATATATTTCTAAGAGCAAAGCATTCTGCTGAAGGCACCAGTATAGGGAAGGGCAACATAAAGTGCAAAAGAAGACTTCAGCATGTGCTATGAGGGAATTGTTCAGCGTCAAGAGAATGCAAAGAAACAGATTTCCCTTCAGAAAAGATGCCATGGTGCTGTGTTCAGTGTTCAACATCCCCACGCCTTGGGCAGCAACCAGAAACCCTTAATATTAATGCCAGTAGAGGCACAGAAATTGCTTTCCTACGTTACAAAAACAGCCTGGGCTCCAGGGGATTCCCTGTCCCTCTGAGCACTTTGTACCCATCTGTGTTGCAGATAGCAATCATTATCTCATCCAAGAGAAAACAAGCAGCGCTTGCAAAGAAAAGGCAGAAGAAAAGCAGCCTTTGCCAAACCAAAGAGGGCCCACCAATAAGATGGTTATTTTTCAATAAGAGCCTATTTTTACTAAAATGTGGTAAAATGTGTGTCATTGTGAACAGCCACACAAACACTTACAAATATTGACATCCATGTAACATATGACCTGTGTTCCTATGGCAATTTTGTTCAAAAGAAAAATATGTATCATTGACTCAGTATGTTTTCTTAGAGTGTAATGCTTATATTAACATAAGAGTATCTTACAGCATCACTACAGTAAGCTTGTGTCAGCACTTCCATTTCAACTAACCCTCTTCAGGACTGTTTGGATGAAGCAGGATGTGTAAAGCATTGTTTAGGGACAGAGTTTCAGTCTTAATTTTGAAAGCATTCGTTTTGTTAAATCAGAAGATGTACCGACTTCTTGGCTTCACATTTGATCAATCATGACTTAAATCCTGTTCTGGGCAGTGGTGGTTTTTGTGGATGGGATTATGGCTATCTTTTCGTAACTAGGAAAGGAATCTAGCCAAATAACATGATTGTAACATTAGTTTTGCAGTATGTACTGCTATTCCTGAAGACCCAACTCCTGGCTTTTGTGAACTTCTGAGAAAATCCTGCTTAGCTTTTATTTGTTTGCTGCTGTGTTGAAAAAATTTTAAAAACCCCAATTTCTTAGAGAAGACGAGGCACATTAACTTTAAAGATTCCCATACCACAGGTCAAATGTTAGAACAGAAAAAGCATTCATTTTCTGGCCTGTAATATTTTCAGCCTGCAACTTTTCATGGTTATATGTTGAATATATATATTCAACTTATATATGTTATATATTATATATAACATATACATATATAAATATCATTTATATATATATATATATATATTCAGGCTTACACATAAATATTTTTAACAAATATTTTCAGCTTTCAAAGGTTATAGGCCTGTGACAAGATTTGTGACATTCAACAAAGTTAAACTGACAGTGTTAACAGTGTACTTAAGCAGAAGAGGCAGAAAACCTTGCAGTCCAACCTACACAACCACTGTAATTGAATCAGGGTTTCTGGCTTGCAGTATGATTACAAGTTGCAGAAAGAAGAGAAGTTATATCCATGGCAGCCTACGGTTTTTGCTGGGTTTGAGTACAATGCACATGTTCAGCAAAGAGGCAGTCCAGCATTAGGAGCCTTTGTGGACAGACAGGCCAGACAACCAGAAGTCACTGGAGGATGAGAGGGTGGTCATGGTTATATAAAGGAATATCTTTACATCTATTCTGATGTTGTATCAGAAAAGAAATTTCTCCATAAATTAAACAGTTCTGTCTTGGCCTATAACAACAAGAGAGCTTTTGGAATATGAGGTTTTACATAATTTGGGGAATAGTTTTCCATGTAAATCTCTGAAGGCAAAAGAAGGGAGAGAGTAATAAAAATCATATACTGTCACTATTGATAGTGTCTGACAAACCTAAATATTTCTCTAAAACTCTGTATTGTGCCAGTGAGTGGTAGANTAAAAACCCCAATTTCTTAGAGAAGACGAGGCACATTAACTTTAAAGATTCCCATACCACAGGTCAAATGTTAGAACAGAAAAAGCATTCATTTTCTGGCCTGTAATATTTTCAGCCTGCAACTTTTCATGGTTATATGTTGAATATATATATTCAACTTATATATGTTATATATTATATNTGTGGACAGACAGGCCAGACAACCAGAAGTCACTGGAGGATGAGAGGGTGGTCATGGTTATATAAAGGAATATCTTTACATCTATTCTGATGTTGTATCAGAAAAGAAATTTCTCCATAAATTAAACAGTTCTGTCTTGGCCTATAACAACAAGAGAGCTTTTGGAATATGAGGTTTTACATAATTTGGGGAATAGTTTTCCATGTAAATCTCTGAAGGCAAAAGAAGGGAGAGAGTAATAAAAATCATATACTGTCACTATTGATAGTGTCTGACAAACCTAAATATTTCTCTAAAACTCTGTATTGTGCCAGTGAGTGGTAGATGTAACATATATGAAGAGCTGGTTCACTGTGAGAAACCCTTTATCTGACATCAGAGAGGACTTCATGCATCTTTAATAGTATTTCAAATTATAGCCCCCAGTATTTTTTAAAACATAGGAGAGACACATTAGGAGGTACCCACAGGTGTTATTACTTCCTTCCTTGTGGATGTTCTTTTGGGACAGGAGAATGAATGAATTGGTTTTCCTTTCGAAAGAGGTGAGGAGAGAGAGAGTATTTCTAAGTGAATGAAAAGAAACCCAACATTGAGTGCAATTAGCAGATCTAGAGGAGTAGCCATAAAACCTACATTATGTTCACAACACATCACTGCAAAGATACACAACTCTCCTAATGGACTGAAAGAGGTTTGTTGTGCTGCAAATTAAAATAATATTGCAGACCAAGGAGGACATGGGCACAACCAGCAGCGAGCAAAAGCACCTGTGCCCTACCAAGGACATGCAAAGAAGGCAGCAAGCAGGCTCTCCTTCCTCCTTCTCAGGTTGGGGCACTAACACAAAGGGAGGGGCAAACTCTAATCCCTCAGATATGGAGAAAAAGGTACTTGCTATCTCCATAACAGAAAATAATTCAGAGGCGTGGAGCTAGATCCCGAGGTGTCAAACACGCTGCTCACAGCCAAGTGCCAGATCCAGGAGGTGGCTGGAAGTCCTCACACACACCCATTTTCCCCCTGTCTCCTCCTCCCTTTTTCTAGCCTCAGCACATTGGTCTTTCTGGGCTGGTTTTCAGAGGTGCCTGTGGATTGAAGGGGCAGCCTAAGCACCTGACTTCAGCAGCCTGGATTGCCCATCTGGGGTTGTGCAGCTCCTGAGCTATCTGTCAAAAAAACAAGTCTAGTTCTCGTCCCGCTCCCTTGCAGGGAAAGAGAACATGGCTTCAAAATAAAGAGCTGGGGAAACACAGACTTATTCTCAGCACCCAGTCATGTCTGTAGCACCTTTACAACCGACTACTTCCCATTTATTAGCATTTCTTGAAAATTGCTGTTCTTTTCCCTCCTTGGTTGTTTTATGGCTGTGAATCTCCCTCTAAAATGAAAATAATGCACATCGCAGTCTTCTTGGTTGCAGTGGCTTTGACTTGCCAAGTATTTTCAAGCACATTAACAAAGCAAAAACTGAGAACTGGCACAGCTTTCGCTTAGTTCAGTTTGTGCTTTTAATACTTGTTCTGTGGATGCAAGCCTTACTGTCAGGTCTATTCTTTATGAGATGGAAAGAAGCTCTTCTATTCTTATAATGGGTTTCATTGAAAAGCAAAGCCACTTCTCTGCATTTATTTAAGTGCAGAGCTAGAATAGAGACCAGCATGATGAATTTTAAACAGAGTTCACATCTGGTCCAGAAACCACAATCAATTTATTGCTGTATCTGAAACATTTTCAGCATCTGTCATATAATATATTTTCACACGTTTCTAACAAGACATTTTCTTGGACATAACATAGACAGGTATATCTGTCAGTTCAATTTCATGCAAACGAAATAGAAGAATTTTTGGCATGGTTTATTATACTGTCTTTGGAGCAGTGTAACTATCATGTGAAAAGGGTATTATTTAAGGATGCCAGAAGCTCAGCAATTTCTTCCAAAATGTGGAACTACTGACTACACAGCAGATTTTTTTTTTTTTAATCTATGCCTTCGTTTTTTCCATTTTGATAGAATCCATTATCCAATGAATTTGAGAAAGAGGTGCATACCTAATATTATAAAACCTATCTTAGCTCGTTCTGGGAACTCTCACGTTTTATGTTAAAGTGGAATCTTCCACTCAGGATGGCCATTTAATCACAACTTTATTCAAAGTTTTATTAAAAATTAAATGGCAATACAAATCATATTAAAATTCTTAAGTGCTTCACATTTTCACCCAAACCTGTCATGGGCTTTCCCACACAGAACCACAGACGTATCAAATAGCCTGACAGCACTGCAGCCCTATAAATAGGTACGCCAACTTGCCCCTATATTGGCCCCAGAACAACCATTTACCACCTCATTTTTGGCTACATAAACTGCCTCTAAGCACTTTCCCATTTGAAAACCCTGGGGTTCCTGTAAGAGCACTGCATCAGCAGACAAAGTCCTGCACTCTTCACCCTTTCCCCTGTGCTCACATAAGATGGTCCACAGTCATTACTTCTCTGATTAAACAAATAGAAGGAAATCAGGGGTCTCATGTCCTAGGGATAGTTTACTTGGTTTATTTGCCCTTTATTATCTCAATTAAGTTGAGAGAAGATGAAGTTTGTCAGGGCATACTGGGGCACACACACAAGTGAGCAAGCCTGTGCTTTTGCTGTAAACACACTTGAGAAGTGGGGAATCATATGGATCTGCTGTACAACAGTCCCCCACGGTGGGAGGAAGACCCTGAGATGATTAAACATCTGTTCCTATTAAATTAATCTCTGTCATAATTAAGGGTGACATTTAGCTCCTTGAACCAAGAAGGAGGATCATACTTGATTATCAGGACCAGGTAAAACAATATGGTCCCTTCTGGGCAGAGAGGTTTTGGTCTTCTGAAGTTAGCTTAGGCAACAACTGTAAAACTGAGCAAAGTAACCTGTGGCTGCAGAAAACACTCAGGCAAAACTGATGGAGGAGGGGGATGTTTGTAAGCAGTGACTGTCCAAGGCTGTTCACGCCACAGAGGGGATGTGAATAGAGACTATGGTGCCCCAGGGCTTGGTGGCACTGTGTAACAGGGCACCATGGGCTGGAGGGTCACAGCTGAGGGACAGACAGGTTTTGGTGATGCCATACCAGTGTTTGCTTATTTTCTTAGCTTTGCAGAGGTCTTTCCATCCCTGGACAAAGAGGAAAGTCTTGTGAGGATGCAAGTAGAAAGCAGCACCCTCCCCTGCACCCCCATGAGTCCTGTACCTCAGGGAGGCTCAGCAGCTTGTTTTCTCATGCCAAAATCTGTGTGGGAAGTGACAGTGTAGCAGAGGCCAAGGCGGGACAAGGTGGGTACCTTTTTGCTGGGCTGTGGTTCTCTCAGGCTGATTGTCATCTCTGAGTTTCTCCCTCAGGAGCTCTAGATAAGGTTTTGGTCAAACATGGAGCTTGAAAAAAAAAGTCAATTTGATTTCTATTGTATTTTAATTTATAATAAATATTTTATTGACTTTCTTGATAAGCCTGTGACAGTTTGAAAGCTTGTTTTTATGAAGCTGAGGTATTTATATAATTTAAAGACCTTGTGCTCTAAACAAAACTTAGGAGCCTGATTCACACTATCACTCTTGTTTTATTTTTCTCCACTATGAATCCAGGTTTTCACAAGCAGATTCTCTCAAGATATCTCATGTGGGCTTGGTTCCACCGTAAATAAAAATGTATTTCCAGTGAATATGCCACATGAAACTTGTCAGCTCCTTTGAATAAGTTTAACCATTTGACTACTAAAGGGCATCGCAGGTATATGGCACTGAGAAACCCCGTGTCTCATATATGCCTAATAAAGGTATGTTTCAAATTAAAGTGCTGATATCTTAGTGAGACACAGTTCTTCAAAGAAGCCCATAAAAGTTACAATGGCACAGGCCAGCAAGGGGTTAAAGAAGTATACTTCATACTGTGGCATGCCCTGAATTAATAAGAAAGAAATGAAATTTCTTCATGGGAGAAATTAGGTGATATCTAGTGTTGACTTAGAATGGAGATTTTTCAATATTTATTACTAATTATTTTAGCCTGAAAAGGAGGACACAGTACTTCACCTGTGACTGTGAAGAACTCTCAGGTCCCCATTTAATTGCAGTGTTTTAAAATAACTGCACATTAGCTTTAAGTACCAAGTTACTCAATAAAGTGCAGAACTGATGGGTTACAGAAAATCACCTGTGTCAAGACCAGATTTTTATCTTTTTCAAATCACTGTGATATGTGTTATGTGATATGTGATATGTGTTGCCAAGATTTATAATTTCCTTAGAAGCTGGAAATCCAACTTTCTCCAAATGCACAAAGAAGTCAATGACTGCTCTGCAAAAAGAAAGCCAAATCTATGGAAGAAAGACTCTTGAGGAAGTGGAACACATCTATTTACACATCTGCAGTCATTTGGGACAACTGACGTTCACAAAAGAAAATTCTCACATCTTTCTCCCACTTAAGTCATAAATAGTTAAGACAAGGTCCTCACCTGCCTTAAATTTTGCTAGTGTGCTGTAAAGAGGTCACAGGCAGGCAGGGACTGACTTGAGAAGCAGATGGAGACAGGGGCTGCAGATGGATGGTACAGAGTGGCAGGAGACAGCTGAGGGGGTTAGCACATCACCCAGCATGTCCCATGGGCAGGTGTCAGGTGAGCGGGGCACTGAGCGTGAAATCCTGGCACTACAGTGGCAACCATTCCTAATGGCCAGGCTGGAATTTGACAGACAAGTCTGAGCCTGCATCGTAAAGCAGATGAGCAGTGCCAGGCTGTATCCGATTAGAAGCTGCACAGTCATGTTTAGGGTTGCAAGTATTTCAAATCAAAATGTAATGATCAATTTTTCCGTCTCTCCAACTGTGCAGTTTTGCAATGTTTTTACTGTCTCAGCCTTAAATATTGATGCTGTACGTACGTATAGTACGATAATCCACAGGCATTTTGTGCTTTAATTCTAATTGTGCAGTGATAACTCAGCTGTCTCCAATACCACACAATAGTTGTAGTTTAATGTTAGGAAACCTGGCACCCTGTATTTCTTCAGCTTTTATTCGTCACTGTTCATACACATTACGCTTGTTTCCTGTCACTGCACATCTTGAAGTCATAGGAAATGCAAGTACCCAATTTGTCTGTGATGAGCCAAGTTTCTGAGTTAAAGCAAGACCACTTAGACATATTTCCAAAAAGTAATATGGTCCATATACCCCCAATCTCAAAATGTGACATTGTCTACCATAGCCAGAATTATGAATGAATAGGGGCTCAAGAGGCAAAAACTCATTGTATGGCCTTTGCCAGAAAGCTCCATAAAATTGCTTCTATTGCAGCTTCTAACAAAAAAACAGATTAACCACTGCATCCAAATTCCCCTTCATCAGGCCAGTTCACTTTCTCTACCACCGCCCGGGGTTTGGTTTCTTGTCAGGCTGGGTCTGGCCTCAGTGAGTATTGCCTGTCCCTCTAACTCCCAGCAGAGGATCTCTTGAAGCTGCCTCAGGCTGTAAAACTCAGAAGGCTCAAAGGGAAGGATGGAGTTTGTATTACTGCCTGCAGCTCTGTCTGATTTACCACAACTGTTCAACAAATGTTGCTCCTTCGTAGGAGAGAGAGGTTTGGCTAAGTCACCACTGAAGACATTCGTGTCCGGCTGAAACTCAACACAGGACAATTTTTTTTTTTTGGTATGCTTGCAGCATCAGGACTCAAACTCATGACAAGAACTAAGCAAATAATAAGATTTTTTTTCATCTCACTAGCCAAAACTTGTTTGGGGTTGACCAAAACCAAATAATTTTCAGAGTCCCCACCCAAAGTAAAGCACTTAAAACTTTCAATCTAACAAAAGGTTTATTTCAAACAAAAGTAAATACAAAGCCTTTTGTTTTCGTAGGGAGTGGAGAGGGGAAGGGGAAGTACTTTATTATTTTTCAATTAAGGCTAGATCAGCCTCTAAAAATAGAAATCTCAAAACAAATGCAAGAATTATTCTTTTTCAAATATTGAGTCAAAAACTTTTGATTGTTTTTCTACTTCCCCTCTTGGAATGTTTTAATGACTTAAAAGTGCATTTTCAACAAAAAAAAAAACCAACAGAATTTCATCCAGATCAACTTTTGAACTGTTGCTTTCAGGAAAAGAAAAAAAGCCCTTTGCTCTGATGTCACTCAGTTTGCAGCCCATAGATGACTGGGATCAACACCTCAGCTGGGAGTAGTCTGCAAGATCCTTGTGAAACAGTGTGCTTGCAAAGCAACATGGTCATGGTTTTCCACACAACCAATGGGTGCACAAGAGTTTTCCAAGAGACGGAGGTCAGAGCTGGTTCCCTACTGCTGTCTGTTTCCATGAGGATCATCCTTAGGGTCTACAAGTCTTCTGATGAGCCTGTTTGCTAAAGTTACAGGTTTTGGTGAAATACCATCATTTTGTGTATCTAAATATTGAATACTAAATACTGAATCCTTTATCTCTCTTCCTCTTTCCCTTCCAACTGGTAAACCCCAATGGGACACAAGATGGCAGTAAGTTTTCTGGTTTTCCTTTTTTAACTGAAGGGTAAGGTGGCTGTGAGTCTGAAGAAGGCTTCCCTCCTGCATCAACTCAGAATTAATTGTGTGAACATACCTGGCAATTATCCAGTAACGAGCAGAGAACAGAAATACAGAGAAGGCCTGTTTCTCCTCACTTGCTCTGATCTGTGTATGGGCATAATGGTGCATGTCACCCAGCACATCTGGCAAATCTCATCACAGTGTCAGGCAATATCTATATCCACCTCTGCTCTGCTCAGACGCAGACACGCAGTTAGAGGAGACAACTCCCACCCATAGACACTTCCAGTGGCTATTGCAAAAAACAAAAAGGGAAGTATTAAGTGTGTGCTCCCCATTCCCAAATAGTTCATGTATTTTACTCAATAATCATGTAATGCCAAAGGAGTAAGGCCTCCCAGAGTCCTGAACTTCCAGCTGAGACACATAGTCCCCAGGCTGGCAGGGGAAGCACCCGCCTTCTGTGGCACAACAACTCTTCATATTATGTGGCCAGGTTTGGGTAGCAGGAGGGCTACAGGGGTGGCTTCTGTGAGAAGCTGCCAGAATCTTCCCCCACATCCAGCAGAGCCAATGCCAACCAGCTCCAGGACAGACCCTCTGCTTACCAAGGCTGAACCTATCAGGAATGATAGTAGTGCCTCCGTGATAACATATCTAAGAAAGGAAGAAAAAAAAAAAGGAGTGTTTTTATCCTCTGTTCCAGAGAGAGGAGTAAAAATATGTGAGAGGAGCAACTCAGCAGACACCACAGTCAGTGGAGAAGGAGGGGCAGGAGGTGCTCCAGGTGCCAGAGCTGAAATTCCCCTTTATCCCATGGTAAACACCGTGGTGAGGCAGCTGTGCCCCTGCAGCCCACAGAGGGCCACAGGGATGGAGAGATCCATCTGCAGCCTGTGGAGGAGACCCACACTGGAGCAGGGAGATGCCTGAGAGGAGGCTGTGATCCCATGGACCAGGGTCCTGGCAGGGAGCTGCAGACCCATGGAGAGGGGAGCCCACGCTGGAGCAGGTTTCCTGATAGGACCTGTGAGCCTGTGGGGGACCCACACTGGGGCAGGCTGTGCCTGAAGGACTGCACCTTGTGGGACAGTGACCCAAGCTGCTGCAGTTTCTAGAGAGCTCTTGCCCATGGGATGGACTCATGTTGGAGAAGTTTATGGAGGACTCTATTCTGTGGGAGGGACCCTATCACTGCAGGAGGAGAAGGTAGAGCCTGGAAAGTAGTGGGGAGTAGGAGGTAGGTGTTTTCAAGATTTATTTTACTTCTCATTATCGTCCTTTGATTTTGTTTCTAATAAATTCAATTAATATCCCCAAGGTGAGTCTGTTTTTCCTGTGACAGAATTCAGTTTCTGATCTCTCCCTGTCCTCATCTCAACTCTCGAACCTTTCATTATAATTTCTCTCCCCTGTCCAGCTGTGGAGAGGAGTCATAGAGCAGCTTTGGTGGGTGTCTGACATCCAGCCAGGGTCAAACAGATACAGTCTTCCTTCCAACAGCCTTATCAGGAGATGAAGCAGACTTCTCAGTGGCCTTCTGGTCCAACAGAGATGGAGCAACTGTGCTGAGAGATGGAAGTTGTATGCACAGACCCCTTCACAGTGAGTGGAACTTAACCATACATCCTACCAGACCATGGTCCTCTTAACATCCAGAGGGACAACTCCTGTGCTGAGTAGTGACACATGGACCACACCACTCAACCCAGTTGACAGGGAAGCAGTTCTGGGCAAATACAGCAGTATTCCGGGATGCACTGGTCAAAATCCAGTGAAGTCATAGTAATAGCACTTGAAAAACAGGGTTTTGAGGACCTTTCTGGGATTTGGACTCCTAAATTCTACTATGTTTTCTTTTTAACAAGCTAAATCCTCAGCTGCTCATTTGAACCTCTGGGCCTAGAATTACAACACTCATCTGCCAGTAGAGCTATCGACTGATCCCAGAGGGGTAAGAATAAACACCAAAACTTCCAGGCTTTGACAACTGTCACCTCAGGGTGGATCTATACTTCAGGAAGTACATTAACTATCACAGATTGGAGCTGTACTTTAGCCACTGTGAACTGCACAGCAGAGGCACCCATATAACGAGATATATTGACCTGCAGCTGTTGTAAGGGAGTTATTTGGTCTGATTGGTTTCTGTAAAAATTGTGTAACAGGAAATGGAAAAAAAAAAAAAAANAAAAAAAAACCAAAAAAAAAACCAACACAGTTTTCCAAAGGACCTCTGCTAGCAGTCATGTGGATCCCTCTACCTCGGCATCTCTGCTAACTTCTCCAATGTGCTCTCAGACATTTCATTCCCCAGTTCAGCTCTACTTCACTGCATTTCCTTCATGCAACATGAAGGAAAGAGATGTAAAAGATACGTAAGTCTGACCTGGGAAGCTTCTGAAAGCTCTTTGCCAGATGGCTGCTTGAGCTCATTTTGTCCTGGGCAAAGCATATCTTCCAAGGACAATTTCTGCCACTGGGAAAAAGCTATCAGTGAAGTGCTGCTGGAATTGAAACACAAGTCAGCAGTCCCAGTAAGAGGCAAAAAACTGATGATCAGTTTATCTTTTTTTTTTTTTCCACTGACCTTTCCACATCAGACACGACAGCAATCTAAATAAAACTTCCAGATCTATAGCAATATATTAAAACAGAGCAAGCTGCTTTTCTGGGCCCTAAGTCTGGCTCTTTTAGCAAGCACTAGCACTAAAAACCTGTTTTAAAAGCTATAGAAAGCACACTCTAGCCAATTTGCTCCAAAATGTGTAATCATATAGACTGTGTAAGTTCAGTATCACTAAGGCTGGTGAATAATCAGTGGAATTAAATCTCTGCCCAGAAAAATACCCTATCTGTAGAGTAATGCTGTAGACACCCATGAACAGATGGGACCCAGAAAGGTCCATGACATCTAGAGATGAAAATAGCTTTTACAAAAAAAAGCGCCAAGATCTCAGGCCTGATTCTGATCTCACCTTGCTGTAAATCATAAGTCACTCCATTCAGGCTGGAAGTTAAGTGAAATCAATTTAAGACCCTTAATTTTTAAGGAAGGATAATTATTTTATTCCCTCCTTTCCAATTTGAAGCAATCCACCAACAATCCAGCTGGCTGTAGGCTGTAAAAGAACATTTCTCTGGATGAAACCAACCCTTCTCCATCCTTTAAATCCCCTACCCTCTAGTAAAACACTTCAATAATGTGTAAGAGCTATTTTTGTTGGGGTATGCCCAGTTGTCCCAGACATAATATAGACTGTCTCCCAGTCCAAAATCAACTCAGGTGGCCACTGTGAAGCTGTGAAGTCAGAGACATGAAGCATGGGAGCATCAGAAGTACCTTCCAGAACAAAAGGTACATCTTTCCCCTTTCTGTGTCAAATCACCTGCAGCTGGTGGAGATTCAGCTAAGAAGTAGCTGCCTGGCCTGTTGTTGGTCTCTGAAGACATCTGTCTCTGAAGGGCTCTGTATTTAGATAACAATCCGTTTTCAAAACAACTCAATTTCTTTGTGAAAAAATTTAAAAATTACTCCAAGATTTATTTCTACCTACGTCAGGATAATGTTACACATCCTGATGTGCATGAGAGATGAGCAGGGTCACAGATGTGTCTTGGTTTCAAGCCAGACAATACCAATGTTAAAATGCGCAGCTTCTGTTTCCAATGCAGTATCCAAACTAAATTGTAAAAGAGTGTGCAAACCTCTCATTTGCCTGATTGCAAAAGCATTAAACCTTCTCCAACTAGGGTTAATTCTATCTTTTTAATATAAATGAAAATGTTCTTTTTTTCCCATGCAGGCTTGTAAAGTCATGGGAACATATTCTGCTGCCTTCCTGACATAAATCAATGTATATATTGGAGGGTCAGGCCAAAAAATATATACATTCCTTGCCCTTCAGCTCTATTTCACCCACAAGCGTTTGCCCACATCCTGGAACAGAAGAAATGTTTTCTTTCCATTGAATTTCCGACTTTCATATTTCTACAGAAGTTGGCCATCACCACGCAGTTGATATTAACAACTTGACCCAGAATCTGTTAGGAAGAGAAACTCTTTTAATAGAATGACAGTTATAATTCATCCAAAAATACCTGCAAACAGAATAAATTGAAATACAAATGAACGTTTTTTTCTTGAGGATATTGTCTAATACAAACTCCTTTCCAGTCTGACTCTCCTTCAAGCATGCTACTGTTTATTAGGTAATTGCCAACTTATTCATACGACTCCTGTTCAGAACATGAAGAAATTCATTGCTTTGAATATAACAAAAGAAAAAAGATCTATGGAAAACCAGACATTTCTTAGACAAGAGCGTGTAAACTCTGACAGTTTATAAATTCAGGCTGCTGGAAAGTGCAAATTTATGGCCCTCACTAAACTACCACATACAATAATAATGTTAAAAAAATGTAGGCTACAAGGAGAGAAAATCAAAACTTAAATTAATTGCATGTAACGTGCTGTAAGGTATATTTGTCATTCCTGTGGACCACTGTTCATCTGGGGACCTGTGCATGTCCAGCAAACCTCAGGGCATGATTCTTTTCCATACCTTTCATAACAAGTGTATTTCTGCTAAAAGTAGTGTTCTCTACTGCCTTATTTACAAACCCATCTTGAGCAAAAGTTTCTAAAGTGCACCTCAAAGTGTTCCGTGACCGTGATGTAGCTTCTTTCTGCTGTCAAAGGAGTGTGTATGACTCTGGCCACGTTAATACAAGAGGGAAGTCTTTACTGAATTCACCTTTAAAGCAACCGTCGCTACAGCAACCCTTCACCACCCCCTTGCCCCAAGGTAGAGAATGGTCTCTCAGGAGAATCGTCATCAGGATTCATCACAGTGCTTAGACAGGTTTTGAAGCTCAAATATCTCCTGCCGGACAACTCTTCCTTACAGTCTTAACTGACGATCTGAAGGACCCTGCAGACTAAAATGTCACTCTTGGAAATAAAATTTAATCATCTACTCTGATCGGCTCTAATCTCTGTTATTTCTTAATTGACCTCACACTTTGCAGTTTTGACACTCCTTTTAGCAAGGTGAATGCAAATACAGCTGCGCTGTTTCTAGACAGTGTGCCACTGCAGCAATAACAGCCACTCAGGGACATTTCTCTTTAAGTAGAAAGATTCCAGGCAGTAAACAGGTTGTCTGAATTACTTTATTTCATGTGTATTGTTATGTATTACTACTTTGATTTTTTTTTTTTCCTATTTACCTTGACATTTTTACTCTTCTCAGAGGTACACAATGAAAGGATGACTCAAGCAGGGACCTATTGCAAAATATATTTGGTTATTAGGGAAGAAGATCTTACTGTGAAGGTGTTCTAACACTAGCACAGAGGTTGTGGAGCCTCTATCCTTGGAGATATTAAGAATTTGACAGGACATGACCCTGAGTAATTTACTCTAATAGAGTTGGACTTCAAAGTCAGCCCAGCTTTACATAGTGGTTGGACCACATGACCTTCAGTCATCCTGTTCACCCAAGATCATTCTATTAACACTTCTGTGTGAATGTGTCCTTAAACCTCAATGGTCGTAGTCCCCCCACGTAATTTTTCAGCTTTTGATAGGTCTTCTCAAAGGTCTTCTCTGGCGTTTCAGTGGTTTTGATGCCTTGAGGAAAGGCAAGAAATCATCTGGGTTTGTGTATGAGCCCATCATACACAAGGGCAGACACTTGTGTTTCACTGCTGTAGCAAGTCCATCCCTGGGCTGACACCAGACCCAGGTTTCACTTATGTGCAACTGCCCAGCAGCTGTGGCCAGGAGGCTGTGCCAGGAGCCCTGGTCTCCCTGAAGCCTTCAAGGGCTCAGGGGAAGCTGAGCGTCCAACAGCAGCCACATCCTAGACATCCACCACAAGATGGTGAAAGCCAGCAGGTTTGGGCATCCCTTCTCCAGCAAGGCATCAAGCTGAAGCAGTTGCTCAGCAGAAGCCTGAAGGCTGATTGTTTTTATAAAAAAATTCCCCATGACACATGTCGGTGTCCAGATCTGGTAAGAGCTAAGGGAGAGCTCAGATAGCAGGTAAGCTGAGAGCACAGCCATACCCCAGCACACCTGGGGACCTGGGTAGTACTAGAGAAATTACTTTCTTTTTCCTTAATAAAACAAAATAATTTATTTCCTGGCCTTTGCACTTTTATTACAAGCTGTGTAAATGGCTTTGTTTGTTTGTTCTGTAGTTTTATAGCTGGACACTTTTGTAATTAAGGGTGTTTTTAAGTGATATGTGTATAAAATCGAAGTGGGCAAGTGGAAAAAATAAACAGAAGGAAAGTTTTTAAGAAGTTATTTGAATTGGCTGTGATATTCTTCCCCACTAGCTAGTGAGGTTTTAATTAGCATTGAAAATCATAAGTAACTGGAGATGAAAGAGCCCTATTAGGTCATCCAGTCCAGTTCCCTGCCAGTTCAGAATTGTGCCCAACAGTGTATTTCCCAGTGTTTTGTCAAGTCCGGCACTAAGCCTGTTCATTACATGAATAATATGCTCTTTTGAAGTAGCAGGAGGGAAACTGCTCACAATCCATATCCAGGCACTTTCTTACAGTTTGTAACAAAAAAATACGATAAGTGAAGATTCAAGCCAGTATAGAAATTTATATGCAGGGCTGCACATGGGGTATTTACTCTCATTATTCTTATGGGGGAGCTCACACGCGGCTGCGTAAATATGAACGATGGACTAAATGTCATAGCAAAGATTGCGGGAAAAGTGTTTAACGGCTTCACTGAAATGATTCTAAAGGGGCCCAAAAGAGGGAGCAAGGAGGAGCTGCAAAGTCTTCACTCAAGTCCTCCTGGCCTAGGTCAGACTTCATCCTGCAGGAATATCTTGCATAGCTCACTTGCATTTTTTAAAAAATCTGAGCAAGAATTAAAAAAAAAGCCAACAAACTAAGAAAAACCCTCCAGAGCATGTATCTCAGGTGACAAATCCCATAAAAAAAGCAGCCAGCAGTGAGTTGTCAGAGAAGTGAAGGTTTCTTTTAGACCAATGAATCAAATCAGAGACAGGACAGCTAGTATGAAAACTACAGTTTGGCAGATGGGGACAATGGATCCTTCCACATCCAGCAGCAAGATATCGGTATGATTTCTTTAAAATACCTGTGACATTTTTCTATAAAAATGTTTTGTGTAGAATACAACTCTTTATACTTCATTTTAAGTAAAAATTACAGACAGTAAACTTCAACAGCAATCTTGATCAAAAATACATCAGCATGGACCAAAAAAAAAAGCCATTTTTAATGATTAGTCTACTTAAACACAGTTTTATAGAGACATAGTTATGCAAACAAAACTTATCGATTGTTGCATGTGAGAGTCCAGAGTATTCCTCTGGCTGCCCAGGGGGGTCTGGGACCCCACCAGAGAGGTCTAGGACCCTGCAGAGAGCCCACGACTGTCTTGGACCTCCATCCATGGGAACAGTTGCCAACATTGCAGGAGGAACTGCAAGCCACAAGTAGTTTAGTTTATCACAGGGTGAAAATGTAGAATTTAGGTTTTTAGAATGAGGACTGAGTAGGCAAGATGGAGGGTTTAGGGTGTTGCCCTCTTCTCCTTCTTGTTCTTTCTCTCTCCTCCAACTTCTGCTGTGATGATGGTAAAAATAATTGGTGGAGGGAAACTGAGGTAGAAATGACATGTCTAGAATAAGTAGAAATTAATTGGTAAAAACAGATAAATAATAATACTTTGCAAAAGATGGTTGGGTCAGAGAATGA
>VYXC01000364.1:314304-396137 GCA_013397175.1 Platysteira castanea
AAGAGAAAATCTGGCTGGGAATTCAAAACTAAGAAACAAAAATGTAGGTGACGTATGGCGTTTCTTAGTTAGCCAAAAGCATTATGTCATAATCAAGAAAGATAATGACATTGTCTAAAAGGCCATCTGGATGAAGTTAGACATGAAGGAGCAATACATGGCAGAAAGCTGAGGAAAGAAGAGAGCAATTAATGTAAACTAAAAGTCAAAGTATGTAAAGTTAATTTGGAAATCTGAAGATATCAGGATAAACTACCCCTAATAACAATAAAGGATAAAAGCTTGTTATATTTTAAAAGTCATACAAGAAAATATCTGTTTTACAGAAAAATATGTAAGGAGGCAGAAGTGTTGGGCGTCTAGTTCTGGCCTATGCATGGAAAGCATGGTAAAATGTATATAACTTATTCATGTCATCAGAATATGATAAGAAACATTTCATTCCATCACAGTAAGAAAGATGTTGAAGATCTACTGAAGGCAATAGTTTTTTATTGAAAGGCCCGTAGAATATAGATTTTAAAGGCCTTAGACTTCTGCTTAAGGCAGCAATTAGCCAACTTATATTCAATTTTGCTGTCTCTTTGAACACTGGATACATGCCAGAAGTTTAAAGCATACTGGGATGTGCCAAATCACAGAAAGGACAGGCCATGAGGTGCAGGTAGCTAAAATCTGGGTAAGTGGATGCTAATCCTGGACATCATTTAAAAGTTGGTAACGCGTAAAGAATAGGATGACAGGAATATAATTACTAGCACTCAGTAGAGTTTCACAAGAAAGAGTTCTTGTCATCCTAAAAATTAAGTTGGGCTGGTGTTTATTACGTTGTTAAATGTGCAGCTGAAGTATGCCTCAGCTTCTAGGGTGTGTTCATCTCCCTAAAATTAGCATTATACGCAGTCAGTAAAGGCTGCAGTAACTGAACCAAGTGCTGGCTTCAGTACATATCCAAAAGCAGTTATCAGCAGGAGAATTTTCCATATGGGTGCACCTGATGGAGAGGTCTTCTGTGATCAGAGCTGGGCTGTACACTATTCAGCTCGCTTTTCATCAGTGGCTTGGGAGTAATAAAGTAAGAATGTTTTAAAGCAATCAAATGCAGAGCTGCATGCCTAACAAGGAATACAGAGCAATGTGACAGTGTGAGAGTCCTAAGCTCTTCGTATTTTTCACCAAATTTTTTCCTCATCAAACAGCTTTAACCCATAACTATGTGATGATTAGGTCAAGCAGAAGAGTTCCCAAAGGAGACAAGAGCTCCAACTCTGTAGCATGATGAGAGTATTCAGCTGCTGTATGGTCAGATGGCATAGCTGATGATTTAGCAATATGGCTCCCACAGAAGAGGTGTAACAACAGCAAAATCCACTCAAGAGTGTCTTACTCAGGCAACAGGGATGGAGATTCAAGCCTTTGGCTGAGGTCCACCTTCTCATTTTTCAGCAGAGGACCACAATTAGCTTGCTTTCTGTGAGCTCCCTGCAGAATGGGAAAGTTCTTTAAACCTCTCAGATGTAAGAATGTACCAGGCAGGAAAAATGTTTTTCACAAATTCAATCACTCGCTCCCCTTACAAATGATAAAATAGCAAGCAAAGGCCAGAGAACAGCCCGTGCCTGGGCATCGCCCACAAGTGGGTGGTGAGACAATGCTCACAGCTGACATACATCCAGGTCTAGGATTTAGAAAGTTTTCCCTGTATTCTGTCAAGACAGGAAGATTTTCAGCAGTACTGCTATTCACCCCCTTAAAAGGATAGTCAAGTATCTGAGAAGACAATTAAATAATTTTTAGGTGTTTTTAAAATGAAATACAAATTTCCTTATCTGGAGAAATCCATAAAGCACAATCTGTTTGCGTTACATTTTTAATAGCCAGAGAAAGGACTGGGATGTGACTTGATAACAATATATATAGATACCTTTATGGAGTCAAAATGCCATATACCAAATGGCTGTATCACCTGGCAGGAAAGGCATAATATAAAAGGCATAATCCAAAGTCTGGATTCAGGGACCAATCAAATTCAAATAGGAAACAAGGCACAATTTTAAATCATTGTTACAAACTACCAAGAGAGCACCAGAGACTGTGGCCCTGGATGTCTTCAAATCCGGGTTGGATATGATTCTGGGTCCTGTGATTTAGCCAACTCTGACATTATTTGGCTCAGTCAGAGGCTGACTGGGTGAAATTTAATGGCTTGTGATGTACAGGGGGTCAGATCGACTGTTCCAATGGTCCCCTCTGGCCTTAAATTTTGTGGAAAACTTCAGCTAACCAACAGAGCAAGTACAAATAACCCAGTGGTTGCAATGTATTGCTCCAAGTGTGGTTGACAAACTTTAAATAATTAATTGTTATCAAATCCTGTCTTAATCACAAATAGAAAAACAGAGGGGGAGAGGGAGTTAGCGCCTGAGAATAGTTTGCTCAGCCTTAATAAAGAGAAAAATTGCATCAAACTCCCCAGAAAAAAAAAGGTGTCCAAGTCTTTTTACAGAACCAAACCTAGATTTTACAAGAAGAAAAATGGCTTACATACTTAAAAGTCCACTTAGGGCTTGGCATAGAGCTATTCCTTTCTACACTGAGTGCTAGCACACTTCAAGGGCACTGAGGATCCGATTACTATCCTACAAAGTGTAGGGGTTGGCTGAACAACCCCAGAGTAACTCAAATACCAGCAAACCTGGCCTATTCCCTGTCCATAAAATACACAGAAAACGATCCCACTCGCTGACATTTTTTCAGCTGGGACAGCTGCTATAACAGCTCAGAGCTTTTCAATCTCTGTACAGAGCTCATGTATAACCTCTTAAAGTTCTCAGCCTGGAACCACTTTTCTTCCAAGCCCATTTCACTGGAGCAACCGAAAGTGTTCAGGGAAAAACTGTTTGAGAGCCTCTGGAGGGAGAGCATTAAATCAATGAAGAATTTAAAGGGGGGGTGGGGGGGAGGAGGGGGACAGGGCAAGGGGAGTGGGATAGAAAGATTTATAGCAAAAAACAACATACAGCTTGAATCCAGTCCAAGAGGAGCCACAGGGGGCTGGTGCCAGTCATCACTGATGAAAGGGTTTGAATTTGTCAAGGAGAAAGATGCTGTGTAAAAATTGCATTCAAAGGCCCAGTGAAATTGCATTAAGGGGCTGGTCCCTTGGAGTTTTGCCTGAGCAATGGCTCCAAGGTTTGTGCACTCTGGGTGCATACCGATCCCCTTCTTCATGCCCCACTCTTCCCCAGCAGCCCTTCAGCTCCTGCTAGGGCAGCACTCCCCTCAAATCCAACTTAGGCTGCAGGGAAATGCTGTGTTTAGAGAATCAGCTGCCTCAACACTCACTGCTGGATTTAAATGTTTAGCAATGTTTTCCAGCCACTTGACTCCCTCCATTACCCAGCCCGGCCAGAGGGCTTAGCTTCTTTGGAGTGTTTCTTTGTATGTTTTTTTTCTCAGTGGAAATTTGCTATAGTTATGATGTGACTCAAAATCCTGCCGGTGTTTCTGCTGTTGGGGCAGTAAGGCCCACAGCTCACCTCTCCCTGGGACAGGGCTCAGCAAGTGGCTGCAAGAGCTGCTTCCCATCTTTCTCCCAAACCCTGCCAGGCCCTCATTGCCCCTGGCACCCGCTACCACGGCATCAGGGAACGGGAAGACTAGCAATCTGTAGTACATTACTAGTAAATGTAGTTTGCTTGATTTAAGGGGCTGATGGCGTCCCCTCTAGTATTTGGCATGGGGATGTTACCCTTGGCTGTGCTCATACTCAAGGGCAGAAGTTTCCATCAGCAACTTAAAAGCCTTATAATGGAAACAAAAAAGGCAGACTCAATATGAAATCTCCACCAGTGAAATCTGAAGCATTCAGCAAGGGAACTCAAAGCACAAAACAGCAAACACTCTTCCAGCAAGCTGTACACTGTTACCTATTGACCAAAGCAGTCAGTCAATATTCAGGGAGTTAATCTTCCCAGTGGGCTGGAGAAATTAATTCGAGTGTCAGTTATTTCTCTGATGCAATACTACTAAGTTTGAAAGACTGTAAACAGAGTCTTATTTCATGGGACAAACTGGGAATCAAGCCTCTCTTCAGTCACATTAAACCTAAAAATGCTTCACATCTTCTTCTCAGGCTGATGATGTGAGGCTTTCCTCATTGTCTTCCTCTAGATGCTGTTGCTTCCCAAGTGCTGAGCCATGACACTCTGAATCAGCCCAGATCTCCCCAGAAAGCGCTGGCAGCCCACCCTAGGACAGCAGCTTGGCAGCTCTGAACCCTGCCTGAACACTGGGCAGAGGCTTCTGCCGTTTCAGCCCCCTCAGCCCAAAATACACCTCCCCATATTCACTCCAAATCAGGGGAGGTCAGACTCAGCAGTAGTACTGTCCATGGCAATCAGGGCAGCAACCTCAGCCCCACTGGTTCCTGTTCTGCCCCCCCAAACCCCAGGCACTGGGCTTCTCCACTGGCCTCCAGCCACCTGGCCCATCACAGGGATAAATAAACACCATGCTGCAAGCAGTCCTTCAATCCAGGGTGGAGCAGAGATTTTTTCAGAGGCATTAATGAGATGTGAAAAGTTTTTCGCCCACTGCTGTACCACTGCTGTAACCCTGCAGCACCACTTCAGCTGTGGTGCAGCACACCTACATCTTTTGGGAATTTTGCTTTACTGAACTTTCTAAATGTCACTCTGATAATCTTTCAGGTTTCAGTCCTGAGTGTGGAAAGTTTGAGGTCTTGCTTGGCTCATCTTAGGGACCTTCAAGGGGAATCTCTTCAAACTGAGGGAAGTAGCTTTACATTAAACACTAGGAAGAAATTCTTTACTGTGAGGCTGGTGACGCCCTGGCACAGGTTGCCTGGAGAAGCTGTGGATTCCCCATCCCTGACAGTGTCCAAGGCCAGGCTGGATTGGGCATTGAGCAACCTGGTCTAGTGAAATGTGTCCCTGCCCATGACAGGAGGGTTCCTTCCTACCCAAATCATTCTATGATTCTGTGATTCACATCAGGCCCAATTCTGCATGACCAGTCCAGGTTTTACGAAACAGGCAAATGTAACTTCTGGTTTCCATAGGATTTTTTACCTTATTGGGTTGCAGCCACAATGAGAATCATGCTCCCTCTGGAAAAGAAGAGGTGCTTTTTGTGCCACAAGACTCATAGCTGTCCCACACTGTGGCTGAAAGAATCTGCAACACAGATCCAGCAATGTGAGAGATAAACCCAGACTTTAGGCATGACTTCATTTCTTGCTGCTTTTTTTTTTCTATCTGACTTGCAGCGTCACCATTGGCATAAACAGCCCTGACTTCTCCATCAGCTATTTCCTTCTTCGCTTCCTCCTGCACCAAGTGTGTGTTTTTCACATTTGTGTGGTACTTGCAAGCTCAGAAAAGCTCATCTGACTGTGACTGAAACTCTGGCACATAGCTTGATTTTTTTTCCCCTTTTTACTGAACTAATTTTTGCGTTATATGCTGCCAACTTTACTTTCCCCCCCTTAGTTCTATATAAACAACATTCCTCTTCCAAATATTTCTTACACATTTGATAAAATGTGTTGCATACATTAGATGACTTTGGCTCAATTTTATAAAGAATTGGCATAATGCAATATACTAACTCAACTTTGATTCACTAAAAAAATATATGTCATTAAAAGCTGTATATACTTCTGATTTTAGTGTACAGCCATGATTGACTGTTTCAGTGGTAAGTGATGAAGGCATGGCCAAATATAAATAAAAGCTGTACACCACCTTTCAAAGACATGCCTTTTATTTATTTTATAGGAATGGATTAGGTTCTAAAGTTTTCAGGAGTTGTTGCTTTAACAGTGGCACTTCTGCAAGTACAGCGGTGTTAACCTTGGTTCCTTGGCCAGATTCCAGTGTGGTTAATTATACTCTGCACACTGTGAAATTCCCACATAATTTTCAATTAAGGAAGTTATTTGCCACTTCTCCCACTCCTTAAAAATTATTGGTAATATCTGCTGCATGAAAAATGGCTGCTGTGCTCCATCCCAAGAGTGGCTGCATGTTAGCCAACACTCATGCACAAAGATGACGTGGATATAAAGTAAGTTTACTCCTTCGTTCTAATCACTGTCAGTAGAGATTCTTTGGTAATGTGCTTCATAGGCAAAAAAAGGAAGGTCAGAGGCTGGAAACATGAAGATGTCTAAATTCATGCAGGCACCTCACCTTGTTAGAACTGTTTGGAGCTCATCTGCCCCCAAACTTTAACCCGAATAAGTGAATTGTTTGCATTAAAAGTCACCTTTTTGCTGTCAAACCCTAGAGAGGGTGACAGAAGGATTACATCTGGCTGTTAAGGTCTCCCCAAGAAGAAGAAGCTTCCAAGCTGACATTCACACCACCCTTTCAAGGACGTTTCCGGCCTGGGTGGCCTGTGGCAATGAACTTTCCTGATGAACATACTGCTTGCTGGCCAACATATCCTCAGACACAGCCAGAGTTGCTTTGCCCTTGTCTCACTGCATGCATGCATGCAGAGAAGACTCTGGTCTTGTTTTGCAGCCCATCTGCTACACCAGGAAGTTGCTGTTGCTCATGAGGATTGGGGAAAGGCAATGGGAAGGAGACAACTTATGGGACTGTGACCCAATGTCAATAGCTTGAATTCAATGCCAGATATTCAACACCATGCCTTGTTTAGCCAGTGAGGAGCCTTTTCCAACATGACCAGGTCTAGCATCCTGCATCCCTCATGTCTTGCACCTTCAGCATTCACTGACGAGGTTGGGTCATGCTCAGGGAGGATGCTGCCAGGATCACTGAGTGCTTCGGCTTTCACAGAACACATCACAAAGAGAGAACTCCTTCCACTTTAGTACTGGGGGAAGGATGCATGCTGGACTGTGCTTGGTCAAACCAAGGCTGACCTTGGCCACAGGCTCAGTGAACATGCGTCCTGCAAGGACAGGTTGTATCTGAAGTCACATTCCTAAACCATCCCATTCTTCCCAGTCCTTGGCGATAGTGGCCAAGGAACAAGTGTTCCTTTCCACTTCTGCCTAGCCTTAAGGCACTGGAGTCTTCATTCTTCCTTTTCAGTCCTTCCAAGTTTGACTCACACCCTTACTATTAAATTAACACTTTTCACAAGCTCTTCTTTCCCTGTTCTTCATATTTTCTATAGCTCCTCATCACCACTACAAACTGCCATCTTCAACAAGTCCACTAATTGTTGGATGTCCCTGTCCTTTCTCATCAGAAACACATCTTCTTGTGAATTAAAACGAGAAAAAGTTTTGCTCTGTCCTGTATTTTTTTCCAACTCTGGCTGAAGATTCCCCTATACTGGAGGAGGAGCTGTTCCCTCTCTTCCCAACACCCTTGAGACAGACATGGTACTCTGTACACTGGATAGTCTGCCCAAGTGTCTCCATCAAATATGCGACCCTCCTGTCTAGCCCAGCGTACACACAAATATATATGTACATGACAAGTGTTCTGTACTGAAACACCATCCCAAAACTGCCATGCTGCCAAAGTGTCCTCTTGCAAGGCAGCTTGTGAGCAGATACCCCACCCCTCCACTTTTGCCCAGAGGTCACACTTGAGCATTCCTCCCACACCCACTACTGCACCGTCACCTCTTGGATTTATTGCAACATGAGTCATTATTTCTAAGATTTTACACAGGTAAATGAAATGATCTTCAGGAGGAGATGACAGAAGCCATCACCTCAGTGAGAGAAGTGTGGTGAAGAGTCCAACCTGACCCTTTTTTTTCTACTGATAATGTTCTTATCATTTCTTAAAATATTTTCAGAAATAGCCTATTTCATGTCTTTGTCAGCATAAGGAAGGTCTCCCACGTTTTATTATGGATTGCTAAAATTGAGGTTAGCTATGCCAAAAGTGCTTTTCCAAATACAGTCACTGTTTTGAAGGTCAAATTTTTCAATAATGGCCTACATCTGTCAAACAGGGGCACTACCACTGACCAAGTGATAAATTTAATCCATGAGAAAGCTCAGAGCACATAAACTATATTGTTCCCCATCCGACTAAGCTAGAGAGTAGTTAACTCGCTGTGAAGTCGTTATTTTATAACATCTGAAAAAATGTTCATAATAATGATTCTGTGGAGGCCGTTTTAGAAGTGGGTATAATATTGGAGTGCCTGTGGTAGTGACCCCCTGGGAAGAGCCCCTTGTAAACCATTCATAAACAACATGGAGAGGGGGAGCTCTGTGTGTGGTCTTGACTTGATCTTGCAACTTTGGGAGCTGAACAGCTCTAGGTGGATCCATTTCATAATCACTTTATTTGTTTTGAAATCTCTCAGCATCCTTCAGATGACCTTCATAGGAGTATGAGGCAAGAACTTTAATTATTATTGTACATAAATCTAATGCTTATCACAGAGAGGCCCTCAATCTCTGCTGGAACCTCTATGTATTACTGCAATAAAAACAAAGCAATACTCCCACTAATTACAAAATGAGTATTTAATCTCTCTGTCAGTAAGTCTGATGCTGCCAGCACAGCTCCCAGAACTTCCCTGGTAACTGGCAGACAATAAATTCTACAAATGCTACGTGACAGACATCTATTTTGAATATCCGTCTCAGCTCCTTGACTTCCCGTGAGTTTCTCAAAATAACTTGGTAAACAACCTGCTAACACGGATGGTGGGAGCACCGCTAAAATTGGTTCCTACTTGTCCACACAAGCCCTGGGATTCCAGGACTTCAGCAGTCCAAGTTTTTGTGGTCATGCCGGGCATATGAAGTAACATATATTGCAGTTTCTCAGCTAACCTGAATTAATGGTGGCATTCAGACCACCCTGCCTTGTAATTTCGAAAAGGTCACTTCAAAGGCCACTGGTACAGACACAGGAAGAGGCAGTGTTCTTATTTCATACAGCTGTATTGCAGAAAGTCCCAGCAATGGAAGGAAATAACAGATAACTGTTGATCCCATATTTTTTAAGAGTTTGGTTGTAGAAGCAGGAACTCAACCTTTCAAAGTTTGATATTCCCTTCATATCAGAAAGGGGAGTGTTTTGAATCGGCTTTTTATATCTCTGAAAAAGTCTGCCTGCCACTTCACAGAACAAATAAGAAGGTGTTGTCCTTGCCAGAAGGAGGTAAAATCTCATTTCAAACTTGTTTAACAAAAAGTTATCAACTGAATATGTAGAGGGGGAGAAAGAACAGAGATTACTTGAAGGAGTAGTATGTGGGCCTTGCCACAGCAGGATGAGATATCACCATCTCTGCTAAAAATACTAATAAAATCCCTTCACAGAGACATAAAACTTCTTAAAGGTCTGAATGAAAACAGAAATCAGAATTATTTACTCAACGGACAGTAAATGCAATCTAATCCTTCCCTCCTTATCTTTTTAGTGCATAATCAATAAAGTCAACACGGAAATAAAAACTGTTACAACTATGGCAATTGTTTCTTGTGCAGCAAGGTCTGACATCATCTAATGGGAGGTTAATTAATAGTTAACTTGGATAGCACAATTACTTAGTGAAACCACATTATTAAACCTCTGGCTGTAACCAACTTGTAACTTGAGAAGAATTTGCTCATATCTGGCTCTGGCCCATGTTGGAGACTGGGGACTTCAATGGCTGCTGACTCCTGGCAGTGCAGCCACGTGGTGTACATCCAGCATGGAATTCTCCTGGTTGAGGTCTAAATATCAGTTACATAAACAAAAGATTGGCTCAAAGGAACAGCAAACCAGTCTGGAGCTCTACAGGAGAGGATGATCAGGTAAAATGTGAACTCTGTTTTTGCAGTTGGGGCTTTTCTAACTAACTGGTATGGTGCCTCAGAGGTATGTGATTTGGAAGATACATCCTCAGCCCAAGCCCACTTTGCCTTGGCTTCTCAGTGATGCTACAACTGCGAGTATTGCACTGAAGGGCAAAGACTGGGATACAGAGTTCTTGGGGGCTGAGCTGACACAGTTGTATGTTCATCCCATGGGGTTTGTGACCCACATGTCCCACTATTTCAAGTCTCAGCTGATGTTTGCACAACCTCTGACAGAAAAGGAGATGCCTTGCTTCTTAAAACTAGCTGAAAAGTTAGTCCTCATAATTTCAACAGGTAAAGTCCACTTGTAAGACCCAGAGGGTTAGTGGACTTACAAGAAAGCATGAATATTCTCTGTTTGTGTCTATACTACTAAGATAACCAGTGCCTGGAAAAAGTCCTGAGTCCTGGAAAGAGGGATCATCCCTACTGTTAAGCTGTTGGAGTGACCCGATTACAGCATGGTCTGGGCCAGCGCCAGCTGGAGTGTCCCCCTGCAGTTTCCAGGCACAGTTTGGGAGCCAGAGGGGGTCCAGGAGCTGGTGATCCACAAGCAGCCACTGTGCTCCAAGTGCCGAGCTCCTCGGCCCGCCCAGGCACTGTGTGCTTGGCCTCGTGGAGGTCAGACCCAAGCATGTTTAGTGTACTAAAACAGACACAGCTTCAACTCCCAGAAGAAAAAAACTGGCTTAAAGCTGCCACAAGATATAAAAAAAGGAGCAGATATGCTTGGTACTTAATGATTAAAAAAAAAGTTAAACCAAATATTTTCCAAAGATAAAGAGTGGACTTCACTGAGGACAGAAAGTTGTCTTCATTGAAATGCTACTAAATTACTTTTATATACAAATACGTAAAAGTAATTTTATCTTGATTTCAAAGGGAATTTTTATTTTCCTTTTTTTCTTTTGCTTTATTCATTTGGTTTTTGTTTTCAGAACCAAGTGTGGTTTTGCTTTCATATTCTCCATTTCTCTCTGCTCTGCCTTTCTCCACTGAAATAAAAAAAAAACAGGGAACTGGAGTGAAGGGAAGGGGATATCGTTGGGATTCTGCTGTCATTTGTTTTTCTTCAGAAGATGGTAGGCAGGAATAAAATATTTCTCCTGCCAAAGAAGAAACAGGCACAAAATCTAGCTTCTCAAAAGAAGATGGAAAATGAGAATGAGAATTTCTGGAAAAGAATTGTAATAGGCGTAGGGCATGGGCAGAGAGAGGTAAGGCACTGGAAGCAAGGTTGCATGTAACGGTTGACTGGAGATGAAATCCATCTGGAGATGACCAGCTGCTTTGAGTGTTTGCTCAAGCTGTACCAACATGACTCGAACAATGAGTCTTCTGCTGGTCCAGGTCCAACCTCAATTCTATAGCTCAGTCTGCACACTCTGGATGTCTGCATCTTTAACAAAAAAATAATCATCAAGGTGAAAAGAAGGGTTTAATTGGGCATATGGCACCCTCAAATGGGAAGGACGGAGACAGAGCCTTCTTTCTATAGCAAGGAATTTTGTTTAATTTCCTTGGGTGAAAGAGACATGCACTGTATAGCAAAAACAAAAAGAAAATAGTGTAATATTGGTCAATAAAACAGAGAAAGAGAAAAATCCAGAAAGCCAAGTAAGGATGTATACTAGTGTATGTTATTAATCAAATCAGTTAAGGACCATTGAATCAGTAAAGTCACATGCTTGAGATTTATTTCATTCACTAACTAAATCCTGGCACCATCAGGAGTGACTCAGTTTATATACAGACACTTTTCTAGGGAAATCAGAAGTACTAAACACAGTCTCAGGCCAGATCCTATCTATTTTCATTTCATATGGGAGAAGATGCAATGTAATACATCAGTTGCAGAATTTGGTTCACTGATAGAGCTCTAGCTCACATTTGTTCTGATCATTAATTCATTTCATTTGGTATTGCACTAATTTTACAAATTGAAGGGTAATTCACTTCAGAAAAAGAAAGAATTTTTTTTTAAATTTAAAGATAACTGTCAAGTTCCCCATTGCTTTGCAAAGCATAAAATTGAGTCCATTTCTCCCATTTCTAATTTGCAAGTCCATCTCTGTATTAAGCACAGCAGCATTGTTTTGCAAACACTTACACAGGAGCACTAAGAGCCATAGCCCTGAACAAAAAGCCCTGGAGACAGTGCCCTGAGGCTGAGATATTGTTAAGCGTTTTGCCATTTGTGGCTGGTTGTACTCACATGGTGATTACCTGTGCTCTGTTCCAGTTTTTCAACTGGAATCACCAACCGAGACTGAAACCCTGGTCACTATATGGTTTGCATTCTGAGAGAATGGAGGATTTCATACTACACTGCATTTTGTAAACATTAATTCGTTGCATACAAAAAAAAAAATATGAATTTTTATTTCTCTTTATGTAGGTTTCAGAATGTCAAAGAGCCAGAGCTAATTAAGGTTCAATGACAGATTTGATAATTTCAAGTGTGGTTGGGGTTTTTTTTTTCTCTTGTATTTTAAAGAAGAAAAGCAATGGCCATTATGTCCTAATTTGTAAACACTTTATTTGATGGTTGAGACTGGAAAGTATGTTAGTGTTTTTTGTCCTGTCAAAGGCTTTGGAATGGTTTGAAGTCTATTGAGTTACATCTGCTGCTATTTATCAGGGGTGGAGGAGTTGCCCTGTTTCTAACACGGTTTATAAAAGGAATAAAAATTTTAAACTCTGCAATTAGAATTTAATTAGGGGGCTTTTTCCTTCAAACAAAAATTATTTAAGTCTTTCTTTGAACTTCCAAAAAGAATATCTATCTTGTAACCCAGAAATCCAAAATGTTCTTCAGTTTTGTGTCTTGCTTGTGGTTACAAATTCTTGCAGATGTTCAAGTTCAGAAGTGGACTAACAGCAGGAGAGCTAAGCTGAAAGACCACATTTCTGTCCTTTGCACATTCTTAACACCATGGAGGCGCCCAAACATCTTCCCAGGAGCACCCACTGGGGCAGTGAGCTGCTTCCCACATCCGCTCCTCACAGGACAGCACCCAAGCCCAACACACGGATCCATTCTGTGGCAGTTCTGAGCACAGAGCTAGAAAACCACAGTCTGCCCGTCCCCCCACAGACGCCAGCAATCCACAGTTATTAACTTGGTTTTACTCTCACAACACCTTAGTGAGGAAGGAAAATTTCATACCTGTTGTACTGGAAACTGAGCCAAGGATTGAAACCAGGTTTGCTGAATACCATCTTAATACCCTGCCCTGCCTGCTGTTTGTCAGCTTTGACGGCATACCTGCTGTTGTGCCAAAGCCTGGACTAAAGCAAAACCTTCTCTTTCCATCTTCCTTCCCTGCAGAATAGACACAAAAAGGGGCAACCCACCTTCTGTGCTTTTGAGTGCTTCACAGATCTGCCAGCACTGGGATTTCAGTGTGCAGTTAAATAAGATTGAGTCTTCTTAGACTCAAAAAAAGAAGTGTTGGAAAAACAAAAAAGAAGTGTTGGAAATTACTCCATTCTTAAGGGACAACCAAGAAAGAGGCAGAGACAGAGCACAAAGCAGGTAGTGAAGAGACCATTAAGATTGGTACCAGCAGCGGAGCTGAAGATTTATAGGGGATACAAGGAGAAGAGCTTTTCACCCAGTATTTAAAGAAAGCCTTGGAATTAAGCGACAATTCAACAGTCAGAGCCATAGGCAGGGGATATAGCCTAAGCAATCATATGGAAACATCACATGAAAGGACTCAGGGATAAATGGAAGTAGAGGGGCATCACAAACCTCAGTCTCTTTCCAAGTGGGAAAACTTGGCTATAAAGGAAGGAGAGTATCAGCTTAGGGAGGTGAGACACAAATTATGAAGTCACATCTCTTCAGTGTCGCTGCCTCAGCTTCCTAAGATTATGGGGGAAAAATTCCTCTGTGATATTCCAACTCCATTGAGAAACATAGAACTGTGCTTTCATCCCATCCATGACTGTGAAACTCCTCTTCTAAAATGTGCAACAGCACAGACAAAATTTAAAATAATCTTCAGCAAAATTCATCCAGATCATGTATTTGTTGTCTTTGAAACCAGTAGGTATCCAGCCTCCTGGTCAAGCCTAGAAGTCAATATTTATAGCAATAACAGTATAAGTCAATTTTATTTTCCCTTTGCAAGAAAGCAAATGCCAGAGGGGAAAAAATGGTTAACCTAAACATGGGAAAAAATATGCCATAGTAGTGTTTTGCGGGAGCCATAATGCAGGTCTCCTGTGACTCTTTCCTCCTTTGCACTCTGAATTCCCTTATTATTCTGCATTTCTCATACACCACAGACTTTGCTATTGCAGATAGGAAAAGGAAATCCCCTATGGTCCATGATACAGGAGGAAGTTCTTCCTACTATTTTCATCTTTGGTAGAACTAATTCAGAATCCAATGAAAAATTATTTTTAAAAACTTGAGTTCAGCTAACCTGAATTACAGCAGTACCATTTTTTACCTGAAATTATTTCAGGCCTGGTCAATGCCCTTTGGCCTTCTAAGAAAATAATGAATAGGAAGCTCACACAGAAAACCGATGTTTTCAAAGGAGTGGTTTCACTGAAATACCAACATTCTGGGAGTGGTCATTGTGAAGTGCCAACTAGCACTGGTAAGAATTTTTTCAGCACTGGTAAGAACGGTGTCAGCATTACTGTCAGATGAAGATATGTGAGAAGAATCCAGCCCACCAGTCTAACAAACAACCTGATCTGTCTGCAAAAATATTTTGTATGAGTTATTATACTAATGGGCAATTTAGTTGTTATAATATGAGAAGTGAGTGCAATTCAATTTCCTTTTAACTTTGTTTTTGCTTCTTTTAATTCATTTTTATAATTATTTCAGTAGTAATGTTGCTCTGCACGCACATAGCTAAAAAAATATTCCCTTGTTTTCCAGATTCTCAGCCTTTCCTTGGCCTTTCCTTGGCCTTTATGCCATTGGTGGCATAAAAAAATCCCTAAAAATCTAATGCAAGAAACACTACAAGCCACCCATCTTCCACATTAGAAATATCTGTAGGATACAAGAGGTGGGTGGGATGTGTCACAAAAGCTAAGGACAACTTCCAACAAGCTAGTCTGCCTTTAAGGAATTACAGAGTCTGGGAAAAGCAATGGGTGGCATGAAGCCTTATTTACCTCATCACCTCGCCGAGCCCTTACATTATTCTGGGTAAAAGCATAGCATCCACCAGCCACACTTGAAAACTCCTACATTACACTCTTAACAGACTCAGAAACACTCTGCATTGTAAAGAAATCCCTCTTGAAGAGCTACTGGGCACAGCCCAAACAGCCCAGGAAACCCAATCTGAAATGCATTTATTTCTTGATGAAATCGGCATCCCTGATATGCTTTTAGGAACCATCAGAAAATACGGCATTCTGAACTGCATTCCTTGAAAATAGTGCTTTATTTTTAAAGTTTTCAAATCTTAAATATGCCCAAATATACCCAAACCCAAACAGCTTGCAAAAATCAAGACAGAATATCACAGCAGTTTATTAGAGAAGGTGATGAGTGTTAGATAACAAGTGATCCATTAAATATTTTGGTCTTCAGTGTAATGAATACTTCAAAACAGTCACATGAAAGTTAACAGTCACCATAGAAAGTGGCATATGCTTACACAGGAGGAACAACAGGATATACATTCAACACACTTTATTAGTAAAATCAAAAAGGCATTGAAATTCCAGCATGTTAGCATACTCACAAACTCAGTGACTTTGCAAGAGCCAAATGACTTATTAAAAACTCAGCTCTTGCAGAAACAGCTCCTTCTTTAACTGTTTGTGTTCTTTTAAGTTTTAAACCCTCCTCATCCATGAAGTCTACGTCACAGCCTTGAAATTCCTTTTTCTCATGAGCGATCCCGGATTTGCTTCATTTCTATATCACAGTGTCATCTTTGCCACAGACTTGCCAAGTCTTCCCTTTGTAAGGATCTCATAACAAATGGGCTAACCAGGAGACTTGCGACTCCAACATCTCATCCACTTCACAAATGTACAAAATAATAGATCTGTGTGCTAAAGAATTAATCCACTTAACTTCACAAAGAACCATAGACCTCCCTCTCAAAATTTATCATTAAACCTTTGCCTCCAGAATCACCCCTGTTATTCCAAATACATATATGTCTTTTAAAGAAATGAAGAAATATTTTTTGACAGGCATCTCAGAATCATGTTCCTGGGTTAATAATTCAGCGTTAAGTGTTGTGATGTAACAGACACCATCACACCATTGTAATCCTCAAAGGTCATGGTCTCACTGTGATTTAGAGCCTTTAAGAGAGACTGGGTATCAGTTTAAGGAAACATGCAGATATGCTTTGTTTCAGTTTTATGGAAAAACTCTCCCAATCTGTCATGGCAGTGACAGCCTGTTCTGGATCCATGGATGTAAGTCTTTCTCTCTCACCCATCCCTTCTGGAGCCTGAGGATGCTCACGATGAACATAAGCATAGCAATCATCAGCTCCACATTAGGATAACAACCACAACTAAGACTCATGGTTCAAGCTTCACTTGTATTTATCAAGTGCTTTCGTAAGCTTGGGGTCAACAGCTTTGAGGACTGGAGAGGATTTCCTCTGGCCATGCTAGAAGTTTGCTGTCCCTGCTTCTGCTGGTGCAGTGCACCAACACCTATCAACCTTAAGTTGTACAATCACAGCTGACAAAAGGCTTCCCATTCTCTGCCAACAGCCCTGAGTTTTGACAAGAGGAATATTCCTTCCCATTCTGGAAAGTGATTAAAATGTGACAGCGATGAACAGGACATTGGGCATAATCTCTGCAAAATCTATGAAATGTGTCTTGGCTCTGGAATCCGAGTGCATTTACTCACTCTTTAGAGAGTTTGGTTACTGCCTTCTCAGTCACAGGTGACTAATATAATTAACAGGGTAAATGAATGTGCAAACTGGCTCCTACTGCACTTGCTTGAAGGTGACACTGCTTGGAAAGGATCAGTTACATAAATCACCAAGGGACAGTTGGATCAGGTAGATTGGGTCTGGCTGAGATGGAATGCATTTTCCCACAGTGCTGTGCTTTGTATTTGTAACTAAAAAGGTGTTGGTAACACACCAGTGTTTTGGCTTCTGCTGAACAGTGCTGGCCCAGCATCAGCACTGTCCCTCCAACATTCTGCCCCCCGTCAGTAGCTGGGGGTGGGCAAGATCTTGGGAGCAGACACAGCCAGGACAGCTCACCCAAACTGACCAGAGGTATCCATACCATGAGACATTGGCTCAGCGATAAAAGCTAGAAGAAAGGAGGAGGAAGAAGAGGCGGGGGATTCATTATTACAGTGTTTTGTCTTCCGAGGCAACCAGGGCACACAATGAAGACCTACTTCCCAGAGAGTGGCTAGACCTCATCTGCTGATTGGAAGCAAAGAATAAATCTTCTGTATTCCTTTGCTTCCACCTTTGCTTTTGCTTTTATTAAACTGCCTTTATCTTGACCCACAAGGTTTTTCCCACCTTACTTTCTTCCTCCTCCATCCTGCTGAGGACTGGGAATATGATAGAGTGACTTGGTGGTGTCCAGCCAGTGTCAACCCACCACACCAGGAAATCGGGTTTGCTTTGTAAGAGGTATGAGACTGCAGGCTGAGAAAGTTAAAGGCTGCTATACATCCCTCTTTGTTTAAACTAAAAGCTGAGTTTTTAGCCATGTTTCTCCAGTCTCATGTCACTGCATCATTCCTTTGAATCCATCACAGAAAATAAAGAAATGCTGCTTCATACCACATCTGTGTTGTAGGTGATAACATGGGGTGACATCCCCACAGAGAGAATGGCACAGGGGCAATGGCACCTCTGCAAAGCAGACCTTCAGTTGTGGGATTTTGTAACCATAATTTAGGTCCTACTTGACTTTCTCTTTTCTCTTTTTTCATTGTGCCCTATTCCAGCCTCATGATTGCTTGCAGTTCTAGTTCTCCTCCTGGATTGATAAAGCTGCACTTTCATTTTACTAGTGACTTTTCAATTTTTCCAAGTTCTAATAGACAAATATGACCAACTCAATGCCTCCCCAAATGTTAAATGCTTTAACATTTTGAGGATTCATATTCTCCAGGGAAGTCTATGAGCTCTGCAGGTACCTCCTTTTAGGTAGTTGTAGAGAGCAATAAGGTCCTCCTGAGACTCCTTTTCTCCAGGCTAAACAACCCCAGTTCCTTCAGTTGCTCATCATCAGATTTGTGCCCCAGACCCTTCCCCAGCTCCATTGTCCTTTTCTGAGCACATTCCACCACCTCCATGT
Source organism: Platysteira castanea (assembly GCA_013397175.1). Classification (NCBI taxonomy): domain Eukaryota; kingdom Metazoa; phylum Chordata; class Aves; order Passeriformes; genus Platysteira; species Platysteira castanea. The sequence continues at coordinate 332,417 of VYXC01000364.1, forward strand.
CCTTCTTGTAGTGAGGGACCTAAAACTGAACACAGTACTCAAGGTGTGGCCCCACCAGTGCCGCGTACAGCAGCCAGTCACTGCCCTGGTCACTCACACATGTAAGTACACCCAGCAGTCATTCAGTGAGATACATGGTCAGGTTCATAAGAGGCTGTCTTAATGCTCTTTCCATCTCTGCAGTTCTTTTGCAGAAATAGTGTATAAGGCTTAAGAATGGAAAAGATATTATAGAGTCCAGCAAAATTTTGGAGAAGACATCCAATACATCTGAAATATATGTACTTCTATTCTGTTCTTTGTCATTTCACTGCTATCCATGGTGATATGCTGAGCACAAGTTCAGTGCTCATTGACATTCAGCAATGAAAAAACATTAATCAAACCTTCTAAAGAAATAAGGAAAATGTAGAAGCCATAAAAAAAGCTTGACTTCTCCAAATTTATTTTCTTCCTTTACATAAATCAGAGTTCAGTTCACACTAATTGTTTTGGGTTGAATGTAAAAGGTATGGCTAAGCAGCCACTGAATGTTTGAGCTTATTTCAAATATTTGGACATATTTGGTAAGATTTTCAGACCCTGCTCCTTCTCTGTCTCTTCTGCTCTGTGGGAAGGCTGTTTCTCAACAGCTTGACAGCCCTCTTTAGATTCCCCCTGCATTGAGTTGAAGGGGGTACAGGACACAGCTGGGGCTCTCAGGCAGCCTTACACTTTCAGGGCTTTAGTTAATCACTTTCCTTCCCTTCCCTCCTACCCAGATGGCTCATAAATGACATTTAACATCTTATCTGCAGTCTTTATAAAAAGTAGATTGGGAGTTCCTGGTGTCATTCTCAACAGAAGAAAGAAATCCACATAGTAAATCCTTTTCCATGACTAGGAGTATTTTTTTAAGTTGAAGAACATTATGTTATCCATATCATCTCTAAGATGATCTTTCTTCACTATTTCTTCAGTTTTTGCCCTCAGCTCAAGCCGACTTAATGCAGAAATAAGAACGTTTCTTCTAGCCAGTGGTATGTCTACTAGGAGGAGACATGAAGGATTTTAATTTCCAGGGCTATTGTTAGGGCAACTTCTGAGAGGTGCCAGGTGAGGTTCCCAAGAAAGCAACAGCAGGATTATCTTCACCCAGAGAAAAACTATTGCCTAATCACAGGAAGGTCTAAATCCAGCCCTGATGGACAGGCAGGAGGGAACAGGATCTGGTCCTCATATCACAGAGAATAGCTATCTCAGGGGCGTCTTGCACAAAACCAAAAAATGTTTCACTGTAGCTCTGCATATCTTGCAATAAATGAATATACTGAAACAGAGGTAGCTTGGGTAGGGAAGGCTCCTGTTCCATAGAGACCATTTATCCATCCCTTCAGCTGGTGCCTTTCTTGTGTTGCTGCTTTTCTTCCTGCATCATCTCAGCCAGGGAATGGGTGTGAGTGAGAAGAAAGGAAAGCTCCATGGCTGCACCGTTGTCCAAAGTGGGAAGAGGAAAGAAAGGAAAAAGAAAAGCAGCTGAGCCTGTTGGGACATCTCCATCATCATTACCTTTTCACTTAGGGGTTATCTACCCAAATGAACAATGCCAAAAAAATATATCTGAGGGGTCTGTTCCTGCAACTGCAGATCCACTCAATGAATTTGTGCAATTTGTTAAAATCCTCTGTATCCAAGATACTATGTTTGTAAAATGAAGCTAGGAGGTGCTGTCCTTTACAAATAATTTTCAAAACCTCCTATGAAAAGTACTTAGCTGTATGTCTCATAAATATCCGTGCAGCTGTCCTCCTCAATTTATTTCTTCCTGGAGAAAGTGTGCTCTACAAAATAAGATAATATATTTTCTTGGCTGTGTTCCTCTAAGACATGAATATAGTCCCCAGCTCCACTGAACATTGTAGCAGACAAGCACAAGACATTGTTTGCAAAGTATTTTGGTCTTAGACAAGCAAAGGAAATTAATTGTTTTTCCATACAGTCCTTTAGTCAACAGTGAGCTCATGCACAGTATTAAAACCACACCTCTTCAAAACATACATATATCATACTTTATCTATATTTTATCTATTCTGCACTTTATCTATATTTTATCTATTCTGCACTTCAGCATCCTTCTCTAAAACCCTTCAAGACTCTTAGATTTTGACTGGCTTTGGATTAGACCATAGGTATCTTAGCTAGCATATAGTCACTCAACTGCATGAATTTCCATTATTACCTGAAAACAAGAGCCTCATTTAGAGATGAGAAAAATTTTTATGCCTTATTCTCTAGCTCTGTTCTCCAAATTCATGCACATCTGCCCACAAAAAGCAGCTGCCACATCTCACCCCAAATATACAGTGCCCACCTGAAGTTTTAAACCTCTAGCAAAGTATTGTTAAGAGACAAGATTAAAAGTAGTCAAGAAGAGTTCTCTGCTGCTCACAGTGAACGCCGTTAGTCTTACAAAATCCAAAGACCACCTTACTTGTACTTGAGCACCCGCCTCTGGTACCTGATTGGCAAATCAGGTCTGGATCCAGCAGCTGGAAAATGGTGGATAGTGATGAGCTGTTCCACATTGCCATTGAAGCACCCCAAGAAGGGAAATGCAGAAAACAGAATGGGACAGGGCTTACAAAACCCATCCCTTGGTCTCGTAATGCAATGTGCTCTGGATATCACAATCTTGATACAGCACTCTGCTATTCAGTGCACAGCACTGAATTCTCCTAATACTTCAGTCCCATCAACACATGATGAAAGCAACAAATTTCCCTTGAAATCAATACACATAAATAGCTGCTTGTGGTTAACCAGGCTGCCACAGCTCCTTGCACCTCAATGAGGAATAGCTTTTTCCGTAAGCATAGGAAAATATCAGGTGAAATACTGAAACCTTGTGCCACAGTCAGATGTAAGAGGTCTTTTCCAAAGAAGCCAAACTTTTGCAGAGCTAATCAGCATTTCTGGAACCTGACAGTGTCCAAGGGCACCAACTTGAAATGCAGGCTCCCCTTGCTGAAATGGGATTGGTAGGAAGTGTTCACAAAAAACTAAGACTGCAGTCCAAGAATTAGGCACTAATTTAAGATCTAAGATACTAATTAAATCCTTTTCTGACACAGGCAGTCACAGACACTGGAATTTGCCCAACAAACCTCTCTTAAGGATAGTGCTAAAATTTTTAGACTACTTTTGTTCTGTGGAAGCTCCAGGTCCAAGTAGTACTTCATGAGAATAGATCCAATCCTTCATTTAATGGGGATGCTGTGGTGGAACAGCTATTGCAGCTGCAGAGGTACATGAGGAAGAATGATCTTTTTGTTCTTTCAGAGAGTGTTTCTGTTTCTTTTGAATGTGCCTTTGAATACCTGAGGTTCCCATGTCAATGCCAAACATTACCATACCCAGTTGCAAAAGATTTAGAAAGACTTGGTACCCAGTGGGAAAAGAAGGTGGATCTTGAAAGGCAAAGGATTTATGCCCTACTAGTAAAGGCAGAACAAACCACAGCCTGCTGTACGGAGCTGGTCTTTTGCATGCCAGCTTTGGGGATTTTTTAGTGAATACAATGGAATTTCTTTCTGTAACACAAAAGCAGAGAACATGATCTGGTAGCCACATGGCAAATACAAAAGCAAATCACTAGAAAGTGAGCAAATCCTCGAAAGAGGATACCTGCTTCAAATTTGGTGGGCACATTACAAGGGCTGTGTCCTTTGCTCCCTTGCATCTCATCAGTCTCTGAAGCAGCAGGCAGAGAAGGAAAACTGGGTGTGATATGCTCTTTTAGACAGGAGAAGAGAAGGATTATCAGGATATGGAGGTTAAAAGTGGCTGATCCACCAATTCCAGCCCTTGAGCAGCTCCAACAGCTCATTACCTTCTTTGTGGTGAAGCAGACACTGCATACACAGGGAGAACGTTGTGGCCCAGACATGCCTGGCATATTGAGCTGTGCATCACCCTTGCAGAACCACTCCAGTCCCATTCCCAACCTCTCTTCAGCTCCCAGCACCAAAAAGATTGCATCATCACAATTCTGTGCAAACCACACCTTCAGTATTTTGGCCTGCCGCTGAGGGATGTATTACTGTTGGTTTACAGATACCAGGCATTCTGGGAGTAGTTACCAAGAAGTTAGCACAGTGGGAAAGCTGCCATTTTCCCTGAAATTTAACACAAGAAAGGATTTTCTGCTTTCAACTTTAGCTTTTCTGCTTTCCTGTGCCTTGTTGCATATCCACGTGAAGGCCAGATACAGTAACTGCAGTGTAAGCAGCACTTGCCAGTCCCATTTTTCCTGCGTATTCTTTCACTTGCTTTAAACTCTAGAGACTACCTAACCCTGATACAGGTTTAAACCACAGAAAGAAGTTTGGGGAGACACTTCTTTGTTCATTTTTCTTACTTCTCTTCCCTCTGAAAGGGGAGGAAGGGGCATAGGAAAAGGATGAAACACTGGATGACTTTAACTATAGCTAAGGCAGATGCAGTCCCTCTCTTATAGCTTACACACATGTAATTGGTAACAGTGCTTGGACCTTGGACTAAAAGTACAAATTTCCTCTTATTTAGCCAGTCCTTCCCCCCCAACACCCGCCCAAAAGGCCCTAATCTAAATCAGATCTGGGTATTCAGGAAACATACAGGCCATTACAATGAGCAAAGTATTTGCGAGTCATCCAGAAACTGAATTTCCTTCCTCAAGGAGTAGCACAACGGGGTTTATTTTGTAAGGAGAAAAAAATCCCTTTTTGGTTGCCTACACTAAATTTGCTGTCTCTTTGGCTGAGCCCCTCTGGAGCATCCAGGAGCTGAGGACAACTGGTTCACTTTTAATGATCTTTTTATCACTACCTTGTTCACTTCCAAATGTGGAAAAAAATCTAGCATCACACTGCTAACACCAAATAAAAACTTCAGTCATTTCCACCCTCTCAACAATAAAGAGAAAAAAGTGATGATAGTAGAATTTTATTGGCTTTATTTAAACAGGCTTCTTCTCCCCCAACAATACTGTGCTACTACTATAAAACTTTTCTGACACATTACTTTAAACATTAGCGCATGGACATGCCAGCTCTGCACTTCAGGAGCTACAGTTCAATGCCAAGAGCTATTAGTCACATTAAGAAATCTCTTCACAGTATGGCAGAGGGAGACGACGGTGTCTGAGTCCTCTCGCCTTCGGTGCTGCCCTGTGCCCTGTCACCCTCCCTGGCTGCAGCCAGCTTGTACCCAGGGCAGCTCAGAGAAGTTTTCTGCTGGCAGTTGGAAGCATGAGAGGTTTTGGGGAGCAGGAACTTTCTTTCCCTTGGTTTTAAGGTGGATGCCGCTGCAGAGCTCCACGGGGGTTGCTGCAGCCAGCTGAGGACAAGTGATGAGAGAAGGGAAGAACAATGAAGTTAAGCAAACAAATGTCTCGTCTAGGTCTGGGGAACTTCTAGTCTAAATACATCACTATCCTCCTTTGGTATACATGTGTGTGCTGCTCCTCAGGACAAATGGGGCCTTTCTTTTCAGACCCTTTGACTTCGGCAAGGATTGCACAGCTGGGATCATGACTTGTCTCCTCTTATTAAAACCACTTCTTACAAGTGTCGGCTATGTCTCCATGTTCCTCTGAGTCACTTCTTTAGAGGAAAGGAAAAAAAGAGAAAATATTTTAAGACCCGATCTATCATCTTTATGCACTTTTATCTGTATTTAACCTGGTATGGGGTGAGAAAAATACATCTAATGTTACTAAAAATTGTGATTTATTAAGTAGCCATTCTGGGTGTTTATCTGTCTACATTTTTCCCCATGTATGGGTAAAAGCAAGAGAATCTGAACTGGCCAGAGCACTCCTAAGCAAAGACACAGCCTAGACAAAGCAGAATATTCCAGAAGAGACAGAGAGGGAGGCAGCACCCAGAGGGAATCAAACAAACCATGTATATGACTGAAGAGAAGTCTTAATCATACCTATAAAAATAGTAATATCAGTGGGTTGATTTTTGTTTGTTTCTTGTGCTTTTGCATTTAAAACAAGCACATTCTCCTGCTGATCTCATGCAGTGCCAGTTTTTAACATAACACACATGATGAAATACAGTATGGAAAATGTGTACACACACCGCATAAGAGAAGCTACAATCTGCAAAAGTGAATGTTGCATCCATATATCAATTGAAATGACCTACAATTCAGGGAGTAATTGTTTTGAAACAATCTCACATGAATTCACCTTCACAAGATTAGAGGCTGATGTCACCAGGAGGGTGAAGTCATCAGCAATGACTTAAGCTAATGGGATAATGCCAGAAAAACTCGATCAGCCTGTTGAGAAGAGCTTAACTCCTTCCAAGCAACAAGGAATGCTGAGAACTATTTACCTCTTTTGTTTGCAGCATTTCCTGAGTGGGTTTTAGAACAGGAAAGTTCACGGTTGACTAATGGGGACAAGGAATGAAATCTCCTTCCGACAGCCCGGCTGGTGATCTCTGTTTAGAAATTTTAAAGCCATATGTCTGAATTCAAGTCAAAGTTCAAGAAAGAGAAAACTGGCAGTTAGCTGTGGGGATGATTTTGTGATGTACAGTCGATTCCAGCAACACTAACTCATGGGAGTAGTCCCTGCTCATTTTAGGTCACTGACACAGTGGGATTCAGCAAGGGGACTTGGGCTCAGCTTTACATTCATTAGAGGCAAAGATGCAGAGCAGAGACATGGCCTGCAGTGACTATGGCAAGCTTTTCCCAGACATCACAAGCAAACCAAGCTGCCCATAGCTTCACGTGGTGCTGCTGACACCAGGCCATACCAGGCAGCTGTGCCAGCTCAACATATGTTGGGTGTCTTCCTGAGGTAATAGCAGAGCACATGATTTAGAGTCAGTGGCATTAAAACCGATTGGAGTCATCGTGGAAAGTACAGATATTTTTATTTGACTGTGTAATGCGTGCTTGTGTGGGAGTGGTGTGAGCTTGTTCTATTTCCAGCCTGTGAATACCGAGGTGTGACAAGCCCGCTCCACTGCTCCTTCAGCAAATGGTGCCGGCAGTGCCACTCCCTGGTGACAGCAAGGAGCTCGGGCACGGCACAAACCATCTAAAAGAGCGCTAAAACCAAGAGGTGGGCCTGACCCTGGGTGCCACAAAACCCACTGGCTCCTCGCACTTGGATTCAGTGCCCCAAGCAGAGCATATAGGAAGGATTTGCTGGTGTGGTCAAGTGGCCTTTGCCAAGCTGGTGTGCAGGCTGCTTTTGCTCCTGATGTGGATATTCTCAACGCAGGCAGTTAATGTGGCACCTCAGGCAGCTCATCTGGCACAAAAACATCTAAGAGAGCCCCCAAGCCCCACCTTTGCAAGCCACACCTCCACACACAATTGCAGAGCCCAGGTAGGCTCCAACTCTAATGAAGCCAACTCTGTTCTCTGCTCTGATCTGGAAATAAAATTAGAGCTTGGCCCTCTATCTTAAATGTTTTTCATGTTTTAAAGCCAAGTGTTTCCTTTAACCCCCTGTTACTCTGCAGCACTCTTATAATTCATTTACTTCATAAAGCTTGGAAGAGAAAAGCATTCTCTCACAAAACAAGTCTACATTTTGAGTTGAAATGCTGGAGGTTAAATGTTGAAAGGTTCTCTAACAGTACACACTGGTTGAGTTATAAGTATGGAGATGCGCAAGTCCAGCCAACATGACATATCAATCCTAAATGAACTTAAGTTATGATCTTTTCAGAATGGCTCAGCTGGTAGCCTGTAGGCCAGATGTTGCTAAATAGGTTAGCCCATCATCTTTTCCACAAAGGAGTTAAAGAATGGCTATTTGGACAACATGCAGAGGTAAATGTGCCCTGTGCCTGCCCAGCTCTCAGATCTGCCACTGCCACAGTTATGTGGGACTCCAGCCTGCTCCTGAAAGACAGGCAGAGAAGCCAGGGCTGCCAGTCCCTCTGGCCAAGTCACTGCAGCTCACAAGGAGAAGGAGATCCCAGAAATAATTTGCAGCCCTTTTGGCCATCAAAATGAAGTCGCCTGCACTTAAAAGGTCTATGTTTTAGCTTCAAATGGCCTCAAGTTTAATTTCATGTTTTCCTAAGCAGGAAGTATTTGTTGAAGAAAATAGTCTACAGCTGCAGACAAAAGGACTCTACAGGATTTTAGGGCCCAGATTATCCTTGTTTCACAGGACCCACACTGTACGAGACAGAAATATTGAGTGGTTCAGCAGTGTACTACAGGCAAATATAATATCCTTTCTCTTTTCTTTTTCCAGTTCACTCTCCATCCTGGCAGATCAGTTTCAAAGTAATTTCTCCACCCTGAAAGTGGGTTGACTAAGTATGAACTGACCATAGTAATTTGTGCAGTAGTAGAAGACATCTTCCACACAGGTAACTCATGCTTATTTTGAAGAAATTAAGAATCCATGGATTGGGATGTAACTCAGTTTTAGCACTTTCTATTTTGGCCTTATGTTGCTTACATTTGTTTCTTACCCAGGCAAAGGATCTGTCTTCCTGGTGAAGGGAACAATAGTTGCTCGGTGTCCAAGAGGCAGATTTTGAGCTGCATAACATGCTTGCAATAAAAAAAAAATACAAATTAGGGCAGAGCTGAGAGTATTGCTAGGGTTTCCAAGGAGTGGAAACTACTATGCCTTCATCCTAAACCCATCCTGACTCCCTATCCAAAGTAGACTGCTCCTGTAGGGCTTACTGAACTAACACAGTCTAAAAATCTCTACTTCAGGTCCTAATCAAGTGCTAAACAGTTAAATGAAAAAAGAGCCTCAAAATTCTGCAGTGCCATAGTTGGACAGAAGTGCAGTGACCTGAACTCCCTCTACAACAAGTGAAGGTGAGGGGGCTCCTCCACAGCTCAGTACACCAGAAGGCTTCCTCAACTTCTGAAGGTGCCTATTTCTTTCCACTGATTGCAGAGGGACCTGGTGGGAATGAGCACCTGATGGAGGTGGCACAGGTAAGCACCTGAAGTTTGATGCACCAGCACTTCCTGCCCTGGGAAAGTGGCCAGCACACACTTTGCTCTCACAGAGTGCGACAAGGGGTTGTGGTTCCCAGTTCCTCAAGAGACACTCTGTTCTTTTCCTTCTAATAGAGAGCTCTATTGGGACCTTCTACCTCCTTGGCTGAAGGGAGTAATTCTACCTCTCTCATTATCCTACTGCGCCTTATGTTGCAGCCTATACTGGAAGCTTATGAAAAATATTGAGACCTTATATTCTGTAAACCAAGTCCTGAAAAGGGAAATTTCTACAATCTTAATTACAATTTGCTGTAGGAGGTCCAATTCCAGTCATTTCTCCAAAGCTTGTGGCAGCTGACTTAGTATTCTAGCACACTTGATGGAAATACAAAATTGCATATCCTTCTTTGTAAGATGACTTCTTGGGCTCTGGCGCTTGCTGGCTGTCAGTGGATTACATATTGGATTTCTCTGTCAGCATGTAATAAAAAGGAAGTTTTAAAAAAAATTAAAGAAATACATGAAAATAATTCCATTCATATTAGGTATTATAAAACCCACCAGCTAGCTTTGGGTTGCCCATGTATGGATAACTGAATGAAAAGTAAGAGGTCTTCAACCCCTTGCAGAGTTATGCAAGGGTTGGCCATTAATTTCATTTTTATGCTACCAGGGAGAACTGGGGATTTCCTGCTACCAGCGGTGCTCACACACTGTAAAGGATTGACTCTAGATTTTGGCCACCTTAAATATACAGAGCTAGAGTAACTGGCAGGAGAAGCTTACACTGTGTTTTCTCCCAATGCTTTCATCAGAAGGCTTTCCCTATGTTGACTGTATGAGATTAGCCACAGAAACACCAGGAAATTACTGTGGGGATGTCTTCCCCTTCCTCTTTCTCCTTCCCCACTACCTCAAGCTGAATGTAACAGAGCAGAACCATAAATCTCTGTCCTAAATGCCTTAGCGGTGTCCTTCTCAGAGCTTGCTGCCCACCACGTCAGGCTGTCTAACCTACCAGGGGGTGACGCTATCCAGTCTTTTCCAAACAAAACCTCCACAAGCAAAGCCCGCTGTTCTGGTCTCTGACAGATCCAGAGGGATGCAGTGCACACCACTGCACATCATGCAGCATAAGGGACATCTCTTTTGACTACTGCAATCATCTCGTTCCCAGTCCCCACATGCAGGAAACAGCTTTCACACAGCCATTGATAACATGTCTGCTTGAGAAGGCAGCACAAAAATGGTTAAGCAAGTCGATAGAGCTACTTTGCTTGTAAGATTTTAGAGAACTGGAAAGGGCAAAAGGGATAGCCCAGCCAGATGTAACTACTCTCTGAGTTGGGACAAAATTTTCAGTTATGTTATTAGAGCATGCCTGAATTAACAGAGCCAATTAAAAATCATCCACAGCTCATATTGTATCTAGATCTGTACAAATAATCTGTTCTTCAGTCCCTTGACAAACAACCAACCATGAACAGGAAAAAAATAATTTTGAGTAAAAAATTATTAATTTTAAAGTGCAATTTAATTCCTGTACTTAAAGTTAAGTACTTTTATAAACAAAATACCCTTTTGGAAAAAAAAGGCATTTTATTTAGAAAACAACCCTTAAATTTTTTAAAAGGAATCAGCTCTTTTTCAGCCAAAATAATTTGATGAGGTCAACACAAATTTTGCCAGCAGCTTCAATAACCCAAATCTGCTGGTTTTTTGGTTTTTTGTTGGGTTTTGGGGGTTTTTTGGGTTTTTTTTTTGTTTTTTTTGCATATATTGTAAAAGACCAAAACGTTTCCCTCAGCTCTGGTTGCAGCTTTAGTCCTGTAAAATGTCCATTTTTCACTTCCCTGTTTTGGACATGGCATATTTTTCTGTACTTGCTCTTTATATCTTTCACGATATTAGGGAATTTGAATAGTAAACACTGAAAAGAAAAGCTTGCTATTTGTTATCTGGTCTTTAATCCCAGCTTTCCCCTTTGTACATTATGTCTAGGGAGCTATGTTTTTAAAAAACATAAGGGAAACTCATCTGCTAATCTGTCAACAAGCCATTCATCTGTAATGTCTGCTCTACATTTGTTTTGCTATGTCACTATGCACCGAATGTTTGATGCAGATGTTTTGACACAAGTGATAGAGCAAAATTAAATTTGTTGTTTCCTGATGCCACCACCCCCAAAAGATTTATTTAAACAATAAAAACTGGCCTGATTTTTAAAAATAACAGAGTACTCCATGACAATGTGTGACATCCCAATACCTCCAGTTAAGGTGTTGCCTTGTTGTTTTAAGGAAATTACACCTGCAAACCTTTTATATCTTCTGAAAAGATACAGAAAAATGATTTCCACATTTATGTTGGAATCCAATGCACAGCTTCTGTTAAAGAAAAGTAGAAAAGATAGTTTGCAAAAGGCACCTCCCAGATGAGAACTAATCCAAACACTCAAAGCCAGAACTGAAACACTCCTGTCTGTTTCCATATGTTGCATCAGTAATTGTGCCAGACATCTCACCACCTGAGAACGGATGGAAAGACATCTGCTTCCTCTCAGACAGCAAGCCCTGGGCTCCTCCTCACTCAGTCCACTTTCTTTAACTGCTTCCACTTCAGGAGAGGGGAAGGAAAAAAAACCAAGTCCCTCTTTCCAGCAAATACTACATGGGCAGTGTGACTCATGTAGAAATGGTCGATAAGACACTAAACCAAAGTTTCAGGTCAGATTATACTGTCAACAGGTGAGTATATATTTTAAAGGATATGTGAAGGCATATGAAGCCAAATCACCTGGGCTGGACTGGGTGGCTGGATGGTAACCTGATGCAGTCTTTATTTGAGACACCCTACTGTACATAGGAAAGGGCCATGGCCACATCACCTACTTGTGGGTGAGGTCCTGGCATTCACATGGGTTCTGGAAGGGGTGGATGGGTGTATGTGCCTAAACCAAGAGCCCAAGCCAGCCTGTCTTCTTTCCTTCCGTGTAGCTCCCAGGGCAAAAGCCACATCTGAGGGTTGTGCTGGGGCATCCCCGCTAACAGCAGGGCTGGCAGGTGAGTTTGGACTTGAGAACAAACTCAGCCTCCCTGCTTATGTGTTTGCATAGGCACATCATAAGGTTGGCTCATCCCATTGAATTTTAATTATGAGCCCCTCGAGTTACTGGGTTGAGACAGGGTCCTCCTGGGAGCAAGGCCTTGCCTTAGGGGCCTAAATTTAAAGTAGATCACATCCTAAAGCACCTCTTTCTCTGCAGGCTCTTGAAAACCCCTACTAACTGTCTTAGACCAGGTATCTAAATGTAGATGGAATCAGCTCAGCCATAGTGCCAGCACCAGTGCTATATATATACATATATGTAATATGTGTGTGTGTGTGTGCATTTCTAACCATCTTCACACAAAAGGATCCTCAAAAATATTTTGTTTTAAATTTACAGTGGAGAGAAATATGTTACAGTCACACTACGGAGCCTGGACAAGGTGCCCTCAGAAGCCATACAGGAACGGGCCTTTAGGCATGAGAAAACCCTCAACCTGTAGAGACATAAAATGAATTCACAACTATGAAGATGATACCACCTGGACTCCTTCCAGAGGCATGAGGACCATCATAAATTACCATGTGGCTGCCAGCCAAGAGTTTGCAGCTGAGGCAGGTTTTCTGCTATCCAGCTGGGAGGATGAAGCACATCAGGAGAGGCAGACTGGAAGCAGGGGAAACAAGAAAGAAAAAATAGGAAAGAAATGGTCTAATGACTTCTAGCACTGAGTCTCATTGTATGACTATGTTCAGTAGCTAGAAAATGCAGCCGTACTTTTGCTACTTTACACCACTTCATCCTGTGATTCGGATCAACTTTTTGAGTCTTTGCACCTCCACATTTCTGTAAGCATGACCATGCTTGACTGTTCCATTTCCTATTTTTACATCCACATTTTCTCAGTGTGCTCATCACATGAAAAAATTAATATTAAGGCAAAAAGCCATTTTCTGGAACCACTGTGAGATAGTTGTGGAGAATGAGACTGCTTTTGTTTCCTCCTTCTTGAGCTAAGTGACTACAAGGATAGAGAGCAGTATGTCTTTTGAAAGGAAGCACTTAAGAGGTTTTTACTGTAAAAATATAATCTGAGACCTTGAAGGAAGAACTACCAACTTTCTAGCTGCCTTACCTGTGCCAGCTGCTCTCGAGATTTATACATATGATACACAAGTGCTGATAATATCAAATATGTCCATCCTCTTCATACAACTGTTATTATTGCAGCTTATCCAAGAAGTGTACATTAACAGAGGAAGGAACCATGATTATCTGAAACGTGATAGCAAGCACAGCTTTTCTGTTCAGGGATTTTTAGTCATTTTCCCATCCCTAAATCTGCTCTTGTAATTTTGGAGAGCTGTGTGGATTTTCAGTTCCCTGTCACACTGCACAGCCAGTTCAAGGTAGCAAAATTAAAGAAGTTCTCTGGCAGCTTCAGCCATTTCAGTCTGAGAATGATTTGGTTTCAAATCAGAAAAATCACCACCGATCCATTAAGGAGAATCATCCATGTGACTGCTAAATAACTTAAAGAGGAAATGAAGAACTAGCAGATGGCACAAGAAGTTGTATATGGCTTCATAAGCACCAATTTATTTCTGCCTGACTTTTCCCAAAATTTATAAAGACACCAATCATGTAAATCAAGATGAAGTTGTTCTGCGCAAATCAGCCCTTTCCTGGATGTGTTTTGAGTTTTAACTGTTTGGAATTGCTTTGCATCTCTGGGGCTTGTCTGGGGAAGGAAATATTAAGCCCCAGGAAACAACCCAAATATCCAGGTGTGCTTCCAGCAGTCTAGAGAATGGCTGTGCATGGCACAATGTTTTTATGTGAGCCCTTCCAAACAACGCTGATCTTTTGTCTTATTGCAATGCTGCATTGTGACTCCTGTCTATGGTGTCATCCGCTGACATGTCTTTCAGCACTTCACCTCCTCTTTGAAACCTGCATTTGCAATCCTTTTTCAGTGGCTGCTTCCCAGAATTCATTCCATTTCAATTCCATTCCATCAATGGGCCATGAGGGTAATCCTTCTGTTTCCATGGGTCCGGGGAGTTTTTAATTCTTCTGACTGGATGGGTACATCTACTTTAGGGTTTCAGTTTGGATCAGGAGCATGCTTTGAAGTGAATCTCCAGGCTGTTCCCACATAATGTGCCTTGGTTCACATCACAGAATGGGCTCAGAGCACACGAACTGGATTCCTTTCAAACAAAGCTTGCAGAAATTGTGCCTATGGAGCCAACCTGCTCTGTCAGCTAATGGACATGCTGCGAATGGCCCAGACTAGAGCCAGGGTGAAGTAAGCCTCCCTGGAGCGTGTCTGGTGTGGATGTCAGGATCTCAGCCACAACTCCTCTGCTTTACAAACCTCCTGTTGATCTGCACTGCCTGCTAATACAGATATAGTCAGCAAATGTTATAGGAAATCTAGGATAAATTCTGAGCCTAAAATCTTTAAAATGGGTGTAAAAATAACTTACTTAAAGCAATGGAAAGGACATCTGGCTGTTGATATATAAATCTTATCTTTGTGTGAATACAGTTAACCTGCAATACAAGCGTTCCCAGAAGCACAGCTTATTTCTGGTGTAACTTGAGTTTACATTTGGTCTTTTACTAGTATAAATATTTTAGTAAAACGGTCTAGATCACAACTGGCACAGTTCTTACGGTAAACTTTTAAGTCTAAACTGTTTTCAGAGTGAGTGAGATTCAGTCCTTCATCCACAGTATAAGTGACTGGCATGAAACCACTGCAAAACTGATCTGAAGCCAGAGATCAAGGCTGGGCAGAACATCAGAAGAACATCTCCTCGCTGGAGGAGAGCCAAATCTGTGACCTTTCCTGAGGACCTCTAAAACTACAGTGATTATGGAACAGGTGATTTGTATGCTAAAAATTTCAAGGTAAATGTTGTTCTCCCAAGAGCTAGTGGAAAACTTAGCATGGAGAAAATTCCCCCTTTGCCTTTGGCGAAACCAGTAAGCGCGATAATTCCGCAAAATTAGCATCTAATGCAATCCTCGCTTGTAAGACACAAGAGACGTTGTCATGTACAACGTTCTGGGGTTGGGCCTGCTTCCTTTTCCACTGGTTTTATGCTGATGTGATGCTAGCTTACTGTAATACAGCTACTTCTGATTTACAGCACTGCAAGTGTTAAATCTGGCTCCTCAGGTGTATGGATACTTCAAAAGGCATGAGGCCAGTGGATAAACAGATTTACTCAAGGATAACACTGATCTCTTTGAAATATAGTGTGTTTCATCCCATTTCTGTTATAAAATGAAAGTTACAAAGAAAATAAAAGAAACAACTCCATCTCCATTTACAGGAAAATATTTTACATGATGTGGCACCGTAGGGAGCTGGCAACTCCCTCTGTTCAAATCCATCAATCTAATACCTTTGCAAAATCATTCCCTTTACTATTGCCACCATGCCTTCTACTCCAAGAAACTAAGGCTTTTATCTAAGAACAAATTCCTCTTGAAAATCTGGTTTTTAGTGTGTAAGCTCATATGCTGATGATGTGCTTAAATGCTTTCCTAAACTGATCCCTGGAACTGGTGGAATGTGATACAGAATGTCCAGTGCATTAATTGATAGAGCAGACGTCCTCATTGCATGCATTAACACACACAGTTCCCCAACAGCACCATTCACACAAATGAATTCCTTCACTTCAGTGTCATTATTTATGCCAGTGCTCCCACGAGCCCCTGGCCAGGAACCTTCCTTTGCTCTTCACCTCAGACTGCTTTCTTTGCTTAAAATTTTGATTTGCCAAATCAGAGGACTGAAATAATGATTGACGGTCATCTGCACCATACAAAAAAAGAAGATAGAAATGCCAGATAGAATAAAATGAACAGTGCATGCTTTGAAAGCAATACCCAAAACACTTGGAAGATGCTTGCTCTACTGAAAATTACAGTGAATTTCCAAGATATTTTCAAACAGACAGAGGGTAGATGTAAATTTAATTTTCTGATGAGAAACTGTTTAGCTGTTCTGCTAAGGATGAATTGCTGTGAATACTGCAGAAGACTTCTGAATATTGAAACAACTTTCATATAACTTTGAGGCCGCTGAGAGGGCCTTGTCTGCTGTAACAGCTTCATACAGTGAGTTTACAACTCCTTATATGACTTTTGTTTTGTATTATTTTTATGAATTATTCGTGTTTTGGGGATTTCAAAAGGCTGCAGGAATGGTCTAGGACCCCATTTTGTGAGGACTATACAGGCACAGAAGAACATGCACAGCAGTGTAAAAAGTAATCTGCAAGTTGCACTTTGTTTGAATACGCCATATTTAGAAATTACTTCGTAAGAATTTTTTCCAAGCGTCTACCACTTAGATAATGCACTGAAATACCTTTGGGGAGCCTCTGCATGACAGCATGCATTCGTGTCAGACACAGTAAATTTAAAACTCTCTTCCATATTACACAATAGTATTAGGCCCTTTGAGTTCTGTTAAAATGAAAATGTCTCACGACTGTTGTACTTCTGCTTAGCACATTTTAAAGCCTAAATGAAATAAAATTACATAATGAACTACATACTCTTATAATTTAATTATGTAGTTGTGTCATGTTAAACTATGAGCAGGATTTCTAAAAAAAATCAGACTCAGAAATAATTCTCCATTTATGATTCATACTAACATGGTTTATCGTTAGCAGTGCAGATCAAAGAAAGAACATGTAGAAAAGCTGGAGAGTGTTTCTTTGCACACTAGAATGAGAGTTTTGTGAACATAAAGCACAAGAGAAGCCTCTTTATTTAGATGCCTATTTAGTAGCTGAGTCACGTACATATTGTTGGGCATGAAGGAAAATTTTAAAACCGCCTCACAAAATCTTACCTCCCTGGGGTATTTTTTTAATTGAAAATAACAGCAGTGTTTTCATTATCACAGTCAAGGACAGGCAGTGAGTTCTGTACCTTGGCTGCCTTGTGACCATGATAATTTTGCAGAAATGCTTTAGGATAACATATCAAACAGAAAACAAGCAATTGGCTAGCTCGTCCAATTTTTATTCAAGTGTGTGCCTGCAGTGCTCCCTGCCAGCGTGTCTGAGCCCCTCTCTGCCTCAGATGTGCATTTCCCCTGCACAAGAGGCAGCAGTGCCACTGAACACTTCACCAGCACGGAGAGCAAACAAAGCACGACAGCACGGGATGCCAAGAGCCATACCTGCATCCAGCACAAGGACAGGAATCTCCATTCCTTTCACTGTCTCCACCCTCTTCCCAGGTGTCATCCTCCCAGAAAAGGGTGAATGTCCTCAGTGCTGGGGGCAGTGCCTGCCTCCCCTCCAATGTATCCAGTCTGGGAGAGGATGGGGCTGCAACATCAGGGGGGGAGACCAGCTCCAGCTCAAAATGATGAGGCCTCCAAGAGCTCATACCAGTGAGGCATGGGGCATGAGGGGCCACCATGAGGTGAGTGCAGCTCCGACCAAGGGCACCTGCTAGGATGCTGAACTTCCCAGGATCCTATCCCCACAGTGGGTCCCATCCAAAGAGGCTCTGACTGAGCTGGGAGGGACGCTGCCTGACTAATAAAAAGGCATTGTACTTGTAACAAGCTCTTCTTACCTCTGTAGCATACAAAGAGCTTCAAGAACTCAGGCCAACTGGAACAGTGACTCCAACAAGGACAGGGCGAGACTTCCCTTGTCATGGGACATCTGAGTCTGCAGCTTTCTCCAGCCCATCTCGGTCATGCAGGAGACCAGGTCTGCATGGACACCTCCAGATATGGAAGCCCTCAAAATTTATACAGGTGGATGATGACTTTTGTCTTTTATTACGTACTCCTTTTATAATGACATTTAATGCACCCTTTTTCTTCCTGACCACTAATATGCAGGGGGTTAATGCTAACTCTCTACTGAGAAGCAGAAGTTAGGTACAGACATTTTTTTGTACTGGTGTACATAGTTGATCTTACTTTTCCTCTTGTGCCTCACCTTGCAGTGAATTCCTGGTCCCTGTGTGTCTGATCTTCTGCAACCATTGCCTTTTTCATGACTCAGTCACCCACATTTTAAAATCTTCATGCAAGTCTTCTCAGCTACTTTTAGTTTTACTATCCTATATAATTTTTAATCACTCATAAACATTGTTACCTTGTACCATACCTTTTATTAGGTCATCTATTAAGATGATGACCTATGGCTTTGCCTATGGATACCTTCAGGTAGCCTTTCTCCACTGTGTAAATAAATAACTTTTTCCTTGTCCTCTTTCTCAACTTTTAATCAAACTTTAACCTGGATCTCCACTTGATTCCATTATGGCTTTGAGAGTTGTAAATTAAGATTTTTGAAAAATTCAATCCACTATTTTAACCATACAGGATTTGCCTGCTGCCTGCTTGTGGGCAAGAAACCCTCACCTTTAGGTAAGGCTCTAGCCAGAGTCTTGAAAGGAACTCCACATTTAAAGCAAATGTTTTTAAATTTTCTGTCTTCGTACAGTCCCTGGGGGAATCATAACAATAAACAAGCAAAGCAAAATTTTCACTTTGGCCTGAAGAATGACTTACAACTTTACATGTGCCAAGTTTTATGAACAAGTTTATTCTCCTAGTTATGTCAGCATGCAGCATAGACATCTAGTTACCTGATTTGTGGGGGTAATCAGGTACTCAAATGACCTAAACTGTGCAATTACTGGTGCTGGCAGATTACATATGGAAAACTAAGACCAGGCCATAAAGATTTGATCTATTGTGTCCATACTCATAATAAAACCGTTATGGTTGGTGATTGATTATAGGAATATTAAAATGCAGAAAAAGAAAAAAAGCTGCTTTAAATTGCATTGTACTCTCGTGTTTAGGGAAAAAATGATTGCTGTTATCTTGACATGTTTATCACTTTGAGGCTGAGCCAGTCGCTATCGTGTGAGTTCATTCTGTCCCAAAGCTGACAAATTCTATCATGTACTATAAAAATCGTTATGGCTCACTTTTGCAGCTGCAATAAAACAGAAAAGCAAATACAGTAACCATTTATATTTAGGACTTTAGTCCTAACACACATGTAACAAAACTGTAACTTAAAAGTTTAGACAGAAAACAAGATAGATCCTCAATTTGAATGCACAGATTTTGTTCCAGAATTGGTCTCAATGGCAACCATTGATATTTATGTAAGAAAAAGACCAAACAGAAACAGAGGCCATATACTGACATCCTGTATTGTTGATCTCATTTGTTTGCCAGGGGCTTATCTGTATTTTTTAACATTTTTAATTCTTTCTTTTGAAGGGAACCTTGGGGGTCTGAAAGTGTCCCCTGGCTGCACCTCCTATGTGAATTTTCTCGCCATAGCACATTTTGCAGCTACATTTTCTGCAGAAGTGTTCTCCCTCAGGGCCTTCTTCCCCGAGCACTGCTCCGTGGGTATGTGCAGGTTGCTGCCACACTGACAGTGTCGTGCTCAAACCCCAGTCCTCCAGCTGTCCCCACAACCTGACACTGATGTACCCCTGGGTTGTGCTCCACCATGCACCAAACTGCTCCCTCACCAAAGGATGCCAGGGTACGTTTGGATACTTCAGCCAGGGATAGGACAGATTGGCTTAGAGATGCCCAGCCCTTGTACATTTTCCCTGTAGACATGCATCAATTTACTGGCATGGTCAATCATACCAACCACAACCCCTACTTTTGTGGACGTCATGCGGGGTTTGTTGCCTGCCTCAGTTATGCTTCTCCACCAGGACCAGATGTACATCATCTTGGTTTGCACCTTCCCTTAAGAGCCTGCTGCCAGACTCCCACTCTTTAGACTGAGGGACTGAAACAGTTGAGCAATCTCACCTACCCCACTTTTAGCTTTTTTCCTCATTCATCGTGCTTGAAAATGCTTGAAATATCTAGGTTTGATCACAGAAACTAAATCAGGAATATTTCACACTCCTCATTTAGCTTTCACAGAAAAAAAGTCAGATCAAAACTATAACATGGCCATGGACACCTGCAGCATTAGAAGATGCAGATGGCCTTTACTTGCATTTATAAATAGACAGGTGTGCTTCAAGAAGTGAGAGCTATGGGTTTCACCTGTTTTTCACAGTTCAGGATGCCACAACTTTCAACATCTAAAAGCATGCCAAGCAAACAGTGAAGATAAATATACAACATTGAACTACAGCAAGGGATTTTAGGGCCCATCTCAGCACTGCACACCAGTGTTGTCATGGGCTCACATCCCATCAAGGGTATATGTGAGGGCTGGTTTCATCAGATGACCAAATTCGGCACCATGCAGGATCAGTCGTGAGACCCCATCCTTGGAAGACCCAACCTCATTTATGATGGCTGGAAAAATGTAAGACAGATGTTGTACCCAGGACACTTCTTCCATGCTTAAACACGCCCTCCAGATGTGTGTGATCCACCGTCACCAAAGCCTGTATCAGCCAAATTCTCTTAAAGCCACCATTCATGGCTGATGTTAACTGTCCATAAATATTACCAGTTCAGGAGCCTTAGCACCAAGATATGTGTAGGTAGGCTGTCTTAATACATTTCCACAAAGTACTGAAGGTTCGTCTGAAAAATAGAAAATAATCCCACCTCTGGAGAAATAAAGACATTTACAGCCTAAGGCATCAAGCAGTGCCAGAAAACCTAGCAAGGATCTGCTTAGAACAGCTTTTACCCAGAACAAAACAAAAATTACTTCTAAGCTCCTTTCCCTTTTTTTCATGGGAGCCTCAGGAATATAACCACATGAAATGTTTCAACACTGATTGGCAAGTTTCTGTACTGATTGGCTTCAGAGCCTGATTAGATAAGACAAAGTCAACTAAAGAGAACCACTACAAAAATCTACTGGAGTGCTATCTGCTGGGATAAACTACCCAAACTCCCAAGCAGTCTATTTAGTAGATATTTTATATAAACATATCCTGATATTGTTGACAGTATTGTGCGCAAACAAAACATGGGATACTAACAAAAGGGCTTTGTTAAAAAAAGGTAACTACTGTCCTGGAGAGAAAAGAAAGCAAATAGTCTGGATTTTAAATCCAGAGGTAAGACATGGGAGACCGTCATTAACACTTGTCATCCCTTATCTGTAATTCAAACCCTCCTTAACCCCCAAAACACAAAAAGGAAACTCTAGGATAGTTTTGTGAAATGCCTCACATCCCATCATACTGACCACGTTAGCCATAACCTCCTTCTGAGGAGCAGCTGGATATTGGGTGCCCTCTCTAGAAAAAATGCTTTTCTTAAACTGTGTGCTCTGCTTATCTTCCTTCTTTTTACTTTGTCTTGTTATTTTTTAGCTTTGTACTGGATCTGCCTGAAGCCCTTCCTCAGTTTTCGCACAGCTTTTTTGGAAGTGAAAAATTTTGCTGACTCTGTAGGGGTTTTGGCTGATTAAAGCCTAAGCAAGGGAGGCAGGGCAAAGCCCAGCATTTGTGCTTCAGCCTTTCCCTGCTCAGTCCTGCTCAGCTTTGGGACTCACCATTCTAAATCTCTGTATTTTCCATAGTGTGGACATACCAGTTCTTGGAAGTGATTTGCGGGTATAAAGGACATGAGGGGAACATCCTGTGATACATGACCTGTTGGGATCTATCAGATGCATAGCACTCATTTAAGGCAGATGTCCAGAAAAGAATTCAGCCCAGCCTTGAGCTTGTGCATCAACCTGAAATAAATAATAAGTCTAAAGAGGAAAAAAGGAGTTTGAACAAACTGTGTGCTCTGAATTTCCTCAGAGGAGTTCGCCTGGGAAAAGCAAGAAACATTCTTCACCCTGCTTTGGCTCACACTGACAGGAGGTTAAGCTGTAGGGATGTTCCAGTATACTGAACTAGGCAAGGGGTTTTCAGAGCTGTTATCTATTTTAAAATAAACATTCCAGTGTGTATTGTTATCGTATTTTGTAGTGCTCTCATCATTTAGAAAAAAAAAATAAAGGCTTCTGAATATCAGTTTCAGGGGGTATTTGTATAGAATCTGGCTCACATACCAAAAAAATTACTATTTTTTTTCTGTTCACTCTTCTCTTCAGTTTTTTATCTAAAAACAACTTTAGATCCCAAGAATACAACTGTTCCTTGAGACTCAGGCAAAAGGCTTATTATTAAGCATGCATGGCAAGGCAGATAGAAGCCACATCTAGTACTTTTCCTTTTAGGGATGTCATTTCACCAAATAAAGGTCTCTCACTTAAGATCTTTAGTCTAGAAAGTCCAAACTACCCTGAAAAAATTTCAAATTGTTTCAGGCAGCCTTTCCCTTCATTTATGATATTGCTTGCCAAAACATACAGTTTTCTGTGCATCCCGGAATCTGCTCACAGGCCTTATGGCACCAGATCTGGAATGCTGATGCTCCCTGCAGAGCTCACACGGTACAGTCATGGTTTGGGTTTTTATGGAGATTAAGTAGTATATGAATTCCTTAGATAACAAAATAGCAGCAAAGCTGAGTGAACTTTGACTGTCTCAAAACAAGAATGGCAGGAAAGAACCAAGTGGTGGGGTAAGAGCTTCCTACCCTCGGCCACTGCTAAAACCCAGGTAGCTGAGCAGATAAGCAGAGCTTTGTTCCCATTTAATTCTTAGCCAAGCAGCAGCACACATTCAAAGCTGTTGTTATCTTAACAATCCTATAATAAAAGTTCTGCCTTCCATGCCGGTGCAAAGGTTATCAGCTTGTTTCTAAAACACAAATTCGCTATAAATCTTCAAGACAGCTGGAACAACTGAGGTGTCACTTTTGCAGGTGCCAAGGTGAGAGGAGTGCTGGTCTCCAGAATGCCAAGCAGCTAGTGAAGGGGCCAAACTCCAGCCTCACATTCCCTTCAGAGGGAAAAATGTTGACTTATGTGTGCCATTTCAAGTAGGTTATCATGGCAAAAGGAGAAAGCCTATTGAAAATCTCAGGGATTTGTATCTCTGCTTGGCTATCTCTCAGACTTGAAAATGGGAGCTCCTTTGTGGGCTCATGTATAGAGAAGTCACTAATATTAAGTTTATCCTGGATTTTGGTCTTCATTTTGTCTTGTCCTACCTAGAGGATGGGCAGATTTTCAAGGGCTTACTGCCTAGGTAGGGGTAAAGAAAAGGGGTATCCAAGTGCTAAGAGAATTTCACTAATCAGTATGTGGATTTGCCCACTCACTTTGGTTCTTTGGCAGGAGCTGGGCAACTCTGAAAACCTGCAAATGCTTGTGGACTCTGAGTCCTTTAGAAAAATCTGTCCCTTAACACTGTGTAAAAGTTGTGTGTTTTATAATTATCCACAGCTTCAAATTGTGAGTAATGAAAAAACCTAAGGATTTCCTTGGCTGCTGAACTTTGAAAGCTGCTATAGTTTTTTCTAATGACTTATTTACATCTAAGTTGCAAAGTTCAGTTATCTGTGTATATGATTTATTATTGAGACAGAAAAAAATCAAATACTAATTTAAGCGAAACCCAGGAACATATAATATAGTTTTTTCTAAAATTTAAAGCAATTGGTAAAGCACTCAAGGACTTTGCACCTTCAATATGGATGAGTCAGTTCTAACACAATGCATTAGCAAAGATTAGTTTCATATGCTGAAACTGAGTCACACACTACAAGAATGAAAAACACCCTATATTTTGTGTCCAGGAGTGCTTTGCATCCTGAATTGGACAGAACAAATGAAGACGAGAGTCTGTCTGCAATCTTTACTCAAAAGAAACAGAGCTGAAGTTGAAATTGGCTCAGCAGAGAGCAGTTAGTAGTAGGAGAATGGGAATTACATCAGGTCATATTTAAACCATGTATCCCATGATGAATTTATTCACAGCCAACAAAAACAAGATTCTAACATTTTGTCCTCGTATATGCTGTGTGCTTTAAGGGAGACTAAAAATCCATCTATTGAAGAAGCAAGGCACCACTGGACTTTGTTTTCCTTCCACACCTGCATTCTTTCCTTAAAGCAATTGTATTCATTGACACATATTCATGAGTTGCTTCATTTGGGCATACTGAAAAAAAAAAATGAACACATTTGCTACTGAGTGTGCCCTTTCCATGTGGAAAATCATTAAAACCTCAGAGACATCTCAGGTCTGATGGGAAGTGTCTTTCACTAAGTTTAATCAAACCATACATATGAGGAAATATTGACAGAATGTTTCTCAGTTGTAACAAAACAAATGTGAAATTGTTCCATGTTAATGGTGGTGCTGCTTAAAATAGTATTTACTGATGATTTATCTCCTGAAGTCACACAGGTAATGATTCTGTTTCCCTCATTTCTCCATCCTCTTTGTACAATAAAATATGTTCCCTGAGAACTTTTGCTGCATTGAATCCTGCCTTTTCTTATAATTGTTTTGGTTTATATCTCTGTTTATTGACACACTTTGATTCTCTTTGGTAACAATTAAATTAACATTTGATTATGTGTTTTCTTGGCATCTAGTATAGACCTCATATACATAAAAGATGCAATGGAGAGTGCGTAGTCGCATTTGTGTGCACCCTGCTTGCTGTACTCAAATACAATAACTAGGGGGGAGTACCACTGCATGTGCAGCTGTGTGAATATTCATTGTAGTATATGATAGGACAAGGGGAAATGGCTTCCAATTGAAAGAGCGTAAGTTTAGATTAGATATTAGGAAGGAATTCTCTTCTGCGAGGGTGGTGTGGCACTGGCACAGTTTGTCCAGAGAAGCTGTGGATGCCCTGTTCCTGGCAGCGTTCAAGGTCAGGTTGGATGGGACTTTGAGCAACCTGGTCAAGTGGGAGGTGTCCCTGCTCATGGCAGGGGGATTGGAACTGGATAACCTTTAAGGTCCCTTCCAACCTAAACCATTCTATGATTCCAACTTTGCTCTTACACTGATTCTAGAGCTAAACTGCTCAGCTGAGAAGTGAGAGTTGCTTTATTTATTATAATGCTGTAAAGTGAAAAAAGGAAAAATCAATGTGGACTTTAATTATGATGTGGAGGTTTTGATTGAGAACAAGTTGTTTTGATAAACAAGAAGGAAATTCTTTAGCATGTCCCCTTCCAGAATGGGCTTGCAAGACAGGAGTTAACCTGAATAAATTTGCTCAGCATGAGCAGCAATTCTCCTGGAGCAACCTGAACACTTTTTGCATTAGAGGCTTTCTGAAAGCACCCAGCAATCAAAGGAAAATGCAAGAATCACATCAGTCTCTTGCATTTAGACTGCTAGGGGCATGGAATATTTCCAGAACTCTGTCCTAATCTCTGAGTACTCGCCTAATTTTTACTGAGTTCTTACTGGAGCAAATTCTGTTTGCACTAGAACAGAGTTCCTTATGTCAGCTGGGCACATCACACACACAGCTGCATATCCCACCTCTGCAGGGACAGGCTGTCAGCAAGCACCTGAAGATGTGACTCTGTCTTTCTACACCTATTTCTGTATTTTATTAATAATGTTATGCTGTGGCCAACAAAATGGGAAACAGGCTGGAGCACAGCTTTGATGGCTAGTCAGATCTTGCAATGGAATTTGGGTTAAACCCTTTGCAGCTTTTGAAGGCAAGAGGAGAAAAGATGGTCTCACAGCTCAGGCTGTTGAACTCTACTTTAAAAATCTATACGTATCCCTGCTGCTGCAGCAGGTTTTCTGTGCAATGTCAAATTAATGAGACTAAACTTGTCACTCAAGTTCATTAATGACTTTCACCTTTTTTTCCTGCATGCATAACTTGGTGTTCAGAAGTCCAAAACATAAGCACTCACAAATGCAAATGAAGCAAGTGGAAAGATGCCTGAACACATCTGTACTATGTAATGCTGGCCACAGCAAAGGTAGGCTGGAGCATGTGCTGCAGAAGACACAGAGTTGCACCTCGATTAGTGGAGGTGAAACAGGTCACACAAAAGCAGTTGCTCCTTGAGGAAGGAAGAAAAGTCATCATCTGATCCAAGGAGGGTCAGCACACACAGTGACCAACATTAGAGGCAGTGATTGATTTTGAAAGAGCTGCAAAGACCTTTTAATCTGCTTTTGATGCGCCATGGCCTCTGTGCATTTGAGTCCATCAGCTGAGTACTTCTCTCTCTTCGGCATGAAGACTGCCACAGAGACTGCAAAAAGTGACAGATGAAGAAGTTGTACTTTGTTGTGTAAAAAAAATTCAGCCTCCTACATGACTCTAGCAAATATTAGCTATGTGAAACTGAAAATGCCCTTACAGAAGATCAAACTGAGCTCCTCTCATGGATTACCTCTGTTCTTCCCCTGAAGAACCAAGCCATAGGAAAACCAGCTCAGAGCTGAGAAGTGGAATTCAAATCATGCTGATGTAGGAGGGCCCATTATTCATGAAGGCCCAGCATTTAATCAATATGGCAACAGTTGTCTCCCAGCTGTAATAGCTTATGTAGCATGGAAAAAAGCAGTGAGATTCCCAAGTGATTCAGGCTTTGAGAGTGGTTTACACTGAAGCTCCAGGGCCTCCACAGCTCTCAGATCTTTGCCAGTGCCTAATCAAGGCCTTTATCTTAATCAACAAAGCCACCAATGGATTAAAACCAAACATCTCCATGACAGGCTGAGGCAAGTCTCATTTACTTGGGCATGCAATAACAATGCCAAAACTTTCTGCCATAACCAGAAGCAGGAAGCAGTACATAAAAGCTCAGATTTTAAAAGGATATTAACATCTGTATGAAAAATAAAATTTAGATACCCAAAAAAAGCAGCTCCTTAAGTCCCAGAGCAGTGAGGGCTGCAGCTCCCTAGTCCGTGTGCACTAGGTTCCTCAAAGCAATATTATCTCATCATCACTGAAAAATGTCAAGGAAGGTCAGAACAGAAGAAAATGAAGATGCAAAGTTTGCATTTTTCTAGTGAGTCAATTGATCAGTAAAATCAAAACATCACAAAAGTACAATTCCCCAGGCTTCCCCAGCAGAACTTCTGTATTAGAGTGGAAGCAGGGTCTCGTCTTGGCATCTAAGAAGACAGTAAAAATGATAGCCCTGGTATCTACTCATGCATCCAGGAGAACATCCAAAGGGTGTTTCAGCAGCACCTTGGTGAAACAGCCAGTACTTGACATCCTACTGAGAACTCTCAGCTGCACCATTTAGCCCTGGAACTTTAAAAAACCGCATAAATTAGCAGGGTGTAATTGCAAACATGACCCAAGAACAGTCTGAAATTAGTTCTTGCTGAGTCTGAAGTGGGGTTAGGATGACATGTTTCCCTGACTTCTGGAAATGAGGAGAAAATTTAACCATTTTTTCCCCTGGCCAGATTGTCCTAATCCAGGATTTATTGTTGTCCTGCACTTCCCTGAATCCTGAAAACCTTTATGCAGAAAAACGCTTCAAGACAGACACTTCTTTTGCTTTCTTTCAGAAGAATGGCTGTTCAGCCTTTAGCAGTCCATTATAGAATCAGTGCCTGCATAGGGAAGGAAAGATTAGGCCTTTAATGAGTATTTCATCCCAGGGATTGATTTTTAGTAATGGAATCTCTTTTGGTTATTTTTTATTTCCTTCCCCTTGTTATTTCTGTATTTTTATCCTTTTTTTTTAGTTTTTCTATTTTCTTTTTCTTTTTTTTTTTTTTTCTGTTCTGGTATGTATTCCAGATCCTGGATCCCATATTTAGTTTCCTGAACTTCTCCAATATTCATTCTAGCCACTCTGATTGTCTGCCATGAGTATCAGTTTCCTTCCTTCAAGTGAAGAGGGCAGGGAGGGAGGAAAACTGCTCCCAGACCACTCTGGAAAGCAGCAGTGCCACTCAGGAGATCATTTGGTGGGTTGTGCAGTCTGAGAATGAATCATTGCTTGCAACACTTAAATCTTCCTCCATTTCTCACTTTCCCTTTTCTAGGGAGCAAGGAAGGGGTGGTGCCAGGGCCTGCTACATTTAGTAATGCGTGAAATAGAAGTAAACAGTTAAGATTAAAAGTACCTTGATTGCTATTCAAAAGCCAGGAAAATGCTATAACATAATGCTTGTCAACCTCTGGAATTACTCATTTTTAGCAGGAATTGCTAATTTTTAGTAGGTTTAAAGTGAATTAAACAACCTAACCTATGTAGCAGCTGTAGCCTGCTTCCCACAAGATGCCTCCGCTTCTCTACTACACCCCTAAATGACTAATGGTGATTGCTGAAATTTTCTCTGTAGTCCATGTTTGTTCCACCTTCTTCATTCTCCATCTGCATCCACTGCTTTGTATTTTCTCCAAAGAAGCTGTCTTTTCTAAATATGACTTAGTAATCCCCTCTTTCAGCTTGAAACTGTGCTCACAAGCACATCAGTTTTATTTCAGGTTATGCTCCCAATCTCACTGTAGAGCCTTCCACGACTGCCTTAAACACACGGAAAGTGCATGTACGGTGTCTTAACATTTCACTTGCATTTAGTCCTTCCTAAGAACCCTTTCTCCACTCCTACAGGGGTAAGTTCAGGAGCAGGGTGATGTAATGCCCGCAACCACTGCTGCAGAGGCACCACCAGAACACGGCCTTTCAGGCCAAGCATGGACAATCCCTACAGCCAGTTTGTCTCTGGTACTCACAGGGGCTTTAGGTTTCCCAGCAGGCTCAGTCCTGCCCCCACCGACTCTCGTAGGAAGAGGGTATAGTCTCAAAGGAAGCAAGTATGTTCCATGTCTCATCTTTCAAGGGTCAGTTCTCAAACTCACAAATCCGTCCTCTTTGACACTCTAATCTCTGCCTGTAAAATGGATTTTGTGGTTTAACATTAAAATTTCAGGCACAGTTAAGAAGGGGACTGCAAAAGACTTAATAAGCAAAATAGTTAAATAAACTATTTTATTCATTTAAATGTAATGAACATGCCCATTACACCAAAAAAAGTAAAGTCATTCATTGCTGTCTGTGCAGTGGGCATCTGGCCACAACATTTTCCTGTTGCTCTGCTCTGCTCTGCAGTGACTGCTCAAAAGAGGGTGTTTATTGTTCCACACCACCCTAAACATACTTCACACATCCACACACAATCTTCACATTATCACTCTGCATTACAAGAAATGACAATAAAAGAGATAATGTCCCACCAAATCCCCTCCAAAGTGATTGGACTCTTCACATACAGCCAAGTGTACTTGAAAAATGCCCATGTATGACCTTTAGCAACAGTCATAGCAGGTTAACAAGACAAACAAAAGAACTCTTGGAGGAGACCGAAAACTTTAAATAATTTAAACTTACAAAAGTAAAATGAAATCTAATTTTCAAATGCAGAGGTATTGCAGGTCAAATACTGCTTGCAAGGAGATTTTTGACCTGGACAGGCAGAGCAAGAAGCTGATGTGCACCTGCTCTATTAAGCAAGGCAGTAAGATGCACTGCTGCATCCACCATTCCCTCACAGGTCCAGAGACATGGGAGACCATTTTGTTCTTGCAAGCACACACTCCCACAATTTGTTCAACCTAATAGCCGTGTTCAGGATTGCAAGTGAGAGCACCAATTGATTCAGGTTGATTTACTCACTGATGGCACAACACTAAGTGTCAGTACCAGGTGACAAGTCACACACTCAGTACCGCAATGAGAGGGCAGTGTTACCATGCCAGTACTCAGCTCATGCATGTTTTCATTAGGGTGACTCCTCTTCCTCTGCTTCACCCTGTGTCAATTAACAAAATAAAGAAGGGGGAAAAAAGAAAAACAATATTATGGGAAAGAAAGAAGATACAATGAATGAAGACAAAGTTATAGGTGCTAGGCTCAGGGCACTGCAACGCAGGTTGGGGTGTGCTTAAAGACGCCGAGACTTGCCATTGAAGGAAGGAAAACAGGGAAAATCTGGTAGCAGAAATGTGTCAGCGCAGCTCTGAGGCTGGTCTTTAGTGCATTGGGAGGCAGAAAAAGTAACATAACATAATGCTGGTGCCTGTACAGGGAGGATGGGACCTAACATCATTTTCAAAGCATAGGGAAATGGGTGAATGAGAGATGCTGGAAGATAAGGGCAGTGAAGAAGAGGTCCTGGAGCAAGCTGATACAATGATATCAGTGGACTCATCTTGGGTAATCCTATAAAAACTAATAGGTACAATGGAAATGTACAAGGGATAAAGCTGCAGGGGTCTAGTGCATAACCACACTGAAGCTTTAGGGAATGCAAAGACGCTTGTCTTTGCCATACTCTCCTTTCATTAACTTTTCATTAACACAAGCAGAGACGTCATAGGAGGTCTCAGCCTAAGACTAGAGATCAGTTCAGTAACACAAGGCAGTGTCAATTCCTATCCAGAAAATATACCAATAAATTTCATAAGAGGACAGCTGCAGCAATTTCTTGCCAATTAGTAAATTATGTATATATAAATTATATATATATATATATATAAATTATATATATATGTAAACAATTTTCCAAAATAGAAATCCCACAGAACTGGAGGACAAGAGGATGCTAGCCTGTAGCAAATACTGTTTCTGAATGACTCATCTTTCACGTCCAAATGTGAAGCCTCTTAAAAGGCCTGGCTCTCAAAATGCATGAAAAATTTCTTTTATTCAAGGAGTGTGTCATGATGGGCTCTTGGGTGTCCATAAGTCCTGAAATCACCAACTCATCCCATCTGGGAATCTTTTGTCTATATATTTTTCAACACCAGAAAGAGGCCACTCATTCCTGCTATCTCCCACAGTAAATAATTTCTCTTTTGTTTTTTAAGATTTTTTTTTCTAATGTTGTGGAGTTTGAAGACAGACATAAATTAATATCATGTTAAATAGCCTGCTCTCTGCCATGTATAACATCACTCATGCACTGGGAAAATAAAGTCCATCATCCTGTATCCACACCATATCCTGCCTTTCTTGGCACAAGAAAAAGTCTGATGGGCACATATCTGCAGCCAAGGATGACAAACACCATGGCCACCCCATCCAGTGTCAAGGACCTGATGAAGCCTTGGGGAGATGACAATCCAATAAATCACGTGGGCCTTTTCCAACAATTAGAGAGAATTAAAGATGGAGGGGTTTTGGAGGAGGTGTGCCGAGCAAAGCAGGAAAGAGACAGGAAGGAGTGAGAGCCAGAATAATTGTTTGGGAAAAAAAGAAGGAGAGAAAAATGCATATTTTACTGTTTCATGAGGTGAGTTGGTGGGCGTGAGTGCACATGTGCATCTACCCTCTCCTGGAAAGCAAAGGAACTGCTGACCTTGGTTCCCTGCTACAGCAAGAGCCAAAAAAAACTCCTTGTAAGCAGCCCATTGCACCAGGCAAACAAGACTGCTCAGCTGGTAGTGCGCAAGCT
Organism: Platysteira castanea; assembly: GCA_013397175.1. Classification (NCBI taxonomy): domain Eukaryota; kingdom Metazoa; phylum Chordata; class Aves; order Passeriformes; genus Platysteira; species Platysteira castanea. The sequence continues at coordinate 363,723 of VYXC01000364.1, forward strand.
GGAACACCCATCTTCCTGTACTGCCTGGATGCCAGCCTGTGGTGTGCTTTTGATGCCTCTGGGAAGCCCTGTTTCCCACTTTTTCAGTTCCATTTTTCCCAAGGTCCCCCTGGTCCTGTCCTAATGCACCAGGCAGGCATGTAGAACTAGCAGCATCATCTCCCACAGGTCAAAAAGGAGGAATTTGAGGGGGATGAAAAGGGTGCTCCTTACAATAGGTTGTGCCTGTGCACTTGTGCATCTCTGAGCCAAGAGAGGAAACCTGCGTGTAAACCAGAGGAAAAGTAAAAAGGACCATGAGTTCAACAAAACACCATGCTCAGAAGGGCAAGGGGTAGAAGAGGCTCTTGCTTTCTTAAAGAAGTTCTCCATCTCTAAGGAGACAAACAGCCAAGACCTTCTTTCCCAGAGGACACGAGCCACTGACAGCCTTTGTCTAGAGTGCTGAATATCCAAATATCACCATGCAGTGGAAGATAAAGCTACATGTTAGCTCAGTTTACACATGGGATACCTGTTACTGAAAGAAGCACGGCATCAGCCTTGCCTCTTTGGGGAAGCAAGCACAGCAAGAGGAAGGGTGTCAAAAGCTACTTGTGCAGGGATAAGAGAGGACAAGAAGGAGTGAGTACACTGAGAGTTTTAAACAGAATATCTGTGTCCGACTTTCAGTTCTGAGGCGTACCCCTGCTAAGTGGCTGCCACACCAGTGTTTGTATCAGTGGTTCATTCAGCTTCTGATCTAAATGCAGTGTACTCTACTTTCTTTGTATATTCATCTTGCATTATGGCATATCTGCTTACATTTTAGAACTACCTAAGGAGTAAATAATTTGCTCTTTTCGACAGACATACCAGGAGTTTCAGTCTGTTACCCATTTGCTTTAAATATCAGGCTGTAAAACTGTGCTTGTGTTTTTGGCTGACATCACCATTAATGATGCGCTGTGCCTTTTCTCTGGTTATGGAGGAATTCTCACATTATTTCTGGGGTAAGCTAATAATGAATGTTACTCAGAACAAATCTTATGATTGTGGTTGACTTGCTGCCAGCGTAGGAAATCAAGTTAGGACTATTATCTCATTCTATCTCCTCCCTCTCAAGTGCAAAGTTTTAATATTTATCCCAACGCAATCTATATCTAAATAAGCAGTGCCTATTTGATGTTCAATATACTGCACCAACTCCATTTAATAGTGTTTGGTACTGAGGGGGAACCACCCTGGCAACACATCTTCCCAGGTTTTTTTGGGGCAGCGCTTAATTTCTTATGTTCAGCTCTATACTCTTCTCTGCTTTGCAAAATTTCCTTCAGCAATTCTTATCAAATGAACCTACCTTAAATGTGATCATTTAAATAGGTTTAGTTGCACTTATTTAGCATTAGAACAGAGAGAAACAACACAGACATCACATAGGTTATACCTGCCACACTGCAAACACATCAGTAGAGCAAAACGAAGAGGTTCACTTCCAAGGCTTTTACAAATAGAGCCTTCAGGAACAACAAAATATGTCTGGAATCAGAGTGTTGCAATTAAGGTCTTGTTCACACTAATGATTGGAATAGCATTGAAAAACAGTCTAACAGACTGCATTCAAGCTCTGTTAAGTGGTTGCCTTCACATTTGGGATCCAACCCACCAGGACCTTCAGAGCTTGAGTTTTCTCTGATGTGGTTACCAAGCAGTGGAACATTTCTAGCATGACCAAAACTTAGTCATGCCTCAGTAACTTAACTCAGATTCCACATCTTCAAGCCTGAAAGTAGTTTGAGGGACACAATTTTATCCATGCCATCCATAAAATGTAATTTAACCCTGCTTTCCAGATCGCCTAGGATGTTGTGGTGTGCATACATCACCTACCCTGCTTATGTGCATGGTGCTCTCAAAGAGGCCATAAATCCTGTGACTGCAGCCATCCAGTTATGGCATGTGAGAATTTTCCTTTTAAAAACCCTCTCCAGTGTTAGCACAGTCGAACTCATATTCTCCCCACTGTCAGAAGCGAGGCTTTCAAACAGCTACACAGTACAAGTAACGGGGGCAAAACCACTATCTACTTTTACGATGGAAGGTGATCAGTGTGTGAAACGCCTGTATGATGTGGTGACGACAGCAGAAGGAGACAGGACTGAGTGACTCAAGCTTTCCTTCCAGGTCCCTGTTAGTGTGAGGGTTCCCAGGGGTTCTTCTCCTGCTATAAGATAGCACAGTTCTTTCCACTGACGTGGAGTTATATCCAACTCGGTGAAAACTGAGATCTTCCCTTGATTTGCTCCTCTCTGAACATCAGGTGAGTTATGGCAGGGGGAAAAAAGGATATTTCCTTTCCTCCTCATCTCACTGCCTACACGCCAGTGGCAAAATTCAAGTCCAGAAAAAAGTTTCTTGATGACTTAGAGTGGCAAGACCTCAAAAGAAATAGACAGACAGTAAAAGCAGAATATCTGTCTGAATATGATACAGAGATTTTTTTTCCACCTACACTTTTCCCTTTCTCTAACCTAGGTCCGGGTTTCCCTCACATCTAAAATAGGTGTGCTACTTGAGGGGGGTTGAAACAACCTTTTTCTCTAGTTAGAAAACAGAGCAGGTCAAGAAGTAATAGACATAAGTGAGAATCTTGTTGGCATCACAACACCTTCTCAGCTAGCAGACCTCCTCCACGACTGTCCTTGGAGCCTCTTCATGTTACTACTTGATTTTTAAAACCATGGTCCTATACAGCCAAAGAAAATAAGAGACTGAAGCATATTCAAACATGTTGATGAAACACTGCATCAGCACATACAGAATCATGATTTAAACAACTGTCACTGAGGTCACTGCCTAAAAGTGGCATCGTTCTGCCAGTAAAAAGCCAATTCATCATGATACAGTAGATGGTGTAAAAGAAGGCAAAAGATTAAAATAAAAAAGAAAACCCTTGGAGTCTTATTTTACAATTTCAGGCTGTTTCATGGACCACTGGTTTTAAAAAGTGTGTGTTTGTGGGAAGTGAGGTGTGGAGAGGGATGAGTATTCTTATAGCCAAGAGCAATAGAGAGTGGTCTTGAGAAAGAGAAGATGTGATCCCACAATGGTTTAAGCAGAGCAATTTTTACACACAGAAAGTGTTGGAAGGGTGAGCCATAAAGAGAGAGAATTCAGTAAGTTACAACAAAATTTTCTTGAACATTAACTACTTACAGGCCAGTAGTACACAAGCTTTCCCTTTGCTACATTAAAAGTGCACCACTTCCACATACAGGAGGAACAGACTTCAAAGAAGATGGCCATGAGCAGTAAGGGTAATTTTAGGTGTTTTTTAAAAAAAAATATGTGCACAGGAGAGGCCTCGGTAAAGTTCTAGACAGTCCTTTGGAGAGAACATTTTTCTGGAGAGTAATACATTTTTGTGTGTGGCATGCCAGCACTTAATCCACTTTCTTTTCGGCAAAGCAAGTGCTGTCTGGGAGTTTTCTCTTGGGACATCTAGCAGCACAGAACCAGAAGTCCCCTCTGTCTCAGCACCCAGCTGAGATCCAGCTTCATGCTGCCCATCCTCCCTTACTCTGTTTCTCCAGCTCCTCATGCTCTTGTGCCTTTATCTTGTTAACCAACTTGCTCTATCTGCCCACGGAATTCTCTGCCTGATGAAAACCTCCTGCATGCAGCTTTTCCTGGTCTCGACGCTTGTCTCCTCCCAGACATGTAGACATAATATGGTCTGAGGAGATCAATTTCTTCTTTGAGGTCCAGTCTTATCTCCCAGACAGTGGTTTATGCAGTGGGTTCCCTGGGGAACTTTCCTCTTTGCACACGGAGCCATTCCCTTGGCCAAAAGCTAATGAATGTGGCACGTTTCCAGGCCGCGCCATGAAGACAGGCAGGAAGGATGCTCAGCCAGGCGGGCTTCTTGTGCACTTAAGAATCTACTTGGAAGCATGGAGAGGCACTTCACTGCTGGTGCAGCTCCCTGCCCAAATGGGTGGAATATCCCAATCCCTCAGCAAGGACCTCTTAAGCAGACAATTTGGCTTTTCTTTTCCCCACGTCTTCAAGGTGCACCGGGGCATCCAGTGTGGGATCCAAAGCCAGCTGTATCAGTTTATCTCGCCTATTTACACATGTCCCAAGCCCAGTAAATATCTTTCCTGCTGCACCCTCCTCTCACACTGCCCAGCACAAGATCCTCCCTTCTTGATACAAAACTACGTGTGGCAGCAAGTCCCTCAACCCACTCCCTGGATCATCTGGCCCTCTGTGGGCAGAGACACGGCACCCATGGCTCAGCACTCCAACTGCTGGGGCAATGACCTATCTTGAGGGTACTTCCTCCTGCTGCCTGCCCCAGCAAGACACATAAATTACCCCCAAACATCAAATTATTATCATCACCCTCCCCGTTTCCAGATAACATGCCTGTTTCCCAAGAATTCAGCTGCAGAGTTATTATCTTTTCCCAGTTTTCCTCTAGAGGGACCCTTACCTTGATTTTAGTTTTATCAGCTCTGATTAAACACATTTAATTATAAAGAAGCCTCACTAAAACCAAGCTGCTAACCCTACAGAGGTGGTACAGTAACCATTCCTACCACAGGCTGTACTAAAACCAAGGGGAGTCCTGGGTGTGTGAGGAGTCAAGACAGGACTGCTGCAGTGCAACTACTAACTTTTAATGAACCATACAAAGCAAATATATTTGTATGTTTAGTCTTAAATGTAATTAAATGTTTCAGTAGCAAATTAAGTGAAGAAAACAAATCAACCACATGTTTCCAGATAGTGGATACACAAATATTAAATCATTATAAAAGGCATATGAAGAGGAAAATGCAAACATTATGCTGATTTTAATTTCCTCAATTATTTCTAATTCCCCCTGAGCCCTACATTCATTCCTAGTGATTGCAGACAGACTAATCACTCAAAGCAGGACACCATTTAATAAGATGCAGCAGCTGAAACTCAGAATTTGTCACTGGTCCTATGTTGGTACTGTCAACACGGTGGCACTGTCGCCTTGATCAAGCTCCTCAGCCACAGGGGACCGTGGTTAGTGACTCCCGTGGCTGTAGGTATGTAGGTGATGTGCATTTCACGCTGCTCTGCAGTCTATCTGGGAAGATCTATCCATCAGCATCTGCCTTCAAAAGCCTACAGAGATCTATTTATGTAACTCCCTCTCTGGAGGAAAGGTGCTGGGAAAGCAGCCAACAATAAATGGAGTGGGTGTGGGAAAACGAAAAATAAGCAAGCAGAAATACTACATAAAAGAATGACCATATGGTTTAAGCCACAAACCATGTAAGTCACAACTACAGAGTTGTGTCTGATAACAGATTCAGCAGAGAGGTGTGTACAGCCAGAAGCTCTGCGAAGAGAGTCCTTTTGGGGGGTCAGGTGTGGGAAACAGATGTGGGCTCAGAGACCTCTGACAAGCACAAAAGAAGCCAGAGCAAGCCCAGAGGCGGCTCTGCCTTTTCTCAGTCAGCCATAGGCCTGCTCTACCCATCCACAGACACACCTGCCATGGCATGCAGTATGGAAGAAGAGAACAAACACCACTCAAACCTGAGCACTGCTCCGCTTCAAAAAGGGGTGTTGAGTAGACCAAGGTGTTGATTCTGGATCGAGAAAACCATGCACACTCTCCTGACTCATTCACAGTCTACATAAGGTCACTCCAGTGATCTCCAAAGTGACTGTCCAGGAAGATGAAAACTTTTTGTGTAATTCCTCTCTCTTTCAGTATGATGTAGTGCACAGGCTGGGACATAATTTAATGGGCAACAGCTGTATTGCAAAAAGCAAATTAAAATCTTTGGTCTTCCAGTTAATCTTTAATACAAGGGCTCCAAAGCAGCTCACTGTTCTGGTGCACACCACTGGGACACAGGTGTGGGGAGGGTTCCAGCTCACTGCACATACAGCCCCACCAGCTACCTGGTGTTCAGCACCCAGTGCCTACCAGGGGGTCAGAAATGCTCACATAAACCAAAGCAGGAACATTTGAAATGGGTGATGTGTTCACTTTGTGAAAGGGGAATTGGTTGTCACTTCTTAACCTGCACCGAGATGAAACCATGTGGATTGCTCTCTTTTAAATCAGGCACCTTAGGTAATTAGTTCCAGCATGCCAATCCTCCAGCCTGGTGGTGATAGGGACTCCAAGGATGGATGACAGCAGTCATTTGCCAGTGGAAATGCCAGTTACTTCAAAGGAAATCATACTTTTTTCTCAAGACAAGGCACTGAGATACTGTTAAAATCCCACCTTAGAAAGATACTGCAGGATGAGATACACTGATCCAGAAGAGCCAGTTTCCTTCCACTGACTGCAAAGGGACCTCAGATCTGGACCTTACATTTTATCAAGGTGAACCCCACAACTTCACAGGAGAGCAGTGCCCCAAAGAATTCATACTGTGCATGGAGTCCCACTAGCACAAGCCTGTCTCTCAGGTAAAGACACTTATTTATCATCTCAAGCCATGTTTGAAAATAGATTCCTAATGTTGCCTTATCCCCCAACCCACAGAACTCAATCAGAATTGAAAAGGCCATTTCAAAAATCCTCATTTGCCTACCACTCAGCTTGGACAGCTGCCTCTACAGTGGGTCTTCTCCAACTCAGCAGCGGTGCTGGAGGCGAGAGCAAGGTGGGCAGACTTCATCTCACATCCCAGCACGTTTGGCAGGGAAGTGTGAAAAGGGTGAAAAGGGGAAACATTTTGTCTGTGCCTGTTTGCGTCCATGGGAACAGTGGGCATAAGCAAGTCATTTATCCTCCTCAAGCTCCCTGTGGCAACTAGCAACCAGAGTTTGGCAGATGACAACAAAATGAGCACGGAGCAGATCAGACTCCAGGGCACTGTTATGTGCACAGCAGAGTTCAGGGCAGTCTGCAGAGCAGTACCACATTCAGAAGGAATAAAAAAGCTGAAGAAATGGCTCATCAAACTGAGAAAAGGGGTGACAGACAAAATGAATGTCACTTTGCAAAGGCCATTTCTTCTCCTGCCACCCCCACAAATGAACTCCAAAAGTGATGCAAGCAATAGTAACAATTTCTAAAGCAGGCAGCAGCTCTGGCGCTCGCAAAGATGGGTCAGAGAATGGAAATCTGAGATTGGTGCAACCATGATAAACTCAATACTCCCCAGTGTATCTGTACAAGCATATTTTCTTTTCTTTAATATGTCCTCTTTTTTGTCAGCAAAGAAGACTTCTTACTTGCAGGATTAAGTGCAATTCTTGTCAGATAGTTTTTCAGCAGGAAATGGAATTTTTAGTTGTGGTTGTTCAGTTCTATTTTTCCTTTAAAAGCGATTGTTTCCCAGACTAATTTTCAACTTTTCATTTTAAAAAAAGTCCTTAAACCAAAAGCGTTTTAGTGGGTTTGGTCCAAATCCAGCTCAAATTCAGTATACTTTGAATATTACTGTCTCTGAGTTGGGCTAACCTATTTCAAGCCACCTCTTCCCCAGTGTAAGGTGACTTTTAATGTTGGGAGACACCAAGGCACCCTGGGATCTGTGGCATGGCAGAGTTGTCTGACCCTAATGGAAAAGTGAGACATCATAGCTTCAGCAGTATGTCTTTAACCACACCATAATGCCCATGAGGCACCAACAGGCTATGCCACAAACCAGAGCTATCATTTGCAGCTGAAAATAGTCACATTTTGATTTTTCACACCTAGTGAGGTCCTCTAGAGGGGAAGATGATGCAGTCTCATGCAAGGACGTGTCTGCCCTGTGTAATACTGTGAAATGTTTGAGTGACCTTGTTTAAGGTCATTGGTGGTGGGGCAGAGGAGGGGAGGGAAACATATCTGCTCACAGTGGAGATCATCCCAGGTCAGCTGCAGGGGCTTAGAGAGGAAAATGGGCAGGAAGTGGCTGCTAACTGGGGAGGCTGCAGTGAAGTACCTCACACGATGAAGATGTGGCCACCAGCAAGCATGTCTCATGACGAGCCATTAGACTTCTCCCTGTTGCAGGGCTGCTCTTCCCATCCTCTCTCTACTCCTGCAAGCATCCTGCTCTCCCAGTGAAAACCTTTGTCATCCACTTAGGATTTCCACGTAGATCATCACTGAAATCCCAGTGTGCCGCTCAGCTCAAGGGTGAAAGGCTGCACACCGCTCACAGTTCCTCAGAGACTGCACACACACCCTGCCAAGTCAAAAGGCAGAACACCAGGATTACTTCTGGCTCGAGGTCCTACACATGGCAGCAGAAAGTTTCACCTTTCCACTGCAAGATTTCATTTCCTGTGCCAAGCCCGTGACAGACGCCACGTCAAACCTCTAAATTCTCCTTTAGGAGTTTTCCTTTAAAAAAAGAAAGGTGCCATTTCTAGGAGGTAGGAAGCTACAGACTGCTGTCTGGTTTGCTGTGTGTGTATTTTTGAAACTGAATGAAAAATGTTCTGGATGGATACAGAGTAGCAATATGTAAGCCTGAGGCATCAGATGGTTAGAAAGCTGTATTCTGTGTGTGTGCACAGATGTAATTCACTGGAAGAAATATGTGACACCACACAGCAGTTCAAAGTAGCAGGCTGGTACTAATTACTATGCTCTTAATGACTTCATCCATCAAACCATAACATGTTCTATAATTATACAAGCCAGCCATATGACAACCAAATGCCCAGCCGCTCTTTTGTAGGAGATGGTTACACAGCAAAATTCTCTGTTGATTACAAGCAGAAAGCTTCAAAAATAAATGCACTTTAAGTCATCTGAGTCCTCAGAGCTGTTTTATTATACCATTTTGTGAGGGGAAAAAAGGTAAAACATTGAGGGTTTGTGAGGACAGAGGTTGCACTCAGACAAGGCAGGGAGGCTTTGGTGGGATTTGCCAGTTTTCATGAAGATCTGTCCCACAGCCTATGACTTGGACCACTTAAGAACACTAAGTGGACATTCCCGGCCTGAGAGGGTTGTGCTTCCCTACAGGGAGAGTTCAGTGATGTGAGTAGCACCACACTGCAGCCAGGAGAGCTGTCCCACAGCCCAGAAGTGACCTCAGCATCTTCAGAGGGCGCGGTAGTGGAGAAGATGAAGTTTGTTTGTGACAGATCCTGAAATTCCCTCCGGCTGTGTCAGGGCTTTCCCAGGGTCTGGGCACCATCACTGTTCACACCAGCTCCATCTGCATGAACACATCCCATATCCTGGCTCTTTCCCTCTCTAATATGATCACACTTAGCACATCTACCACCAACAGCCACCCTCGTCCCCAGCAAAACAACACGCTCCAGTGCACACACTTCTCCTCCGGGCAGAGGGCGTGAGTTAAACTCTGCAGCAGGTGCTGCTCACACTGCTGCCTGAACTATGAAAAGGTGATCTGGTGCTAGAGCAGAGGACAGCAGGGCTCTAGCCCCCAGTTTTCTGCAGTCTTTGCTTCATTCCCTCACGAGATCCAGTCCCTTCACCACTTCTGCCCACACGGTAACACCCTGCTCAGTGGTGCAGCATAGATGGAGGTAAGTATAGTTCATCCACTCATTATTTGTACAGTGCTGACTTCACCCATTTCCTGTACACATCAAAAAAAGTGAGTGTCCCACTCATTTTCATTTGCTATTTCACCACTGCTTTTCTTCCAGATTTGCTGTGGAGGGTGTTATACACCAATGTAAACAATAAAACTACAGATAATACAGAATTTATCAGGAGGAACAACATATTCCCAAGCTAATAAACCGTGAAGTTAACATTGCACAGATACCCTGCGACTGACACCTGCAAGCCCCAGAGCTGAGTGCTGGCTGGCTGATGGAGGCTGGGGTGGGTCCGGATGCACTGAGCTCTCCTGTCCTCTATCCATCACAACAAAGCAGAAGGTTTGTTCCCACACTTCAAACCTAACTTGCATGTCGGAGTCAGAGGGCTAATCTCCCTAGAGTTCCTCTGTAGAGCTGAATGAGGGAGCACTGAATAGATGAGCCAGTTACCTCTCCTGTGCAGCACCAAGCCATGGCCTACATGTGCTTGTTTGCAAGATGCACTGGCACTTGGATGTAAAGCATCATATTCATTAAATAACATGAGAAAACAACAGGTTTAGTAAAAAGTGGTCAGGAGAAGACCAGAATGCATCGGATTGGTTCTTATATCCCAGCTCAGCAGAAAATTACTGAACTTCAGTGACCAGGTTTTGTCCCTAATTTGGGAGATTCAGCTTCTGGGAAGGGCATGACACAGACGCAGTCAGGCAAGCTGAACAGGTAGTCTCCAAGAAGCATTAAAAATGCAGCTGTGTTGCAGGACACATTAGTCTTCAGCATAATTTATGCCCCATATCATCAAGGTCATAGGCACTAGTTCAACAAATTTTACCAATCAATTGCTTCTTTTCCAATCCATGGGTTTCTACACAGATATCTACACTTTTCAGCAACTTTACCCAGACATCTGCACTCCTGATTCAGAGATGCAAGTTATTCATCATACAGAAACAATCAAATGGCTGTATCAGTATAAAACAGAGCTTTATTACAGGAAAAACAGGAAAAAAGATTTTGTCCTAAAAATGGACAAAATGTACAGTGCTTGTTCCTGTTAGAATTTCCTAAATCTTCAGAGTATTTCGCAATTTAATTATTGGCATAAAACTTGCACTTCATAAGTCTGAGAACAAAAATTTTAAGTGCCTTTATTCCAGCAGTAGATAGTGCGAGGGCTTACCTCTATGGGGGTTTCTTGCAAGATTAGTATAACTGCTGAGAAAGACCTACATAAAAGAATTCAACTAAATCAGTTTTTACATTTTTCCTAAGTGTGACAACGCCCAATATTCATCTTGGTGGCATTTCTGCACTGATTTATGACATAAGCCCTTCAGAGTGTTGTCACTGCACTTTCCTTTCCTATCTCCATGTGTCCTCTGGCAGCATTCACCAAGCTCTTGGAGCAGAGCTTCTTGGAGTTCCTTGACCACAGTGACCATACTCTGGTTCACTGCCACCTCTCCTCTTGTCTCCTGGTTGTCTGGAGCTTCATCAGGATGGTTGCATATCCCAGGCCTCCTCTTCTCCTTCTGACTGCCAAGTATTTTCTGTGGCTGTGGGGCACAGAGGCTGTTAAAGCCCTGTTACCAGCTGTGTCTTGTACCACTTTGGTTTGTCTACAGAGTCTAAGGCCACTGCACAGTTTGTTTATGGCTCTTCTGGTTAAAACATGTGGTTCAGCATGGCACGGGGCAGCACAGGCATCTCCTGGAGCTCTTGAAAATGTCTGGTCATGAAATAACATCTCCAAAATATTTCCTTCTTTTTTCCCCATGTATTTTGCCCCCACCCCAAGCCATGCCCTACACAGAATGGGGCGCCTCTTGAGCCCCATCATTTGCTGCCACATTTCAATGCTTGCCTCTTGCAGCTTCTCACTCCTGTACCCACAGATCTTCCTTATGTGGGATTTTGTCAGAAGTTTAAACGACTGAAGTCAGCATATCTCTCCTCCTACGTACCGTCCTGTTGATGTCACAGAGGAGGTCAATACGTATAAGCTCAGGAAGAGCTGTTTGCACCTAAAGGAGTCAGCATGGTTAACCACAGTGACCTGTTTCTGCACGGGAACAAAGAGCTGCTGTCTCACACCAGGCCACCAGCCAGCCCGGCAAGGTGACACGCTGCCATCCCAGACAGCGCAATCCAGGCAGTGCTGGCTCTGAGAGGAAGGAGAAAAGTCACACTTGCAGTATATGGAGGGCACTGGCACCTGAGGAGACACTGCCAGGTGCCACCAGCTTCCTCCTGCCTAACTGCAAGTCTGAAGCCTCTGACAAAACTGCATCCGTTGCTGTTCTCTGGCTTGAGGAATGTCACACGTGAATTGGATTTTTCTTAGGCTTATCCTGCACCTTGATTCTTTTTGCATTCTGTGCCTGAGCAGGAGCAAGAAGGGCAGGGTGTGATTGCCTTGATACTGGGGTCTCCTCTGCCTGTGCCGACTCACTAGAGCTATGTGCTCTCTCTGGTGGTTTGCACCAGGCCAGCACAGCCAGGGGTTCATTGCTGTGTGGTTTTTGATGTGAAAGGAGATGGTTAAGGTCAAGCTCTCTACTAGTCAGTGGTTTATATTTCATATTGTGCCATGGGGTTGGTTTTTACACTCCCTAAGGCCTTGTACACTGTTGAAAACTCTGTTCCATTGCCACCTCTTTAGCTGACCCTGGCAATAGCTGGGAACAAATTACATTCTGCACCTTCACAAACATGGTCTGTGTCGCTCAAAGCCTTGCAAGTTGTTCAGCTTCCCCAGCATTTTCCTCTTGTCTCTGCCAATTGCTCATCTATGTCCTGCCTTTACCTCAACCACTGCTCACTGGGCTCATTTACACCTACTCTTGTTTTCTAATGAATAGATGAACAGAAAGACGAAAGTGTTCATAGAAGATCCCTCTAGATAAATATTATTTATTGCTCCCATTCAGAAAAACCCAATTTACCCTGGGAGTTCTTCACAGATTGCTTTGGTGGGGTTTGGGTTTGTTTGTTTCACAAACCATTAATCCAGGGTAGTAAGTCCCTCTGTCTACAAGGAGAGCAGCACACAGTCCTCCTGAGACTGCTGCCCTCCACTGTAGTTTTCTACCTAAAAAAAAAGAGGAAATGTTCCAAAGAAGAGACCAGTACTGGGAAAGCACCAAGATAAAAAAGGACGACCAAGGACAACTGGAAAGAATTACCTCACCCTGCATCCTGCATGTGTCATCCCTCTCCATACCTCACCTCTTGTTACCACTCCACACCAACCTTTTCCTCTTGCTCCCAGCACCAGTGTCTGCCTCCATTCCCACCTGCATTCAACCTTTTTATATTTTCCTAAATCAACCAACAGGGCTTCCCCCTAAGAGCCCACGAGGACACACAGTGTTAAGCACATTTCTCAGCTCCCAGTGCCTTCTCAAGGCACCCACAAACACTTTCTGCCCAGGTTCATAGTGAGCAAGCAGTCAGAGGAGTATAGAAATTGTGAAGTAAGCTGGAAATCCATGAACTGGACCAGGAGGATAAAAGATGACTCACTAGTCAAACTGCATATAGCTCTTCTGGTTTTCAAAAAAGAGATTAGTGGGAGTGCTCTTAACACTTACAGTCAGTCTTAAAGAAGGGCATAATGATATTACATCAGCCACAAGTTTACTTTGTTTTCATTATCACTACCCAAAGAAGAGTTAATCACACACGAGAAGACTGTGTCACAGAGAAGTCATCTTCTATAAAAAGCCTGTTTCATAATAGGTTAATGTATTATCTTTCCTGCCTTTGGGAGATGATGAAAACGGGACTCATCACCAGCCTCACTGTATCCAGCATGACAGGTCAATGTACAGGTGGTATTTCACTCCACTTAATAAGAAATTTATATTCCTGTCTAACACAGAAGGACGTGAAGGAACTTTGGAGGAAGTTCATGGAATGCCAGGCAAGGATATCATGGCCCCAAGGGAGGGACATTTTTAAGAGTAAAAACAATAGACCCCAAGAACCAGGATACACTTAGCAATTCCACACCTTGGATGCTCTTGTTCTTGGTTCACAGGCCAGTCATTCTTTCCTTGCCTTCATAACACAGTGGCATCTCCTCTCCTGTGAAGGCACAAAGTCCCATCAGTGTGTGCAGGTCTAGAAGGAAGTATGTGACCTGTAACTACTGGTCCCTGGTTTCAAAAGTTTAAAGGGCTTTTTAAGGATCTTAGTGGGTATCCTGCACACTAGAAAATGGTTTCTCTCAGCGTAATTGAAACAGAAAATTGTATCATTCAATGGATCTGGGCCAGAGGCTAAGAATCAGCAGACCTGAACTTCACAATTAGCTTACTAATTATCAAGCATCAACTCTGGAGCCCAGTTCCTTTGCCTAAAAACTGTGACTCATTATTTTAAGTCTTCAAAATGCTTTGAGTGCTGTTAATAAAAGGTGACAAAAGGGAAGCATTTGCTGTTCTTACATTCAAATCCATTTCCCCCCCCCCNNNGGAACATTTCTTTCAAATTAACACAATTCTAGACTTCATTGAGTAACACTTTGGAGTGGGTTAGTAGGGAACTCGACAAGAAGAAAGCAGAACCTACTGCCATAAAGCACAGCAGGAGAAAAGAGGGTGTGTGCTCTTTTCATTTTTTTTTCCTGACTCAGCTACATATGGAAAAATGTGGGGTGATGTGCAGGGGATCTGAGGAGAGAAAAAAAAGTCATCATGAAATGACAATACTCCTTCTGAACAGGAATAGCGCTGTGGTATCTTATTTAATCAAAGCTGTAGGCAAATGCAGATTCAAAAGAAACAGGAACCACAGAGACTTAATTTGGCTTTGGAAATTTTAAAACCCTTGCTGGCAAATAAATTTGGGGGTTAGGTTGGTTTTTTTTTTTCATTTGGAGTTTTTCTTCATGGCATTAACTTGGTCTCACAATCAGAGGCCTGGTAAAAATTATTCCTGAAGGACCTCAGTTCTGGATCCTTGGGTTTCACATGCATAATTTCTAAATGAGGAGCTGTGTGCTGTGACGAATGCCTCATGCATGCCAGCTGACTTAAAAAAGGTGACTTGGAATTTTTCAAGTTAAGTATTTTTATTCTTTTTACAGTTCTCTGTTCTTATCTCCTCCCCCTCAGCGTGTTTCCTGTTTCCTCATCCTGTAATAGTTATGTACATTCAAACGGTGGATCAAACACCTCTTGAGCTGTTGTTGTCAAGTTTCATTAACATTTGTCACATCATTTCCTGTTTTGATACTGACACCCCAGCAAAGGTCTGCACAAGTGGACAATGTGATCAACACCTCCCCTGAACTGCTGGCAGATCATTCTCTTCACAGAGCATCATCCATTCCCAAAGCTATTCAAATGCTGGTGCTGCAGCCATAAACTTAATAGATATTGAAGGAAGCGTGCCCCCCACCAACAGAATTCAGCCAGCTTTGAGGGAGATGCAATCAACTTTAAATACATAAATACAGCAAGACTGGACATGGACCTAGGCCAGGCAGTAGCAAAGGAAGTTGCATGTGCTTGGAAACACAGGGGAGGTGTATGTTGGTAGAAAAATGTTTCTCATCCTGGTGTAGGCATGATGCCTCCCAAAAAAAAAAAAAAAAGAAAAAGAAAAAGAAAAAAAGAAAAAAAATGCCATTTTGTTTGTGCAGGCTGCAGCACCTCAATACCAAGTTCTGTTTCTGAGGTTACACTTCCAATAGTGCTGTGTCCCAAGGAGCACTGGAGACAGGCACTAATAAATTTAAGAGAAGAAATAAAGTTTCCACTGCCTTCAAAGCCACAACTGAAAGAACAAGCCTTTTACTTAAAAGCATCAAGGTCTACTAGCACAATATTTAGCATGCAAGATGCCCCAGCCTATGAGTATGTAATGCCATAGTAAAAGTGATTGACTAAGTCAGCACCAAGCAGTGACTTTATGGAGGTTTTTACATTGCTCTCCCATATAATTCCCCTGCAAAATACAGCAATATTTTGCTACAGAAAGAAAAAAATATGTGTGTCAGTAGGAGGAAACAAACCTACTGCTTTTTGTTAGCCAGCAATATTAAAAGCAGCAGACACATCAAGGCACATTCAGAATATGTCAGAGAGTGACTGAAAGCAGTAGGGACAAAAGCCTATGTTCTCCCACATCAAGCTTCAACAGGGTTTGAGGGAGGGGAGTGGAACTTTAAACGGTTTGAGGACTAAAAAGAAGTCAAATCACAAGAGAAAGCCATTTCAGATGCAGTATATTTGTGTTTCTAACCAAAAGTCTGTGTTAAGAAAAAGGAACAGAGAAGTGTGTTTTTCACAATTTTCTCTTTGGTGTTTTGCTAAGTCTGTTACTTCACAGGATGTTCTATTGTCTTCACTGCCACGATGCACAGAAATACCCTGCAAGCCACTGTGGGCTCTGATACAGTGTCTGGGGACATGAAAGAAGTGTTTTGCTTTTAATACTGACAGACTGAAAATCAATATCTGAGAGCTCTGCCACCCACACCTGGCAGACAATCTTCCCAGTTCAATGAGATTTTAATGTTAAGGAGAAAAGCTAGTAAGTCCACTGCATTCAACTGCAGGTTGGTATTTGTTGGACTCCTAAAATCTGCTTCCTAAAGAAATCCCAAGATTCCACTATAATTGTACTCTTTTTCGGTGGGGATGGAAAGAGGAGCACTGACTTTTCAAGCTTTTATTTACTCTGCTGGAGCCAATCTATTTTTCCAAAAATATTCACAGCCAGGATTACTGTGTAGTCAGTTTCTAGGACTACAAGAAAAAGAGAAAAAGCTTTTTTGGAAAAGTTGTCAGCACAGATCTGGGACTCCACCAAGATCAGCAGCAATCGTGTGTTTGCTCTGGTGGCCTGAAATGAAGGTCCAGCATCAGAGAGAGGGAAGCCCAGACCCTGTACCACAGAAATCAGGATCCCTCTTTTCTCCATGACTCAGCAGGACCCGGATTTCCCTATTCCTCAAGAAGGAAGGCCTTGAACCAGTGGTAAATAAGAATGAGAAAAAGTTGATATCCAGAGACCTGGGACTACACTGTAGGAGAAGGAGCAGACTTAGGGTGACTTACCTCCACCGAGACCTTTGGCCAACATCTGTCTGCACATCTGTAGCAAAAGGCAGCCTAGGTCAAAGTGGGCATTTCCACCTGGGTAGCTTTGGGAAGGTAAGAGCAGCAAGCACTGCTCACATAAGGTTCCCTTTGGAACCAAAACCAAAAGGCCCTTCTGAAGAATAGCTTCAACAGGCCCTTGAACATCCAAATCTCCTCCATGGACATGTCCTTCTTTGTAGCAACCAGCCCATGTGTTGGCTGGGACTAATCCTGCCCAGAGCTTCCCCAGGGTGCAGGACCATGCAAGGGCCAGACTGGGCAGCCCAGGAGGAAGTTTGGGTACCCCCTTGGCTTCTTAGAGATACCAGGATGCAGATGGGACAGGGTGGGGGGCTTCTGGGAGTCCTATGACTGAGAGCTAGCTCAGACCTCTGCACTAACAGCAGTGTCACCATACCTCAGTTTCACTGTGGAAAGCAGCCAGCCTGCCTGGAAGAGCAAATTCTGGAGAAGACCATCTGTCACCACCTAGATCCACCCACTACCATAATGCAAATATTCTTCTCCTTATGCAAATCTGTCCTGGGGCACTACTACTCTCACCAGCACCCCCACCAGTCCACTGACCTTAATTTCCACACCATGCCTCCAACTATTAAAGCTCTCTTAGCTCATGGCAGGTCTTTTCCTGGCTCAGCATGGTCCTGCAGCCACAGAGCCGTCCCTTACCTGCAGCAGACCCCATGGCAGCATGGGGTGTGCAAATCTCTCCCGCCCCAGCGCTTGAACCCAGTGTAGGGTTTGCCTCAGCTTTCAAAGGCCTGTGATGCTCAGTGTTTTGCAGGTGACTGGTGGTGTGTATCCCAGATGAGCTGCTAGACTTGTCTGCTTGCCCTTTGCAGTGGTCATGCCCATGTACACTACCGCCCACTCCAGTTTGGAACACTGAGGTTGCAACAAATCTCTCAAAGGGAGGTGAGATGAGCCAAAGTGCCAAAATAAAAACTCTGTGTGAGCGTGGTTGCACCCAGATTTAAGGCAGTTACATTTGGCACGGGGGGGTTAAAGGTATGGGAGGAGGTTAGTCCATGTCATAAAATGTCAGCAAGCTTTTTATACAACCACCAGAAAAAGTCTTTTGGGTTTTTTTTTACACCTACGGAGTCTTATACGTTGTCTTTTAGACGCCCCAAAAATTCCCCTTAGCACCTTTATCGTTCAGCATCACTCCAGAGTTTAGTCAGCCAAACCATACCCTTTCCCAGTGTTAGATAAATTGCATCTTGAAAACAGCACAGACACTAGTATCACATCGTCCTAGAGATGAGCCACATGTGAAATCTCTATCCTGTTTTTCTACAGAGATGAGTAAGATTTTCCTGTGTAATTAATATATAATATCTTTCTGTGTATTTGTGTAAATACATAGAGCAAAGATACCACTGCAAAGATAACAATTTGCCAAAGCGCTTTTCGCATTCTTTCAAATGTGGTTGTTTTACTTGCAGTTTACTGCATTTTAGTCATGTTTTGACATTTGAAGAATTTTCACCGAAAACAGACCTTGTACCAATAACAGAACCAGACATAAAACTAGTAGTAATAAGGAGCAGCAGTAAACAACAGATGTACTATTTATTGCACACATTTATTATGTATTAATGGAATAGAGTATTTAAGTAAAATTGGAATATTTCTAGTGTTTAATGAATGAGGCTAAAATACATTATTTAGTTACTTGCACATATTTAACAGCGATAGTAGTTATCACTGATACACATTTTTGGACAGATTTTGCCATTTTTAGACATATCACCTTCTTAAAGACAAGAGATCTACTTTTTTAAGTCCTGCATATTGTGAGGAAGGCTGCAAATTCTCTAATAACATCAAGAAAAAAAATAATTTACAAAAAAAAAAAAGAAAACAAAGTCATGATAGAAAGAAGCCCATTATTGTCAGAACTGCAAAGAATTGGGAATTTTTCCAGTTTTGGATTCAATCCTTATTTAATAATTCAGCAATTACTTTAAAATTATCAAGCAGACCAAAATACTCAAATTCTCAAGGGTTTTTACAGAATGAGAGTTTCCTCATGATAGGCTTAAGATATGGGAACTTATGAAACAGCACGTTCTTGAGAAAAAAACAGGAAAAAATTCATGGGTCACTGATTTGTGAGCAATAAACAGGGGGCATGGAAAGATCAGAGTACACCTAAAATGTGGACAACCAGCCCTACCTATACCTGTTGGGTTTGGACAGGAGGCATTTGTTCAAATGCATTCATTTTAGTGGGAGGTTTTCCATGTTCCTTTTCCTTGGACTGTCCCAGAAGTGTGATGCTTCTGATCTTTTGCAGGGATAGCAGTGGTTTTTATGCACCATCTGAAACACTGGAGCAGGGAAGGTGACAAGGGAGGCTGTCGACTGCTTGACATAATCAAGCCATGCTCAGATAGAAAAACATTAACTCAGCTCCACTTCTTTGAGCACGCCTAGCACAGGCCTTCCTCCTCTTCCTTCCCCCTTTTAGCCAGCCCTTGTGCCTCCCAGCTTGAAGTTTTCATATTCAAAACAAGGCTGCTTGCAGTCACAGCTGCATCTGCAGTAACCGTGACACCTGCTCCCAGCAGTGCCAGCCCTTTGCCTTCCGTCCTTTGGGTGGCCTTCTGCAAAGCTGTACAGCCCCAGCTTATATTTGTCACCATTTACTAACTGTAGGGCAATTAAGGTAGCACAGTTTACTAAGCACAGCTTTCTGCTTTGCTCTAAAACCTGAGCAATTACAGCAAGGAAAACAGTTCAGCAATGTACCATTGCCTTGGTTCTTACTCTCTATTCTCACCTTTTTAAGATTCTTCTAATTCCTGAACAGACACAGGCACAAAACCCCCTGTGTGCCCTATGGCTGCAGCCCACCTGTGCCAGCAGGCCACCATGTCCCCTGGCATGCTGCGGCTGGGAGTGCCCCGCCAACAACATGTTCAGGCATGAAGTCTGACCAGATAGGCCAGAGGAGCATGACGTGGAAGGGGAAAGGGAAAGGGCATTTCTCAGGAAAGGCTTGGGAGTTTGAATTTTTGCCACCTTTGCTTTGAGTAATTAGTCCTGCTTGGGAATGCGGGCCATGCTGTCAGCAGGGTGTTGTCTGGTTACACACTCTGAGGTTGTCTCCACATCTGCCAGCAGCATCCAAGATCCCAATGTGAAGGGCTGCTCCCTTAGACATAGCATGGGGCTGTGGCCCCACTGTGAGGCCAGACCCTCCCCAGGGCAGGGCAAAAGTGCAGAGCTCTGCAGGCAGGGCAGCTGACAGGGAGCAGACAGGCACATGGAGTGCTCACTGTCCTCATGGCACCAGCACCTGTTGTATCATCTGACAAACTTTGCCTGTGCAGAAAGGCCAAATTCAGAGGCAAAAGCAAAAAAAGCCCCTTCATTTATTTCAGAAACACAGTTCTAAATGTTACCTATTCTCCTTCTCCCCCACCTCAGCAGAGCCCCATCCTCAGAACAAGGGTGCAAGGAGGGGTCCCGTTCAGTGGGACATGCTGCAAGCACAGGCACAGCACGAATGTCTTCTCAATGAACAGCATCTGCCCTACTTGAACTGCACTGTCACACAGTCAGATCTGTCTGTGTCATATAGAAACTAGGTTAAATGAAAGGGGTGTAGCTCTGTGAACCTTAATTTCAGCATTGTTATGTACCTTCTGGGTCAGGATCTGAAGGTCTTTGTCCATTCTGTTACAGATAGGAGTAGGTCCATAGGAGGTTTGCCTGAGTGAGAGCTAAGGCAGGAAATTGGGATTTGAGCTGGCTGCTGTGAGGGGAAAAACACACCATCGTGAAAAATAAGCCTTATCAGCCTCAAAGTGCTACTGTTTGTGTGTGTTTTATTGTGTTTTTAGCTGCCCCAGTGAACTCAGTCTTCCCAGAGGATGCATCAGAACTTCAAGCTCTGAAGCTGCTGATACCTCACCTTTCAAACTATTTCAAGCCTCCCTCTTACAATAATAAATACTTGAAATGATAAACAAGTGAGGGCGTTGTGATTCCCCTGCTGGTATGGACACACTCCCTATCCCTTGCCCTTCAACTCTCACATGTCCTTTCTGCCCAGGGACAGGGACCGCCTTCCCAGAAGCCACTATTCGCAACCACCAGGGACAAGGTGCACACTGACATTAAAAAATACTGTTGTGTTAGAAGGTGTGGGAGAGCCATGAGCAACCTGAAGCATAACTCTGGGCAGGTTAGTCAAGACTAACTCCTACATGGGCCAGATCTCACTCTGCAAACACTGGGCAGGGGCCAGGCTATGCTTTCACAAGCAGTTCAGCTCAGAGTGAGAAAGGGTGTTTTACTGCTTGTGGCAACAAATCAGCACACAGCTTTCTCAGGTGATATGATACCTCCTGTGCTTTCAGCAATTGCCATTTACACTGGGAGAGAAGGAAGAGGGGCTTCATGCAGCCCTGGGTCTGTCTTTAAAGGGGATATTGACCTAAAGTTTAGTTCAACAAAATTTAATAGGTAATATATCAGGACATACTCTCTCAACAAACTTTCAGGTAGTGGATTTGAGTCAGGTCAGTAAGTTGGCTTACATTGTCTGTAAATTCAGGTTTTATTACAGGTAAGATATGTAAATGTTGCTTGCTCATGCTGAATGCCAACGATATTGTGCTGCAGTAATTGTTTTTCTATACGTATCCATCGTGTGGCCATCAACACCAAATGTGGTTTTCATGGCCTGGGTTACAGCTTGTCTTTACTTTCCTCCTCCAAACTGTGCTCACCGGTACTGGCTATTTAAAAACAAGCCCATCAGCAGATTCAGAACATCCTCTCACCTCTGTACCTTCTTTTCCTCCCTGAAAGCCTCCTAAAATGCTGGTTAATACATCTAGAGAACAGGAGGAAATCAACATCATACAACTGGGTTTTAAGCCCAAATACCAACCAGAAATATTCTGCAATATTAAAAATTATGTTTACAATGTGATAACAGCACTTTCTCAGTGTGAATGGTACTGGCAATCATGAAAGCAAACACCTTAGGCCACCTCTTACCGAGCACAGCTTAAGGTATTGATCCTGGGCGATCATGAGTACTCCCGTGCTCAGCGGAGGAGCTCTGGTGTAACATATCCACTGACCTGCACTTGAACCTACCACTTGCTGTTTTCCTCTTACAATCTAAATCTGGAAATGCGCTGTCTGGTCAGTAGCGTACTACCAAATCATTCAGCGGAATGCTCTGGATGCCATAAAAGCGTGCCTGTGCTTGCAGCGCCACAGCAAACGAACTTGTAAAATATAGCCCGAGCACGGCTCGCAGCCGCTGGTATCGCAGCCGGCGCATGTGCTGCTGCGGGGCACCTTTGTAAGGCAGCCAGGCAGCAGCTGCGAGCATTGCAGACATTGTGGGTGGGTGGCTGTCTGCGCTCCGCAGCTGTCCCCGCCGCCGCGCCGCGCCAGCGCCCGGCCTCCCCGGAGAGCGCTCGGCACGGCTCAGCCACAGCCCGGCCCCGCAGCACCCCGTGAGAGCCGCGCTGCTGCGCGCACCCGGCCCCCCGGCGGGGTTTTCGGGGATGCGGCTGCCCCAGTCACAGGGAGAGCCTGGCCAGGCAGGGTGCAGGGTTCGGCTCTGAGTAACTCTATCGGCTGCTGTATCCGTCTTCGCAGAAAATGACTGCAGACACCGACTATTTTGTGGACATATTTATGTTTAAAAATACCAGGCAGTAAACTGCAGCTTTGTAGTTTTGCTGGTCTTATTCCCCAGCCCTGAAATTCAGTCAAATCCATGCATTTTGGTGAGCCTGCATGTTTGCTGCCTTTCAGCAAATCCCCTGTGTGGACCCTGGTTGCACTAAAGCCACACGCGTGTTCATGACTTCAGCATTTGTGAAGGTTACTATTAATCCTTCCATAAACCTCCTTACCTTATGCCACTGAGTAAGAAAAGCAGCTCTTAGTTTTTGTTACCAAAAGAAGTTCAAAAGCCTTCATTTCCAAGTCTACTTGATCTGCCATGAGTGGAGGGATGATCTTGGCCGTGTTCATAGGAGCCCCTGGGTTGCCGTGTGAGGGGGCTGGGGCAGGCCAGCATCCCAGCAACGTGAACCTCCAGAGCTGCATCTTCTCACTACAATTCAGACACTGCTCCTGCAGCTGTAGAGGCCACCGAAGGCTTGGGTGGCAGCGAACCCCAAGGATACTGGCAGTCAGAGAGAGCAAAGACCTCACCTAAAACTGCCTGAAATCACTCTGCATCTTTCTATTGACTTCAGCAATCTTTGCCTCCCTCCATGAATGAGTAACAAAGATCCCCACAGAATAGGCAAGTGAGAGGTATGAACAGACAGCAATAATAGCTTTAAAAGTGCTTACTTATATTTAGATACTTTTAACTTTCTACAGAAGTCTGACACTCTCCATGAGTCGTCACAGGTTGGCCTCTGGGGGGTTTTCCAGTTTCGTAGCAGAATCCCTATCAGCCATTTTAATTGATCCTGTGAGCACAGAGCATTTTTCACTGTGAAGCAGGGTTTTTTCAGGCTGTATTTTGTGCTGACACTTGAACACCATCAAGCAAACTGCTGACTCTTCCTAAGCTGTCATGTGGCACCTAGAAAGCCTTTAAGCAGGACCATACACTTTGTTCATTCTGATTAAAATACTGGAGTATTTAAAGCTGCACAACATGCAGGAAAGCACCAGTTGTGAAAGCAAAACCGTCTTTTTTCCTCCCAGGGTAACATGTGAGCTCTACTGGATTTTCCATTCTGGTGATATGCTCTGGCCACAGAGGCAGGGCTGTGGCCCTTGGGGGAATAGGGGGTGGCAAGGCTGGGCACACAGAGATCTGAATCTTCAGGACCATTTGGGGAGTGCTCTAAACATGAATGTGGGGACTGATTTTAAAAATAGCATCTTCCATACAACTGTCAATACTGAAGCTCCAGCTCAGAACACAGGGATCACAATGATGCAAGTGAAGGTTAAGCAGCTTCAGTGCAGGGCTGGGAAACCATAGCTCTAAACTCTTCCACAACATCTGACTCAAAAAAGAGAATAGGACTTCTTACAGGCTTAATGTCATACTGAAGGGGATTTTTCTAGGCTTGGAAGAGCAAGGGAAGATGGAAAAATGAAAAGGATTTTTTTAAATCTAATTTTTTTCTTTTTTCACATAAAAATATTCATTTCTTCTTCCCTCTCTGTTCATATGGCAAAGCAGCTCCCTCAAAGGGAGGCAGGCACAGGTTAGGTATTCAGGCCAGTTAGGCAAGCCTTTCTCATTGTCTGGCTGAGGTTCTCTCTCAGCCATGAGGCTGCTCTACCTTACCTAGAAATGCCTTCTAAAGTCAAAATGAAAAGGGAAAGGAAAATGGAGTTACATGAAGGATTTCTGTCCTGCTTGCTCCCTCTGACCTAATAGAGAGGAGAGGAAGGCAGAAGAGAAAATAAGCTCAGAGGAGTCTCAGCAGTTGCTTTTGTGCTGCCTCAAAACCCTCTAAGCGCACCAAAGATGTCTTAGAGCCCATAGCCAGTGGCAGCACAGACACCACGGGCCTCAGCGGGCCTGACGCCCTGCGCAGCTTTGTGATGCTCGAGTTGCTCTACTTAGGTAACAGAGAACAACAAGCACTGGTACCCACGCTCCTCAGCAGGCCTCCAGGGCTTGGCAAAGGGGGCACAGGGCCCTTTTGGGGACCTCTTTATCCCTTGAAGAAACCAACTAAGAAGCCAAAGGAGAGAAGTAAATCTGCTGTTTCCAATGAGGCCTGTGGGTCAATGACAGAAGAAAACCAAATGATATTGTATGAAATTATCAAATCTTAAACTGTGTGTTAAGAAATGTCCAGAAACAGTTATTTTCATTACCCACTGAGGACCATCTATCTAGCAACTGATAGACTTTGGAAGTTTTTTCATCAGTGCTTGCCAGACACCCACTTCTCTTATCAGACCTTTGCTCCCAGGGAGCACCGGGCTGGGAGAGCCCTCCTATGCTCACAACTTTTTCTTGGATCACAATGACTTCTTTATATTTACAAAATGTTTATTAGCCCCCAGAGGCATCAGATAAAGACAAAAGACCATAAAAACGTCCATAGGAGGTCAGACAAAAGGTCCCTCTAGCCCAATATCCCGTCTCTAAAGCTGACAATGGGGAAGAGTACAGGACTAGGCCAAGCCTATAATAAAACTATCATGATATACTCTGTCAACTTCCAGTGATTTGGAGGTCAGGGACTTCCTGACCCAGATATGGTATGTTTGTGTTTGAAGGCAAAGAAGGATTTAAACCTCTATTCCAAGCACTTGAATGCTACTAGTGGAAAAAAACCACTTAACTCAGCTGGTGAGAGAAATAAAAATTCATTATGAATACAAAGCTAGTGGAAGCAAACCAGAAGTTCATTTCAAAGCCCATGACATTATCTGCAAGAACAAACCCAGCTTTCTGAGGCCAAGAAGCATCTTTTAGCTTGAAGGCTATGATGCTCAGCATTCCTGAAACAGCATTCACCCAGACCTCTTCTTTCTTTCAGCTGATCCTCCAGGAGAAAACAAAGAGGATGAGGAGCTCTTAGCATGTTAGTCTAGGGCATTTGAAGCCTTCCCCTTCAATAATTCAGTCAAATGCTAGCGGTTCTTCTCAGATTAAATAGCAAGTTACATAGGTGTTTCCTTCAGACATCAGACTAAAACAGTATCTCATCCTGGAATGCAGTGGGCAAGTGAATTATTTACGGGCCAGAGCACAGCTATCCCAGCTGCAGTTGGTGCAAGGAAGTAGTTCAGATGTTGAAGTCAAGGGGTTATCACGGTGGCCCAAACTCAGGCCAGACCACTGGGCAAGGCCTACACACTTGGCGAGTGTGTGCCAGCAGCACCTCAGGACCACACAGCTGCAGCAAAGCGCTGCCGCACTGCCACCGGCAGCATTCGGACCCAGGTCACGAGGACAGCCACCACAATGGGTCTAAGCAGCAGCAACAACAAAAACAAGCACAGGTCCCTCTGCCACATGAAAGGCTGCACAAACATTCGTTCCTTTGCAACCTTTCTGCAGGGCCCCGGTGCTCACATGAAAGAACAACGGCACTTCAGACTTACCCCACTTTTCTCTGTCAGCCACCACATCCCCTTATTGAAATAATTTCCTGTTTTATTTTTAAGATTGCTGCTGTCATAAGCTGTTGCTGTCATGGGGGTGGGGATGGGAAGGTGGTGTCTGCCCAGTGAGAACAATAGCCAGCTGCCACCTCCTTCCCAAGGTAGCTTTTACTGTTGCTGATCTGCAAGACAGCATGGTGGCAGAGGGAACACTGTGAGGGGCAAAGAGAGTGATGCTTGTTACTTTATAGCATCTCTCCTGGAAAATCAAGGAAAACAGGCTTGATAGGACGCAGAAATAAGAGCAGATTTGATGTTTCAGATCCTTGTGGTGCAAGGAAATAAAATCTGCAAGGGACAAGAGTACCTGTTTGAGGATGACTCTTTGTAATTGGAACAGAGATGCAACACAAAAATCCAAATTCTAGTTAGCAAGAGAGAGAACTGGCATAACTGTCCCCTCTCCTTATGTCATGCATGGCAGGAAAAAAAAAAAAAACAAAAAGAGGATTATTCAAACTGAAAATGATGCTAAATGACATTGTTAAGTTGCATTATTCCTAGTATTATATTTGCCTCTGTGTCCCAGGTCCATGCTCAGTTTACACTGGGACAAGCCTTTTGGTCCATCATGCCCTCCCATGAGGTTTTTTTATTTGTCTTAAAAATATACATAGCAAGTGGCATAGTTTGAGTGAGATGAGGGTCAGATCGGAAGGCAGAACTGAAATTAGTAACAAACCAGCTGCTGGAAATTATTTCACAGACTCTGGAACAAACTACTCAGTTTCACTAGGGGCCACTGTGCAGCACAGGATCGGCCCTTTCCACAGGGCTGGCAAGAAGGACCAGCGTCACATCATGGGCACCACTCTGGAGAGGCAGGTGTGTTTTGGTGCAACAAATTGATTTGAGGATAGCCTAGACTTTTTTATCAAAGAAACTTCTCAAAAATTCACCAGCAATCCCCTTCTGAAGCCAGAGTAACTGTGAAATTTAGCCCCTTTTTTTTTTTTTTTTAATGCCAGAACTCATGTAATTTTCATGGCTGTGAATCAGAACATCTTCATTCTTGTGGTATGTTTTTCACTTTTATGAACACTAATTTCACTACATTTTTAGAGTGGTGACTTTAGCCACAGCGTGGCTGCTGCTAAGTTCCCACGGCTACCAGTAGGACTTTTATGTGGGAAATCTGTGGGCAGCAGGGAGCCTCCCTGTTTGTATCAATATGAACTTCCCAAGCACATCAGACTGACATTTTCTCAGCCCCAGTCAGAGCACACATGCTCTCACTTAGAGCTCTTTTTTCCTATGCTGAAGGACGTGTGATCATTTTAATTTCATCAGTTTTTTAGCAGGCCTTTTGCACATACAGAAATCCTGCACAAATGAGGTTTTTTCTCTCCAGCCAGCAGAAGCCCAATCCTACAAACTGCTGTGCGCCAGTTGCAAGGCCCTAAGGGACTCAAGCAAACACCAGAAGATCCTGGTATGGGGCATCCTTCCAGCTTTCACGCCCCCAGCATTCTGGAGACCCTCAGTGCTGCAGAGGCACCCGTGATCCCACTCCACCCTCAGAGGCAGGGCTGTCAGTGCTGGCAGGTCATCACTGGCACAGCCACCCGCAAGAGTTTCCCAGCCTTTCACTCCGCGGCTACGCATTCCAGAGATGACCAGACACAAACACATCTCCTATACTTGCACACTGGAGCACTTTCTGCAGCTGGGTAATGAGTCGAAGAGCACATTAGAAGCATATATTTTGTCTCTCTCAGATGAAAAAAAAAACCAGCTGTTTTTTTTGTTTTGGGGGTTTTTTGTTTGTTTGTTTTAGGGTTTTCCCCTCAGAACATAAAAATGTAGTGGGAGGGCAAAAGGGGAATTATATGGCTTCAGCTTTCTTAGAGATAATATATTGCAGGGAAAAATCAGCCATGGTGGGACACTGTGTTCAGTCAACCTTTAGAGAAGCCCACAGACACAACAGGACCACACTTAGTGATCATATCTCACTGTTACTTCCTATCTGCAGAACTGCAACCACAGTAATTGTGGGAAAGTTTCAGGTCCATGGTAATTAATAAGAGGCATCCATGCTCAGGAGTGTGAGGCACTGGGAAGCAGGGAAGCAGAAACACTCAATCAGTTGTTTATCACTTCGGTCAAAAAGGCTGATTTCTTTGTCAGTGAAAGGTGCTCCAGCTTTGCCTGAAGCTGAAGCCAAGAGAAATCCTTAAACTTTGATCCTTCAAAACTCACAGCTCCCCATTTTTGATTCAAAGTGTTCAACTCCTTTATGAACCTGTCCTTCGGCAGCTGCTGCAACTTTCACTCTTTGTACCTGGCTGCAGGTGAAGTCCACAACACACTGCTCTGTGCATATTCCTCAGCATCATGCCACGTGTCCCACATGAAGACAGCAATATTGTGAGATATGCTGCTCTTCAGCTAGCAGTGAAAATGTCAACATATAATTTAGAGGGCTTGAAATGGAAAAGAAAATACAAAGCTGAGGGTAGTTTTTATTGTTGTTGCAGCCAAGATAGTCTAGGGCTGTAAGTGCAGTGAGGTTTGGAAAGAGGCCATATCTTTCCCAAGACCAACAGACATATTTGGGGGAAAAACAAGATAACCTTCCTCTAGCTCAAAACTGTCACTTCTGGGCTTAAAAGTTCTGCATATTTCACTGCTAAAACCTGGAAACTCTTTTCCCAAGCACAACTGCCTTGCTGCTGTGCTCATCATAGGCTTACAGCAGAAAAAGGAGCGTGTGCTCAGCTGCTGAGCACAGCATGGGGTTGTGCTGTCACTTCATGATCAGAGGGAGCCCTGGGCATGTCTAACACCCACAACCCAGAGCGGCAATGGGGAGAGGAAAGGTCTCTCTAGCCCATTGCTAGGTGGTGCCATATTTTGGCAGTGCTTTATTTAAAAGGCTCAGGACAGTGAGAGTTATTTTAGGAGTGGAAGTGTTGGAGAGTACATAGCAAGATTCAGAAGCTGTGAGGTGCACGAGGAAGATTTATCACAGAGGGTTTGTGTACTTCTCTGACATCAGGACAATGTTTTAACATACCTGTTACAAGATGCACTGAGCCATTTGCAATCTCCCTTATTCTCATTATCTCAGATAATGAGACTGGTAGCAGATTCCAGGCCTGTTTGAATCATCTTTCAGTGAAAGTCAGAAAGTGAAACATCTAGAGACACCACACCTAGATCAAATTTCCCTCTGAAAATCCTCACCAAGGGCTAGTGCAACCACTAGTGCCAGAATGCCCAAAAGATTTCTCTGCTGTCTATAACAGCCCTGTTTTGAAGGTAATGTCAGTACCCGCATGTGCACATCTGTGTCTTTTCCCTTTGAAAAGCTGCTGAACTCCTTGGCCAGAGAAGCTACATGAGAAGAAGATCTCAAAGTTACCAGCATTTCTAAAAGCCACATGAAAATAATTGGCCAAATAGAAAAGAGAAGACCCATACACAGCCTCTAGAAGAACTCAGGCTGAAAGTGGGGCTGTGGTACAAACCTCCATGCTCTGATGTCCCCTGACACCCACTGTAGGGAGAAGAAGCTGTAACACTTCAACAGGGAGAAGGGCTTCAACACCTCCTGGTGCTCACCTGTTACACAAATCCACCCAGTCTCAGCAGCCCTGATGTTTGAGTGATTCCTCATGGACATTAGGAGCATGCTCATTTTCAGGGCATGGATCTACAGATGTGGTTTTGCTGGGGACCTCAGGGCTTCACCCTTTGAGTCAGCAGCCAGCTAATCACTCTCTACTGACTCCCTGACCTCAAATGCCCACTGGGCAATCCCACCTGGCATCTGGAGGGAGAAGGCATATGTGGAGATGAGTCGAGTGTTGGGCTGGTGAGAGGGACTGGAAAATGAGAAATGTGCAGAAGAATGAAAGGGAGCAACAAGAACAGGTCAGAAAAAAAGACGGTCAAAACTTCGGTCTCACTCTGCAAAACTTGTAAGAACTTTCTGGTATCAAGTCATATAAAGGGAAAGTGGGTGGCTCTTGAGACACAGTAAAAATGAGATTAACTCACCTACTAAATTCTCAGTCATCCTCCTCTTATAACCACTGCCAGGAAGTATGAATAACCAATCTAAATTTAAATAGAACAAAAAAGAAAATACTATACAGTATGACTAGTCCACAAAGAAACCATGAATTTGCTCTTTTAATAATTAAAAGCAATCCAACAAGTTTTCCAAAGCACTCATCTCTTTTTCATGAAATAAAATACTATCTTCACTGCCCATGTATGCCAAGTGTGCTGCATTATCTGCCCAGATAATTGCATTATTTTTCCCATTTGGATGAAATTACATTTTGTGAGAGTGACAAAGTAATTCCCCAAGTGCCAGTTATTTCTCTGCTTAGTAAATACCATGTACAATTATTCCATTCATGGAAGAATTGAAATGCTTTAACTACCTACTTGCTCATATTTTGTAAATTATGGAAGAAAAAAAATGTTCATTGCCACTACCAGCATGAGACAAATGTTTTACTGCATATGACCAGGGCTGACAAAATTTCCACCCCAAGCCCATTAGAGTTCAACTTGGGACAAGCCTTACAGACTGTGGTGTTTTTTACTTCTTGCTGTGCAGAAGCAGTACACTCCTACAGCTCAGCTAACAGGCTACATGCTTTGACCTTCAAAACCAGATTTCTAGATATCTTCACTCTTCAATATTTTTAACGTGTTTACTTCACTGAACATTAGAAATATTATTAATATCTGTGTCTCCAGAGCTCTCCTCCAGGTACTGCCTGAAATGTAGCTCTCTGGGAGCCATTTGGAGAGAGATCATTTTTAATCCCTTTCAGCACAACTTTTTACTCAAGTCAGCTAATGTCGATACTATGCAAAATAAGTAAAGGTGGTAGGAAAGAGTTCACAGGCAAAACTCTACATGAGTCAAACTGTCCGCCAGCTACCACATTAAATTGTGCTGATAAGAGGTGAGATTGCCAAATGCCATGAAGAGGGCTTTGGCACAATAGCATCTGAGAGAGTTTTTCCCAGACATGAGTGTGGTCCCAGATCTGAAGTCCATTAAAGCCTTTTAATCACTCTGGATTTGGCTTTAGGAAAGAAGGGCAGTTTCTGGCGTTGTTGAGTTAGGCTGAGTGTATTGAAACAACCCAAGTCGTTGAACTGTCGGTGCCGCTGCGATGGAAACAAAGGAGGAAGCGGAGCTGAAGGGATTTCTGAGAAACGTCGCAAACCAGTTAACCGGGCAGGAATTGGACAGCCTATCAAGCCATATGGAAAGAGGCTGCTTTCTAGAGATATGCCACCTACAGCCATTTGGTCGTTCAGTGCGCCAGTAATCAGATCCATACATACAGATTATGCTACTGGGCAAGAAAAAATATATCGTTCAACAGTGTCCATAAATTACAGACATAATCAAAGTAAAAAAATGCATCTGTTTCTGCACCGCTATGCACAGCAGCTCCTGACTAAGAATTAATAGTGTATTGCTTACTGTGCCTACGTACTGAACCTCAACAAGTCTAATTTCATGTTAAAATCATGAACCTTTATCAGAGAGAGAAAAGAGAAATTACTACTCTCTTTTTCATGTTTCAGAACAGGAGTATGAGCTTTGAAGTCCTGTATTTGTGAAAGAAACCATCGTAGCCTCTTAAAATGAGCTTTTGGTAGTGAAAAGGTTAACTAATTTGGTTTCTCTGATACGTTTATCTATGATCAGAACTGAGTCATACAGAAAATACTCCTACAAGATTTGACCTTTTACTTGTATCCCACACTGAGATAATATACTTAAAATGGATATCAATAAGAACTTTGTTTTAAAAAGTATATTTAAAATAAATTACTTTTAAATAACAGAAACTGTTTCCAATTAGCCCTGTTAAAGGAAATCAACTAGAAAGTTATGTATGCTTTTTTATTTTCTTTATATAAATTATACCCAGGAGTCCTATGATAGCAGCACTGTACAAACTATGCACTACCTTTATATTTATTTCTTATCAAAATAAACTTAACAAATTAGATTTGTTTTTACAGCACTTTATATCCAATAATGACAATGTTGTATTGGTCCCAGGATAAAAACAATGAAAGTAGCAGCTGAATGGTATTTTTATTAAGAGTTAACAAAAATGTCTTGTGCAAACAGAGTATATAAAGAAAATTAATTCCATAATTCCCCATGATGAAGGCGTTCTTCTCTTTTTTCTTTTTTTCTCACAATATCAATCTCATTTGGAAAGACCATGTTGAGGGGAAAACTGTAAGTTTTAGCATGACTTACTCAGCAAAATGATATGGCTGAACTTAAACATTGCTGACTGCTAGGATTTAATATTAGGACCTGGCAAATGTTTTGATAACTTAATACTTTTTAAAAGAAAACTTGTTTGTTACTGAAGATTTTGGGAGCCTAGAAGAAATATAATCTAAAAAAATAACAGAACTAAAGATCCAGAGAGGTGTTTCTTCTTTTTCCCATTTTTTCCATTTCATCTACCTTAAACTGGTTCCCCCATGCTAGCATTTTAGAGGCCTTTTTACTGGTGGTAGATTCAGATATACCCAAGATATTTACCATACAGCTCAGCAAGAGTCCACGTTTTCCTCCAGCAGTGGAAAAACTGCAGGGCTAATAGTCTGGGGTTTGTTACTAAAAATGAGTCCTTATACAAAA
>VYXC01000364.1:396162-428102 GCA_013397175.1 Platysteira castanea
AAAAAAAATTAGAACATTGTTTAGAACATGTGGTTTGCTGCTATTAAGTTAACAGTGGAAAATCTCATTACTTTTAAAGTTAATTTTATTTTGTGGTGGGATTGTTCTCTAGACTGAAGCAGATTTTGTCTTAAACAGAGCCTCTAATCCTACCTTACAGTCTTCTGTTCAGCAAGTCACTCTCTGCATAGCTTGGCTAGATGCATGTTTAAAGTCAAATGATGAGTTAAAAGGAAAAAAGGAAGAAAAATAACTTTTCCCCACATGTGTCCCTGGAGCTGCTAGCAGGCACTGGTGTGCTCTCTTCTCCAGCTCTTGCTATAACTACAGGAGTTGTCCAGTAAAGATCTTGGATTAAAGATGCTCTTTTAGCAGTGCTAACAATGTTTCTCCCTCTAGTGCAAGATCAGAGGGCTCTGAGAGGACAAATTAGAGGTTGGGCAAATTCTAACACCAGCTCCATGCAGGGAGCACAGTGGAGAAGCAGACGTGTGAGAAAAGTGTAACGTGGTCTGATGGCCCAAGGGCTCTGAAAATCAGGGGGTGAAACAGAGAAAAAGGTAGTACCCTGTAAAGATTTCTAGTCCAGGTTTGTTTTCAAATTTTGGAAGCAAGTCAGCTGACTTCTGACTTTTCATTGAGGCTATAATGATTTACAGTAACAGAGAACCAAATCTGCAATTTGAGGGGAAAACAACCCCAAGACAGAAGACATGTTTATAGCCTGCATGCTATATATGCATACATATATATATATATCTCCTACTTACAAGTTATGATGACTCAGATCTAAACTCTCACGGTTTAAAATACGAAGCGAGATTCAGAGTCACATAATATTTGCGTTCCACCAACAGCCCAATGTTATGAGGCTTTTTTTGGTAACGTATGATCATACCATATAAAATTCACTCTTGTGCAAAGGTGAGCCATTATATTGTAAATTCCACTCAAAATAGCTCTCATGTAGCTCAAGTCTGTGAGCTGTATTCAAGACATCCTTAAAACTTTGTACTCAGCTATTCCCCTTGCACTTTTCTAGATACCAGTTCACCAGGAAAATTTGACACATGAATAACCAAAATACATGTATACAAGATCACTGATTATTTGATTTTTTTTTTCTGAACATCACTCTAGCTTTTCTCAACTAAGCTGCCAAAGTTTGAGAGCTACATCTAAAAGCTGACTCCTGTAGCCCCACCGCTACTGATGTCTTGCTTCTTCATCAGTAATAATTTAGAAAGCTCAGAAGTTCAGTCCCTTAGTATTTTGGGGGAAAGAATATGGACCAGCTGCCCAGCAAACAAAGAAGTTCTGACCTGTCTCAACTCATATGTACTCAGCAATGCTCTGTTAAAATTGTCTCTGTCTCTCACAGTTTAACCCCAGGTGGCAATCAAGTACCACACAGCCACTTGCTCACTTCCCCAGCTGCACCGATGGGGAGGTGAATTCAAAGAAAAAGTAAACCTCCTGTGTTGAGATGAACAGTGACTGAAACAAAAGAGAATATTAAGACAATAATAATTGTAATGAAAATACATTGGGGAGCTAGGGGGTGTGTAAATAAAACCCAGCAGAAACAAGTGATGCTCAATACATTTGCTCACCACACACTGAACACTGCTCAGCCCACCCCCAAGCACTGAGAGCAGCTCCCAGCCAAACTCCAGCAGTCTGTATACTGGGCATGATATTCTGTGGTATGGAACATCCCTTTGGCCAGTTCAGGATGCCTGTCCTGGCCTGCTCTCTCCAGATTCTTGTGCACATGCCCACTGGCAGAGCATGAGACAGTGAAAAGTCCTTGATTGAGAGTAAGCACTACTTAGCAACAACTAAAACATCAGTGTGTTATCAACATAATTCTCATACTAAATCCAAAACACAGCACTGTACCAGCCAGCTGAAACCAGGACAACATCGGTGCAGTTCATTAGTTTGTTGAGTTACACTAAAATTTTACAAAAACTGAAAACAGAGCAGAGGACTGCTCACTGCCCCAACTGTCAATAAGAGCACCTTGGGATGAGGGGTCTGACCTTCACAAGCACAGGAGTTCCTACAGCTCCCATACCAGCTAGGAAGAGCAGCAGGTGTTCAGCACCCCTGAAACACGAGTTCTCAGTACTGGATACAACTATAAAAAACATACAGACTGAATTTGGGTCTTACCATAAATTCATTGTTTTACAGATGAACAAAAGTTCAATGTACTAACCTAGAACTGAGAAAACTTCACCTCTTGGCAGATGTCAAAAGTATAAGCCAAGACAGAGAATGAGAGTGAGACTTTGCTCAAAGGGTGAAGCTTTAGAGGTGTGGTATTTATCTGTGCCATGGGGTTGTGAAACCAACTCATTTTTGACATGTCACACATGTGCAGAAAAGTGAACTTGCAGAATGGAGTTATTTCAAGAGCTGAGTGAAACTAGCTTGCTCAGTTTCCAGAGTTTTTCTGTTAACTTTCTTATGTTTTGCTTCACACAGTTCTAAACTACAGGAGTTTTGTTTTGAGTTTTAGCTTCAAACGAAGCAAAACTGATTGTAAACCACTGTATTTTGACTTTTCGTGTTGAAACTATCTCACACGGAAAGTTTCAAAAGCCAAAGTATGAAGGACTGGTACCCTGGGGTAGCTCAGGCTGTGTTCAAGCTGACTGACTGAGGGTCAGAGACAAGATCTCCCTACACGAGTGACCCTGATACCTGGCTTTTCTGTGCAGTCACATGTCTGTATGAAACTACACAAACCCATCCAGTTTTATGTCATTTTCTTCCAAGAATAATAGAAGAAGCTTATAGACAGAGTCGTCAGATTAAACTAACATTAAATAGTGGCAAATCAGTAATTTTTTAATTAATAGATTTGTTTCCAGCTAGGTCCAGTAAGATAATTGTAAAGGCTTCTTCAAACAGAAATCCAGACATATAGATAGCACTGTTTTCTGCTAAATGAAAGCTGGTTGTTTACCTGCATCTTATCAGAAATTATTTGCCAGGAACAGCATGGCAGTGTCCAGAATCACCTTCTTGACAGAAGCTTTCCTTTATTTTCCACATTAATGTTTTTAGCAGCCCTTCAGCCAAACTGTTAATACATTGGAATATTTTAAATGGACACAGAAAATAATTTCTGTCTGAGTTACAACAGCACTTATTATCATATTTCCATGATCATCATTTAACTTTCCACTATATTAATAACTAAGATCAATTTTACCTAGCAAGCAATCTAAACCCTCTAACTTGACAAAAATAACCTGTGCTTATTTTCTTTCTAACCATCAAAGAAAGTCACTACGACAACCCTGGGTATCAGCATTTTTCCTGTGTGATTCACTTACACCAAGCAAACCCTCTAGACCTACAGTTTTCCTTTTTTGAATTTCTGCTTAACCAGTATGATCAACAGGTTCCCTTCTCTGTGGGTGGTGATAATGTCAGTACACTACTGCCCAAATAACCTTTCCCTATAGGGAAATGCTAACATTTAACTCTTTAAATTCAAACCACATGTATTTTGGTCTCATAACTGCACTCTGTATTAACTGCCTTTTGTTATTAATTTGTATCACTAAAAATCTTAATGAAACCAGTTATTGGAAATGTTAAGTGCAGTAGACATCTAAAAATTGTGTATGAGCTAACATATTTACAGGGTAACTAAATATTTTACCCAACCATTGTAAACATGTTTTCAGAATTACTGATGACACGGCTCTGCAGATGCTCAGTGTAAAGATGTGTCTCAGAAGATCTGTTCTTTTCAGCCCATTCCAGGGAACATAAGCAACAGCTTTCAAATGGTTTCTATTTCTTTCCTTCACCTTATTCAGAAACATAAAGTGTCATTCAAGTGCTGCCTACATGAGACCTCCACCAAGAAGAGCAAATTCTGTGTGCATTGATCACTTCCAGATTCCCTCCTGATATTCCCTGTGAGAGGCACTGCCACTGCACACGGTCTTTGCACGCATTGACATCGGGTGACCACAAATATACAGCTGCCAGTGTAGGAAAAATGTTGGTATTTGGGACAAATACTCAGGGACTTCTTGTTCAAACAATACAAACCACAGATTCAATGGTTTCCCCAAACTAAATTGTTCCTCAGTAAAATTTAACACAACTGCAAATATTAAAAAACTAATACATGGATTAGCTCTAAAACTGCAATTATATTAAAAAATAGTGGAGGGGGGAGGTGGAAAGTGTATAAAATTTTAAAGTGTTTTCTGTAACCTCTAGAAATGAAAAAGTTTACTTAATGTTTACACATATGATTTAGGCAGTATTTACACAGTTCTATACTTAGAGTCATTGTTTTAATTATACATTTCATGCTTCATCATATAGATGTGTTATTTAATACATATAAAAATGTAAAAAAATTATCTTTAGAACAGCATTTTTTAAAACAGATACCAACTCCCAGGTACAAATTAGCACTGCCTTTTTTTTAAAATCTGAATTCTGTAGCAAATTCCATAAACTATATGTTTCACTGCCCAGAATATCCTCCAGTCCCCTGGACTAATATTACTAAAAGGAATGTATTTTTCCAGTCTGTCTGGGGAAGGCTACAGGGGCTGAGAAATTACATTAAATAAAACCAGTCATTGGAGAGAGTTCCATCACCTCAAGATATTCTGTGGGCTTGGTCACAAATTTCAGGGTGCTTAGGTTGTAGCTCTCCAAGGCTTCCTGTAATGTGAATTCTTTCCCATTTCACAGTCTTTCAATTCCCAGTCCATAAACTTTTGTCACATGTCCTGATATTTGGTAAAAGCTTTAAAAATGCTATTATACCCTTCTTAAGAGACAAACCATTCCCAGTTCTCTGCAGGAGTTTTCTTCCACCTTCATTCAAGCTTAGATTCGCAGTGATCAGAGGTGAATGACACCAAGAGGGTATCTATTTCTTGTTTCAAACAACCATTGCAGCCATGCCTTGGAAGTCCATCCTGAAAAAGATTGATAAATACTTAAAAATAAAAAAACCAGCATACATGGAAACAGTTCTCTCTTTCACTTGCAAACTGTAAAATTAATATTGTACATTACTAAATGAGATTTTATGATTGCTTTGTAAGTCACCATCCATCATGACTTTTTCTGTAACAATTTCATTTTTTTAACTTCTACAAAAGTAGTCCAAATTCCTATCAATCATAATGCTAATGAGTGATTTTAAAAAGTTCACAGGGAAGTGTTCTCTGTCTACACAATCCTAATTACTGCCTGTGGTGAATTTTATCCAGAATTCACTACTTTCCATTAGCTTTAATTTTATTTTAAGATGAGTAATATATTTTATACATATACAATATACAATTTTTATATATTATATACGACAAATTGCTTTTGTTATAAAATAACAATTCAGAAATACTCAACCCCACATTGTGCAATTTATTTATAACTATACTAACTAGTATAGTCCAGATTTTTAACTTCCCTCTTATTCAATAGACCATCAAAACTGGACTTGATTGACGTAAGTTTCTAATTGCATATGTAATTAATGCATTCTTTAATTTAATTTCTTTAATTAAAGAAGTATTTTTTTAAATTAAAGAAGTATTTCTTTAATTCCCTCTATCCAAGTGTCTTGGTACCTGAAATTACCACTTTCTTGAGCAAAATTAGTTTGCTGCATCATGCCCAAAACTAGGAATTTAGCTTCCTTTAGCCAGACTACCAAGAGTTTTGAACCTCAAACCACTACAATCCTGATGAGAAGCCCCAGGCTCCTGGCCAGGACCTTCCGTGGTGCATTTGCTCAACAGGAGCAACTCCCAACACACACAGAGGTTCAGTTCAGCCACTGTAATTCAAAACAGACCCTTGATAGCATCCCACCTAGTACAGCAACTCTGTCCTTGTTAGATATGAAAGTACTTTCCTGCCTCTATGCCTTGTTAACCTGAAATAAAACACCTTAGATGGAATTACCTTCCCAGACGTGATACCTTTAATTTTGTTAAGCATTTGCAGAGGCATATTACCTTTTACAGCAATTTTCTGAAAGGGAAATTCAGGTGCCTGAAAGAAGGTACCTAATGCCTGCTAGAATACCCTGGAGTACCCAGGATATTTGTGCAGGACTGGCACAGTGTGGGACCTACAGGAGACTTTTGACTTTTGACAAAATACCACACCTTTGAACTGGCAGTGAGAGGCCAGATGGGATCCCTACGGGCTGTAAAATGCACAGGCCTATGTTTAGGCACATAGGTTTTTTCTAAAACTAGTAAAATAAATCACCAAAATTAAAAACCAAAAGGGACTAAACATAATTTTATATGATTTCACTTAATTAAAAACCTGGGAAAAAATAGTAAAAACTCTAAAGAAATAACTTTGTCTAAATCTCATCCTTTACTGTACAAAAACCTGCTGGAGATTACCATCGCTTGTTATCTAGATCCTATAAAGGCCATAATGAACTAGTCATATTCACAACAATTCTATACTTTCTGACTTCAAATATTAGAATATCACTACATTTTCAAAGTTAAATACTCAAAAAGTCAGCAAACATTAATACAGGCTTCATGTAAACCCAAGAATATTGCTTTTAGCTATTTTAGAGTGAAATTTTTAATTCTATGTTTATATACAATTTTTGCTCATTTAGCAACTCAGTGCTTGATACTGTTCACAAGAAAAGTGTTGTTACATTTGTAATTAAATAATATCTTGGAAAAGACATGGCTACCAACAGTACAACTATTTTACATCACATCATTGCAAATTAAAATTCTAAAAATGTAAAATCAATTCCCACTTTAATGTGCTCCTTGCAGCCAAGCCTTGGAACTTGTTTTCATATTTTCCCTCAAGCAAATTTCCCTTGATTCCAGGAAGAGTTTGGCAGGCCATGATATCACAGTAGCACACAGTCCTTTGTAGTCCTTCTAGAAATGGCTGAGGAGAAGGTAAACCTGGCTGGACTAGTTAAACGGAAGATGATTGTGATGAAGTTACAAAAAAGAAGTTAGATACAGGGGTACGATGTAGCAGGTGAAGTGTTTCTAGAGGGGTGTGGAAGCTGTTGGATTAACATTGCATGCAAGGCAACAACAAAGGGTGCACACTTCTGCTTGCCTTTGTTTAAAGTAGATCAATTTAACTTAAAGTGATGCCAGGGGATTGGAAACCTAAGCCTCTGGAAGAAAACGATGCAAATTGTATTTGTCCGGGCTAGGATGCTCAGGCCCAAACCTCTCAGCTACACGCTGATGCAAATGGTAGGGGGAAACTATTTAATGTAAAAAGGCAATAGAGGTACCAGGGATCTGGATAAATGCAAAAGACAGAAAGCCAGAAAAATATTTATAATCATCAGAGCTGTGATGGGTTGGAACAAACTGCAAGTAGCATACAGGGTGGTCAAGGCACCTCCTGCATGGATTTCAGAGTAAGTTTGGTTTTAACAGCCAAAGACTAGACTTGATAGACCAGGAGCCCTCAGCAATGAACCGGCAGGGTCTTGGTTCTTTACAACTCTGCCACAGCTTTCTCACTGTGATCATGAGACATCAAAAACAGTCTCTGCATATTAAAGAAGATTGCAGCTAATACCCAGATGAACATTTAAATGAAAACATAAATATTATAAGATACATTAAAATTATTATGAGATTATTTTCTGCTTGAGGCTTATTTATGGAGTAGGGAGTTAAATACTACTTTTGGTTGCTTCAGACTAAATTCCAAACATTTCTGCTTTCAGTTGCTTCAGTGAGATTACTTCAAGTTTACCTTGATGTAAATAGCTAAAAGTGAGATCTGAATTCTTCCTGATAATTCTTTGTTTCTTGTGGGAAGATTGATGAATATTGTTGATTTCATAGTCGGGGGTGGGGGGGAAGTGAGTAAGCAGTGTTAAACATGTCACAGAAAACAGTAAAAAGCAGAAGACAGCTTTAAGTAGACATTGGTTTGCCTTACCAGTTGTCTACCCTTTGCTATTTACAGGTCAAGATTACACACAGCACAAAGATTACTAAAAAATGCAGACCAACCAGCTTTCTCTTGGTTTTAGTTTGGAGTAAATATAGTTCAAAAGCTATATTTTAAGCAAACTTTTTTTCTTCTTTGTCACAGCCAAATTCTCCAGTTCAGGAATTTACAATATTTTCCTTTTTCCAGAATGACACCTGCTGGTGGGAGAAGCATGGATGAATTGCAGATACTTTAAAGGTTTGATTGTTGCTAACCAGACATATTCTCTGAGCATGCTCATCACCCATGTGCAGGCCAGCTGTCGAAACTAAAGATTTGGAAACTGTAAAGGTGTTATAAGATGTATGTTGTAGAAGTGATATAGTTTTCCAATATGATTTAACATTTGCTCTTAATAAACCACAAAGCTACCTAGTACTGACAGTGCTTCCATGGTGTTTCAGTGCTGGACACTAGCCCTGTTTTGGGAAGCCCAAAGCATTACTATGTCAGCCAGAAGGAAACCCTCCCTACCCAAGGCAAAAAGCTGCTGGGCTGCTTCAAACTCTCAACTGCAAGTAAAACCAGCTGCTAATGCAACTATTTGTGCTTACCATCCCAAAAGATTAGATCTCAAAGACAAGTATTGTGCACATGTTCCTGACTCAGTATGGGAGGACACAATTATGAGAGACAGAAAGCAAGATGTAGCTTTGCCAAAACTGTGACAGATACTGCTCAATGCACCCGGCAGCGTTAGGCTCTGTAATGGGCTTCCATATTCACAGCTCCCCTGCTGCTGGGTCTGTTGCCACAGCCTCCCCTACAGCTAAACCAGTCATATCTGAGCTTTTGACTCTTCCAACACATTTACAGCAATATTTCTAAAAGTGATTTCCAATGCTAAGAACAATACACAACTCTATTTCCTTTTTCTGAGCCGTGTAACTATCTACTGTCTTCTGCAAAGGCAAGCTGAAGTGTAAGATGCTCAGGACCCCCAAGAAGACTCTGAAGTTGTTTTAAACATGACTTATGAAGATATTGTTGTGGAAAAAAACACAGTTATAAGGAAAACTACTATATATTAAATTCAGAACTAGCATTCAAAGAAATCTTTCAAAGTATTTACAAGACCATAGGCAAATAAACACATTCAAATGTGTTCCCCTTGGATAAATTAATACATAGGTGTTGTTATGGCATACCTCATTGTAACATCAGAAGGCAAACTTTCTTGTTGATTACACTGGTTTGTTGATGGCAATAGACTGCAATTTAGGAGACTTGGCTTCAACACCTGGATTTATCACTGGCCTTCTTCATGGCTTTGAATGGGTAACTTCACAGCTCTGTTCTTTCAATTCTCCTATCTGTGAAAAGAAGGTAGCATTGCACTATTCTCATGGTTAAAAGATTGATTTCCAAAAATTGATTTTATTTTGGTAAATGCAGACACATGAAAAGGGGGTACCTTTCTACAAACTCAGTCATTAGTAAAAGACACGCAAGATTTCAAAAAATGGGTTAGATCTGGAGAGTTTTTGAAACATATTTTTTGCAAAGTTGATCAGAGTTTCATTCCTACCTATGGTTTTACATACATCTGTTTATACTGTCCTTGTCACACATATAATTATGACTATGAAAATCTGGAAACAAGGTTACTGCAGTTTATCTTCCTTAACCTCCTTAACAAAGCAATGGCTTCACAAAGAGCCCAGCTGCATCTCAATGCTTTCAGAGTAGCCCAGGGTAAGCATTTTGCTGTGAACAGTAGCAGGCTGGAAGCAGGAGACCGATCTAACACAAAATCTGTGATAGCCTGGACATCCCCACAAAGTTTGAGGTAGCTGAAAAGCAAAGAGGAAATAGCAGGAAAAATGCACATGTAAATATGTTTCTACCTTTTAGTGTTGGAGCCTGAGGAGCTTTATTGAAACAGGTTTTCTAGCTGCTTTCGCTTAGCTCAAGGAGTGACATCATCATCAACAACTGACTGTGACCATCTCCATTCTGTGCTAGAATCCAGCAAAAAGACACTTCTAATCCCAAAGGGATAACACTGCTTTTTGTGTCAAATTAGAGGTCAGCTTGAGTTTGAGGTCAGGTTACTGCTCACCTGTAAGCAGTCATTCCAGTTTTTATTGCCATA
The DNA here is from genome assembly GCA_013397175.1 of Platysteira castanea. Taxonomy (NCBI): domain Eukaryota; kingdom Metazoa; phylum Chordata; class Aves; order Passeriformes; genus Platysteira; species Platysteira castanea. The sequence goes on from VYXC01000364.1 coordinate 406,274, forward strand.
CATGGGGAATTAAATGCATGCACAGGATACAAATAGCCTGGGATTCAATTAAACCTCTGCACAAGGAGAAGAGCTCTGAATTTGGCCACATTTTTCTCCTCTCTACACTCTACCTATTGAAATCGCATAGAGTAAACTTGGAGCTGGGAATACTTTCATATCTCATTCTCTTTATTTCACCTAGGACACTCTTAACTTCAATCCTTTAAGCCTTGCTCTCTGAGATGATGCACGAGATGTGTGTGATTGCTATAGACCCTTCCAACTTCTTATTCAGCAGCTATTGGGAAACTGGTTTGGACCAGAGCACTGCAGCTGCAATATTTTTAAGCACTCTCATCACTTCTGGAAATGTGTTTCCAGCATTGTTTCCCATAGAAGTCCTTCCATCCTTTCCCCCACCAAGCAGCATATGCCCGTTGATGAGTCAGAGCTCATCCAAACTCCCTCAGCTGCTAAACCACACTATGACCAAGAAGTTCTTCCTCAAAGGCATTCTGGCTCCAGCTGACCTCCTCAGGGACAGCCACAGGCTCTGCAGAAGTGACCTCTAACATGAAAGATAAATTACTTTAAACTGATACACACAGAACAAGAAATAACTGTATATGATACCATGGCTTCATTTGCTCACTAGTTTCGCATGTGTAGCTTTTCTTCTGCTCAATGGACACGCTTTTCTTCCCCCTGTAACCAGCTTCCTCCAACTTTAGTTGGTTCTGTACTTCTAAGAGTACTTTCTTCCCCTCAAAAAATATGTTCTTGCATTCCTCTCTTTTGTCTCAAGCTTTCTTTACTTGTCGCACCTACATAATTTCTGTATTTGTAAGGGTCTTTATCAGCATGTACTTTTTAATTTGCCTCAGAGAAATTTGTCTCCTTCCAACCATAGTCTTTTGCAGTCAAGTCAGAGGGAACTGTTTATCTGTTGGGTGCAGTAACTTTGGGCTGCAAGACACTGTACAGCCCTTTCCTAGGGGGAAATTTGTCCCACAAGGATGAATACCAGGTAACATACAAGTTTTGGGAATGTCACTTACTCTATACTGGCCTGAAGAGGTCTGGAAGACCCACTTTCACAGCTGGGGAAGTGAGTCCATTTCTTCAGAGTACTGAGGGCTGGCGAATGCTGGGAGTCTCCAGTGTGCAAGGGGATGCAGGGGCAACACTGGGAAGTGAAATACTGTGTAGGGAACCACAGCTCCCAGAAACCTGAACCAACCCATCCCTCTGCACGTCTGTTTGGGTCAGATCTGATTGCAGACACAAGTACGTGCTACTCTCACCACCCTTGAGGAAAGCCTGCTGTGCCTTTTCCTGGGCAGTCTCCCTGTCCAACCCACAGGGCAGTAGAGGAGGTGTACACCGCTCTCTCCTTCCCTTTGGGAATGGTTAGTGCTGCATGGGAGTTTGACTGTCAAAAGTGATACAGATCCAGAACCTCAACAGTTCTCTGCACAATGGAAGTTAAACAGTTCCTGAGTGTTCCATATTTTCGTATTTCTGCTTTTTGCATTGTCTTTTTATCCTTTCCACAACATTTCCCTTTCTCGGAGTTGTTTGTCATTTCACAATCCTACCCTGAACACCAGAATGACACTTGCAGTTCTCCATCTAAAGACAAATGCTGTCAGCCAAAATGTCATATGTTTTAAACTCTGGTAAGAGCAAAGCAAGAGAGAATCCACACTATGAGTACCTTCTGCATCTGCACACATGACTGCTAAACACTGCAGACTGCACAGTATATAATGTTAGTCCATGGGGGGAAAAAGCATAGTTACCTGACCCAAACCAGCAGATAAACTCAATCAAAAAATTGCTATTTCCTACTTTTCTGCATCTCACGTTTCCCCTACCCCCATAATTGTCTCCTCCGTCTCAGAGATATATTTTATGGGGATATATCAAATAAGTTGCTGTACCACAGAAACTCTTCACTGAGATCCAGAAAGGTTAGCTTTTACAAGATGTCACTTTTCCAGTAAATCAAACTACCAGATTTTGTACAAGGCGGGGGCTTTTCTTTAATTATTTTTTCCCCTCCTCCCCCACATTTACTATATAGGAATTTCTTTCCTTGCACCCCTGAGGTCAGAATACTAGGCCAATTTTTACACCAATCTTTCTTCCCTTCAAACACAGAGCAACTGTCTTGTCACATGGTCCCTTTCCTCTTCATGAGGTATTCACCCATGTGGTTTCATATACCTGTTCTGTCTGAATTTTGAACAACAGTTACCCCACCACCCTGATTGGAGCCCATGAACTGTCTGAAGCTTTGTTCCCCCTTTGGCTGCTTATCTGCCATTTCCACACCCTCAGTAAGCTTCCAGACTTTGCCCTGTTGCTAGATCATCATTAGTTTATCCAACACAGATTATAGCTCCTTTTCACAGCACAAGAGTCTTTCTCACATTTTTTCTAGATAAGAACTTTTCGGTATTTTTCTCAAGCTCCTCTCACTTGCTTTTACTTTATTCCTACATATCCTGCCTCTGAGAAACAACTTTCTGTTCTGATCCCTCTTTTTCCTCTGTCCTTGCGTTACCTACTAACATCTTTTCTGTGAGGATTACCCATTAAATTAGACAAGGTGCTTTTCCCAACTGTCTTTTATCTTTTGTGTGGGATATAAGCTCTAGGTAGCTTTCACATCTGAAACTTTAAAAACTTTACACCTCCTCCACATTTCAACCCTGAGGCTCCTCAGTCTGGATGACTTGAGTAATTAAATCATATAGTTTATGAAAATTTTCCTCTTCAAAATCAGGAGCCTTAATTACAGTCCTGTTTCTGTTTAGTCTTATATTTAGTGTAAACATGGTAAATTTGTGAGCACTTGAAATTTCTTTTATTTTTATTCTTCCAAAAGCCACAGCGGTCCTCAAAACTAAGGCAAAACAGGATTGGCTGAGAGGTCATTTGATGAAGTATTTCACCTCCCATGTCCATAGGTTCTTTGAGAAATAAGTCCCTACTTCTGCACACCTTCCTCCAACCTCCATCTAGCAAGTCTAAGACTCACACAGACACATAATTCCCAGTTGCCATTTATTTCTCTAATTACACTACAGAGATCTCTGTCCATGTCTAGACTATAAAGATGAACTAAGGGCTACAGCAGCCATCTGGAATGGTTTCTACAGGTTCTCTTTTACTAACTTTTACCAAAGCAGTTTTGACACATACAAATTTTGTCTTAGGCCAGCAATAAATATTAATAATCTTTTTTTTTTTTTTCCTGAGGAAGAATTTATGACACATCGGATTTTTTGAGAAAGACAGTATACAATATTTCCAGGTCACTCCCAAAGCAATTGCATCACCAGGCAGCAAAAACCCGAGGGCTGCTGGACTACTGGCTGCCTTAACACTGGGATACCTCAAAAAAAGCCGTCTCCAGTGAAGGCTTGGGGAAGGATAATCAGAAGGGGCAGCAGCCTGAGGACTCAGTAGGCTTGGGGAGGCATACTACAAATGTCTGATCTGCCACCAGTCTGGCAGAAGGCAAGGGGAGGAAGCCAGAGAGCTGCTAGCCCACTGCACGGACAAGGTGGGAGCTGGCTATGCTAAGGCAGGGGAGATTTGGGGGCTGAAGGGAAGAGATGATTTTATCCATTTCATTATTTACTATCGTGCCATCAGTCTGATCAGCCCAGCAGAGAGCCCAGGGCTGGCTGGTGGGAGCAGTGGGGGCTGGGCAGCCACCTCTCAGCTCAGCTCCCTCTGAGGCTTCAGTGGAGCTGATGCACCCCAGGGACAGCATTTCCACCCTGCACAAGTGTCGCTTTCCAACTGAGCATGGCCCCAACCAAAAACTTGTGGCAAAGTCTTATCTGCAGCTCTACCAGCTCCAGTTACCAACCAAATGTCTAAATCTTTCACAAGTATCAAAAGTGTGAAGCAAGACCGGTATTTGAGCCACCAAATGAGTAATATCTGAAGCAGACTCAGCAAGAAGCTTGTGGGAATTTTGTCCAGCATTATTAACTACTACAAATTACTTACCATATCTAGCCAGTTCAGACTGCTGTGCTTATTACAATAACAGGAAAAAAAGATGAATTCTGGGAGGGTTTTTTTTTGTTGTTGTGGTGTACTGTCACTCACTTTCACTAACACAATAAAAAAAATGATGCCTGGAATTACAATAGTGTGGTGGAAACTTTCTACTATGCTGCAGTGAACCTTAAGGGAAAACATGTACACATGTGCTACAGATACTACGTGCATTTCCAGGAACCTTGTCAAAATGGATCACATGAAAAAAACAAGGCAATTAGGAAGAAAACGGCTTCATCAACTTCTTCCATTACTCATACCATAGGGCAGATGTAAGATCAAAACCAAAAGTGTAATTTTCAAAAGCCTTTTGAAAATTTGAACATTTGGCTGGACTGCTTACCTTGTCACCTCCATGAGCCCCAGAGAAAATGAGCAGTCTCTGATCTTTCGAGAAGGAAAACACAACCTAAAGTATCAACGTAGTTCAGGATTAGGTCCAAACACCAAATTATTTAATTCAAGAATAAACCACATTGTACTTTGCAAATGCATCTGCAAACAGAATCAGGATATGATGAAAAAGAAAATTCTCCTTGTGGTTTTATGTATATCATCCTTGCCACTTTCATAATTAGAGGACATAGGCTACCATTAAAGTCAATTGCAAAGTTCCCATTGACTTCAGTAGATGTAAACCAGGCTTTAATATTATGCTTTTCAGTTTTCTTGAGGTTTAAACACCTCATAAAATAAATTTACAGATGAACTAGTAAATGTACACTTACAAAGAAACCTCCTAAGGAGTCCCTGAAGCCATATTTTTAAATGCTGCTATTCATTCAGTTTATATCAGACAGATTAAGGGACTGTCAAACACAGATCAAGAACAGCAATAAGAAATGCTGAAAATATACCCCAGAAATATAATTTTTAAAATATCATTCGATACATTTGACAAAACAGACTTAGAAGAGGGTTTTATATTATGCTACATATTTCACAAGCTCAGAACACCCTCTCTATTTATCTGCCTATCCACTTCAGTGATCTGTAAATGAAAACATGTACCATATCTACAGCAAGTTCTAAGAACCCTTTCAAAAACACTCACATAAAAATGCAAGAAAAGCTAATTCAGAAAGAGAGAAAAAGTGTGGGAGTAGAGAGAGTCTAACCGATGAGAAGTCAGAAATACTACCATCCAGCTGATGGTAGTATTTCTGACATTTTCTACTATAGAGCTATGTGCCCATTGGGCATAACTTTTTTATCTCGCAGACTTTCCACAAGTAAAACGCCAATTGACTTCAGTGCAAATGAATGAACTGCAGAATCTAATTAACCCTGCTGATGTTTGAAAAACAATCTCATATGCTGCCTGAATATTTCAGTGAAATTCAAAGATTTTCAAGATAGTTTGCCCAATTCATTGGCATATAATTATTTATAAATATTTCTAAGTATAAAGTAGAAATATAAATAGAAGGTGAACATTAGATGATAAAAAGATATAAGGAAGTAATAATTACCTAATCTGACTTGATGAAGGCTTTATTAGATGGAATGTCATAGATGGCATTACCAAAGAAAGAGTTGTGATTGCCGGATGACACTTGCACAGTCATCTTGTTCCAGATACTACTGGAACAAGCAGAAAGGGTCTTTTGGCAGCTAATAACCACTGGGAAAATGTCTGTCCATTACCACACAGGAAGACAGTAGAAGAGGCAAGGATACTGTCCAGGTCTCCAGAACAGACTTCAAATACCTAAACCTGGAGATGTCGTTTTCTTTTTCTACCATGCCCTGTATCATTCAGGAATCACCTTGCACCTTCTCAGCAAGTGAGCTGGAGTCCTGCATCCACCAGTCCTTCTCAGTGCTGCTTCATCTCCAGAGCAGATCCATGTAGATACAGAGATGAAGCCATATGAGTGAAAACACAGGCAATCACAAAACTAGAGTCAGTGTTTCCACACAAACATATGTTGGAAGCATACAAAGGTTGCAGAGACCATTTTGTTAATCTTAATTATAGGATACCTGTCCAAGCAGCTTGAATATTATCTTAATGAGGTGTTTTGAATACACTTGTTTTTAAAAATAAAGTAATAAATACTATTTCCACTATGTGCATCATACCCACAGAAACCCACCAACTAAGATGTTGCCTTCAGGCCTACACACACGAGTGGAGAAATGGTCAGTAAAGAATCACAGACCCATGGACTCACTCAAGCTGGGAAGGACCCTCAGGTCATTGTGTGTTCCCACCCCCTGCTAAAAGTAGGACTCCTATCACCATTAGATGTGGTTGCTCAGGGTCTTGTTGAGGTTGTCGAACTCTCTATGTGCGTTCAGGCTAGTGGAGAAGAGAAACTGTGCTGGAGGCTTGCCCGCAACATACAAACTAAAATTTGGGAGCCCTAGGATACATTCCAGCTCAAGAGGGACTGGCTCCCTATTCCCAGTTCCACTGCAGAGCATCGCTGCAGCTCAAAGTAACACCCAAGGACAACACTACAGGGGTTGCCTCAGTTTTGGCCTCTGGTGCCCCCAGCTAGTGACTGTTCAGTCATCCTGTGAGGACGGTGTATGGAAAGTCTGATCATGGGAAGGAGCTGCGCAAGGCGGAGAAGATGAAATCTCTGGAAATATTTGCTGTTAGGCTTTAGCAAACCTCTATGGGATATTTGGTAACTGTGTTTTTTTCCATGTCTTAAAACAGTCGACCAAACTTGAAAGGCTTTGTGAAGATGGCAAAAGGCATACCTGATTCAAAGGCAGGGAAAGGCCTGTCTTTGCTCAAAAATACAGGGGTCAGATTTTTTTTTTACATAAGCAAAAATCTAGCCTTCTTCTTATGAATAGTTCAACCACTTTTCAATTCAAAAATTTAAACACCTGGAGACTGACATTGAATAAATATAAATTTAGCCTAAATACATCCACATTGGCAGAGCCATGAAAAAAAAAAAAAAAAAAGAAACTAAAACAGAATATTAAAACAGGAAGCACTAGAAGAACTTCATCATGGCCAGAGCTGCCTATCCTGCCTGTAATATTGTTTGTTAAGCACTTCGGAATCCTTAGAAGTGAACAGAACCATATCTCTGAAGCTGCTCTACTGCGTTTCTCTGCTCCCTATTTCTCCTGCAGTACCTTACTGTTAATCATTGTGATTATGAACCACAGCTGGCTGGTGGGAGCACCAGTCAAGTATGTTTTCCTCTGGAACTAAGCTCCAGGAAAATAAAAAACTCTGAATATGCATTGCATCAGGATTAAAGACAAATTTAGATGTTTGCTTCCAGAGAAAATGCTGCTGCATTTAAACTGTATTAATGTACAGGGGAGGGAGTGCCAAAGGACGAGAGCACTCCACAAATACAGCTGCAATTCCATGAAGTCAGAGCAAGCAGCTCCTTGACCACAAGATGAGGTAAGTAAGGGATGTAGTGTAACAGCCTAAAGAACACAAATGGATCTTGCAGTTCTATCTGGGCTGTGAGGCCCCAAAACTAACAATATTAAATACATCATGCATACAGTTTTTGTATTCAGCTTGGATTTTATTTGACAGTCCTAAATTCTGATTTTTTGAAGAGTATTCTTTTTATCATTATTATTATTAAGGGTTGTTTTTTTCTGAGCTTCCAGTATGCAATGTCACTAGCTGGTAAGGGATCACTCAAGGGCTCTCCATCCTGTCATACTCAGCAGTGTTTGCTACTGATTTCAGAGGAGCAAGATTTCACCCCACAGGAAATCAAGGTAAGTGGGAAATAATACTCATTTCATTCAATTAAATAATAAAGCTCACATGTTTTCAGGATCTCTGTCCACAGACATTTCCTTTTTCTGTCAGAAAAATGCAGTTGAGGGGAAATGTAACATAAAGTACAAAAAAAAGGTGTTGTAACACAGAGTGAGACAAGGGGGCCAAAGCTGTAAATTCCTTCCATCGACGTGGTAATCTGTATTTGTAGAAGGCCAATATTGAGCAGGCAGTGAAAACAGAAATGCATAACCACATCACATCATTCCACTGCCAGAAACATTCATACTAATTTCCACCATCAAATACACAGTATGGTTACTTAAAAGCTTTTTTAACTTATAGAAACAAAATCCTCAAGATGGTATAACTTCATATTTTCATATTCTGTAACATGAATATACATCAAATTGGCAACAACCTGTACCTTGTGTATGAGCCTCGTTCAGAGTCATTAAAATGGAATCAACTCCTTGCAGTAAGTAAACACTTCTTTTTCTTGGGTTTTATGTTAAAAATTGAAAATTAATCTTGCAAGTCATTTTGAGCTAGCAAAACAGGATTGACAAAGCAAGCACTGTAGTATGATATCTTTTATTAGGCCAACTTAGAGTTCAAAAGTATGCAAGCCTCCTTGACCACACACAGGTTCATGTATGCAGAACTCCAGGCTGGACCCATAAAATGTATTAAACTACTTGCTTTGTCACTACCTATATATACATATAATAAATATATATATAATGCATATGCATACACATTTGAAATGCTTCAGAATAAACTGTTCATTGACACAGGTTTAAAATAACAACTCTGAATTATTTCTGTGCATTGGCATGTAATCTTGCTATATATTACTGGATTTAATAAAGAAAATTTATCAGTATACAAAACAAATCCTGCTTCTGATTTCTAATGAGGTCTCATTCCTATGAAAAAAGTCATAGCAATAATGTTAGCAACCATACATTGTTTGCTGTTTATAATTTTAACATTGAGAATACCTAGCAAAGATACAGTACAGCGTTTCACATCAAATGTTTTACAAGGAATAATACAGAGCATCACTAACCTTGTAGTAGCTATGATACTTCAGGATGCTTTATGCAGGTAAGACCCATTCTAAACGGGAATCTCTTCTGTGTAGGAATTCAAACATTTCTAATGTTGTTATGTGCCCCAGTGAGGTGTGTGCATCACCCGCTCAGTTCTGCTTTCCATCCCCCAAGCACATAAGCAGATCACCACCATGTTATTCAGCAGCTCTCAGTCCACAGGACAAGCCTTCCTCCCCCAGAAAGAAAGGCCAGTGATGGGAGCTACATACAAAGAAGAACTACCTACATTGAAGAACTGTGACAGAGGCAACCCCTCTTCTTCCTTCAAGGTCTGGCACCTGTGAAGCACTTCCTGGGTGTTTCATCAGGAGTGCTGTCACACCAGTAAATGCAAGCCATTCGTTGTTACCCAGACTGAAGAACTGGTGTCGCTCAAGCCTTTGGGCTACCAGCACATGTAATGCCTCATAAATATGAGTATCAATGACTGCACTGTCTCTCTACTGCCTTCAGCTACTGCAGCTCTGCCAGCACAGGCTGTGGGAGTCCCTTGTGCTCTAGCTGTACCTGCCTTTGGATGGGTGGGTAGATCTGATAGCATCAAATGTGGCTCTGATAAAGTCTGCTAACTCATTTTGAATGAGTCTGAAGTTGATGCTGCATCTTCTTAGATTTGATCCTGAACAACAAAGGCTGTTTGAGACCAAAGAACATCACAGATCTGTAGAAAAGCTTTGTCTGGCTATGGCAGTACACTCACAAAGGAACATTTTGATCCTTCTGCCGATGAGCTGGGTCATGGAAAAAAATATTGGTAAGTAGATATACTGATTAATAAGAAATCTGAAACCACCTTTAGAATAAATTTAAGATGTGGCCTCAGTGTTACCCTATCCACTTGAAAATAATATGGAGGATTAGACATGAAAGCTAGAACGTCATTTATCCCTGAGCTGAGGTAATGGCTACTAAAAATGTGGATTTCATTGACGGATGATTTACTGAACATGATGACAGACACTCAAACATAGCTCCATTAAAGATAAAAGCAACATACTTAAATCTCATGAGGAGGGATTTTTTTCTTATTGGTAGAGAATGTATGTCAAGACCTTTAGAAACTTAGGAACCATATAATGAGAAAATAACAAAGAATCAGCACTCATAAGTGTCTGGTTGAAGTTCCCACTAAATGGCCTTTGATAGATCATTTTTTCCTGACAACAAAGGCATCAGAGGGATTGGTTGGATTCTAGTTCTTCACTACAACCTACGATGAAAAACACTTCCTGTGGCCAAATGAAAAGACAAGAACAGCACTTTCTCCCTGGAAATGTGGGTTTGTTCGCACTTCTAGAGTGAATCTAGTCCAGGGATATCATCCAAGAACATCAATACTATCAGGCCCAAAGGGGGAAGATGTAGATATAAAAATGTCCCAAATATTGGGATGTTATGTTCTGTGAAGATGAGAGTTTTATCAGTGACTGAGAAGATACTGAAAATCTAAAAACTAAAATTAGTTATTCTCTTGCTTCTGAGAGTTCAAACTCCACTGCCACCTGTAGTGTAGTGCAGTGCCTCAGTCAGCCTCCGTGTTTGGTATCCATGAGGGTGACTCAAAGGCTAGCCCCGAGCTGTCCCCCCCTTTCTCCGTGGGCCTCAATGACAGCTGACTGCTGTTACAGTACTCGTCTTCGGGAAACACCAGTCTTGGGTGTAGCTGATGACAGTGGGTGGCCTCAGCCCTGTCATTAACAGGACACAAGAAGAGAGAAACAGACAGTTCTAACATGTGGTTCTTCTCTCCAAAAAGGAAATGTCAAAAATAAATAAGATGAACAATTCCCCAGACGGACCCACTCCTCTCCTAAGGTGATGTGCTTTGATACAAACATTCATGTTGCAGACATCTACAATTAGACCAGAAGAATCCCACCTCAGACATCTGCATTTCAGAAGAGGAAAACATTGGAGCCTTATGGCACAGATGCACCTAAGAGGTGATATTATGATCATAGTCTTACACATCACAACGACTAAAATTTTGACTCCCAAATCTTCTCTGAACATTCACAATGAATATCAAACTGCACATTTGAAAGGACTGTGGCCTATTTCTCAAGAGGAGAACAGAGATTATGTCCATCATGTCATATACCTTTCACATATGGCCTAAAGCCTGAGAATCTCATAAAGCTGACCATTAAAAGGAATTGCACACATATTAACTACTATATTACTTATTTGCCAACAAATACAGAAAGACACTTAGGAAAAAAAAATAGAGTAACTATGAATTACAGTTATAATAAACTATCCCTAATTAATATATCCAAGCAAACACTAGAAGTCATCTACTACTTTGCCAAGGAACAAAAAAAGTAGAGATTTGTAAAGTTTGGGGCTGATTTTCACCTTTAGATATAGTCCTTGCAGAGAAAGTATACATTCTGTGATTTAACAGACTCAAAGAAAAATAAGCTTTTAATCTTGCTTTGTAACAAGATTCCTCCATAATATTTTCATAATTAAAAACTAGGAGTAGGCAGGTGAGAGGTAGAGCTGTTCCATGTGAACAAAGAGATGAGAAAGAAAGGCGTAATTGGGGCTCCTACTTCCAGTTCCTACTGCTTAAGCTATAAAACTGCTGTAATGTCTTCCTAAGAGAGTTTATTATGTTATTTCATAATGTCTTCCAAGCTAGAGTAGACCTAAAGGCTTCCTTTGATACGTTTACACTGAATTAGCATTAATTAGTGATTAAGGGTAAAATAAATTATCTGTTCAGCTGACTAAATGTACATGTCTAAATAAGAGTGAGATGAATTGTCTCTAAGTCCATTGACTGTATTGACTAGTTTGACCACCTCAGGGGAGGTTCAGGTTGGATATTAGGAAAAATTTCTTCATTGAAAGATAGGTTAAACTTTGGAACAGGCTGCCCAGGGAAGTGATGGAGTCACCATCCCTGGAAGTGCTCAAAAAATGACTGGATGTGGCATTTTGTGATATGGTTTAGTGGGCATGATGATATTAGATCAAACGTTGGACTTGATCTTGAAGGTCTTTCCCAGCCTTAATGATTCTATGATCTATGATTGTATGACTACAAAAAGCATTTAGACACTTAACTCACATTTGGACATCTACAGTTACGTAAAAGGTAAATATTTAACATCTGTCCCAGGCCTTACAACTCCCACTGACAGATAGGTGTATATTCCAGACTAGCTTAGTGATGAATAAAATTACCCTAAAAAAAAGAAAACAGAAATGGTCTTAAAATAGGAGACATTATACTGAGACAAGAATAAAATTCTATACTTGGGCATCACTTGAAGGATGATAGGCTAAGGAACAATTCTGAGAAAAAAAAAATTAATAAACTGAAGATTAATCAACAGTATCAATTGGTTATAAATAAACCAAAACAAAACGTCATAATATGATGGGATGTACACCTCACAAGGTATATGAAGGAATCCTTCATTCTGTTTGTCACAGGTGATACTGCATCCAGGAATGCATGAGGAAAGGTGGAAAATAAAAGTAAAGCTACAAGAATGGCTGGAGGTCAAGAAAAGTAAGTTATTCTCAATCCTTTTCAAATCAAGATCCAGACACAGTAGCAGTGGGCTTGACTTGCAGCAAAAGAGATTCAGGTTGCAGATCAGGCTTGTATGAGTAACTTGCACATATTAAAAAGTACAGTTTTCTAAAATGATTAAACACTGGATTTAACTGCCTTGAGAGGTTCTGAAATCTTCATCCTTGGAGATCTTGGAAAGCAGGTTAGTCAAATATCTGTTACAGAGAACATAAGATATTTAATGTGCCTTGATGAGAAGGAAGGAGTAGATGACCTCATATCTGCTCTAGCACTGCTTTCTGTAATTCTGTGATAACAAATCACTGTAGAGACTTGTCTTTGACTAAAACACTGTGTCCTACCCAGGGTTAGAACACTCTATCTTTTCTCATTCTTTTAAATAACACCAGCAGGAATATTGGCCTATTCCTCAGACAGAAAAAAAAAAAGTTGCCTGTAAAATCCCTGAAACAAAGGCACCAAAGAAAACTCTGAAGACTCTGTCATATATAAACATCACTTTCATTTTCTTCAGCAACTTCCCTGCAGAATAATGTTATCACAGACCCAGAAATATGACCTCATTCTTTGACCTTTTCAAAACAGATGGGTTGGGGGATCACTATGAAAACTGCAATTTCATAATCTTCTAGCATAACTGTTGAAACCCTAGGCCTTCTCAGACACATGCTGTCCATTTGCACTGAGTTTAGGCAATTTTCTGGCCATATATTTGAATGACCTTGTGCCTGGGGCTGAAAAATTACTCTGTAATTTGTTCTAGGTGGTCCAAGAATGCACCCACCACTTCTGTGAGGACCTACGGCAATAATACAGTGCCTTCCAGTAAAGTGATGTTTGGGAGGAGAAGCATGAACATGGCAATTAGCATTTTAAAGCCAAGTGGTTTTTTACATCTGCGACTTCATCTGCCTATGTTTCTTCATTCCTGAAATTATTTATCATATAACTGTTATCTGTTGCTTAGGAGTTTTTACCAAATTTTAGTATTTGAGGAGTTATTACCAAATTTTAGAATTTAATTTCCCAGTTCAGTTTCAGGATGGACATTCTTATTTGCATCACAGAACTCCAGGAGGAAAGTCAAGCACAGACAGTGTCTCATGCTCTGCATACTGCTGTAATTGGATACATGCAGTGTCTCTTCCCTGTGCCTCAGCAAAACCCCCTTAGAAACTGCTGCTCAGCATGTTGGAGCAGCAACAAGCTATGCTAAACCACGACATTCACTTATATGCCAAGCTTTAAAAAGTAGAAAACATGCTACCAACTTTTAATACTGTGACCCTACATATTAAAAAGTCATCAGACCTATCAGGTTACAATAAAATTCCAATGTCATTATTTCACTTCTATAACCACTCAAGTAGCAACGCAGAAGCCAGTGGGACACGCACTGTCCTCTGGAACTCCATCACTGACACTTGCCACCCAGACCCACAGATACTGTAGCACTGGCAGTTTATGTCAGCAGATCAAAGAAATGCTCAGGATTTGTCTAGACAAGGCATTTCAGGAAAACTAATCTGAATCAACCAAATGAAGTGAACTACATATTGGATTTACACTCTAAGTATCTGCACAGGTGTTTATTAGTATTCAGTAAATCTGCATTAGAAATCTCTTGAGATTAACTTCCACATCTCATAGATAACACAGGGGCAGTTTAAGAGGAACTCCCTAATGGGAGCCATAAAGCCAACCTCTTCCTTAAGACTTTTTCCACCAGGAGAGACTCAACCTAAACCTGCAGTTCTTAACCAGGCAACTAGAGGAATGATGGCAGCTATGGGAGAAGTGATCTATCAGGCAGACTAAAAGTATTTGGTATTATAATTGGAGCATTTAGATATTCTATATTTAAATGGTGCCCTGTTGGTATCAAGCTTTCCTAAAATTCACATTAATGGCATATTCCAAACGAGGAGATATTGCCCCTCTTCCCATAAGAATTGAGAGAATGGAAGTGATTTGTTATACGCCTGACACAAAGAAAAGCAAAAAAAAAAAAAAAAAGCATAACTAAACATTAGACACATAAAATACATATGTCTGCATCTTACCTGTCAGATCATGCTCTGCACAATTGGGTATTTATGGGTGCATCTCCTCTCTAAACTAGACTAAATGAATTATATACTCAAAGTACCTACTTCTCTCTACTGACCATAAAGAAGTGTGATGTGACATGGTACACATTGTGTACCTCTAAAGATAAATTACATTAATGTGTATCAAGTTTTCCCTAATATTTGTTTCATCTTGGCATGCCCTGCTAATGATGATCAAGTTAATGACTCCAGGTTTCAGATCTCTGGCTGCAAGTTGTGTCTCCCCTCCCCCTCTGCAGGTCATCTTCTGTGCATTTTCATTGTATATCTGAATGAAAGTCATCTTTCAATGTTTTATTTTTCTTTTGGTGTGTTCCAATGATCCAGCTATTTTTCTTTTGCTACAAATAGCATTTGGATGTTACTTAGCTTGAGGACTGGTGTTTTAAGACACCACGCTCACCTGTAGAAAAGACAGATGGAACATGCTCAAGGGCATTGGCCTCACATCAGATTGCTCTGGCAGTCCCACTGCTGAGACTGTGACACCCCAGTAACCCTGACAGATGTACTTTAGCCTGTGAGCCCCACTTCTCCAGTCTGATTTCAGGCAGGTTAGTGAATCCCCTCATAGGCCAGCCTTCACTTGAGGCCACAGTTTGGGAACTGGTGCTCCAGGCCTCGTAAAGGCTTGAATTAAGCCTATTTTCTGGATAAGACTAGGTGGAATCTAGTTTCCTTCTGTGGCAGGATAACAGATGGGAGAAGCAGGAGGTGTCATATCTTGACTGTTTTTGACACTGACACGTATTATTCTTCTACCTCAGACAGAGAAACACAGTTTAGAGGAAACTGATATAGGACGAGTACAAACCAGCTGGGAAGTCATTCACTAGAAGCATTTATCAATGGTTAGTTATTGAAATGGAAGCATATATAGAGTGGAATTCCTGAGGAATCCCTGCTAAATTTGGGCTTCTCAATATTTCCATTAACTACCTGAATGAAGGAAGATAAAATATGCTTATTCGTTACTGCAGATAATCCCATAGAGACTGCCAGCTCACTGGAAAATAGGACTGAAATTCAGATTATCTTGACAAGTTGGAGAAATAGTCTTAAAAATAGATGGCAAACTTATGTAAGGACATATGCAAAGTCCTTCACCTTCACACTACACAAATAAAGGCTAGGCAAGAAGTGGTAAGACAGCAGCCCCATAGAAAGGAGCTAGGAGATCACAGCCAGGATTTAATCGACAGTGCTGCTGCAATAAAAAAAGGTAAAAAAATGTAAACCCCACAGTGGGATAGTAAGAGTAAAGGGTAAGATAGCCTTTGGGGGACTTGAGTTGTGGCAAGGTTCTAGATGGAATACTGAGTCTAATTTGAGATATGGCAAAATAAAAATTGGACAGAGTTCAGAAAAGAGAGAGAAGAACTGTCAGAGGTAAAAAAAAAATAGTACACCAATGAAGAAAATGCAAAAGGACTGGCACGGTTTAGTCTACAGGTGACTACAGAAGACACGCCAAGGGAACACTTCCAGCATGAGGGATGGTTAAACACTGGCATAGATTGCATGAGGTGTGTGTGAAATCTCCATCCGTGGATGTCTTTAGGAACAGGCTAGAGAAATTGAAAAGAAAAAGGGTAGCAGATCATCAGGGCGTAGGCAGAGATCTCTGGGGTCCCTTTTACCTCTATTTTCTAGGATACAGTCATTCTGCATCTTCTAATTTTTTTGTTGTGAGCAGTTGTGTTTAGAGTAATTGTGCAAAGACCAGCATTTCTCATTCAGCATCCTTGGAGCTGAATGAACCTGAGCTTTTTTACTTGTTATAAATTCAGTAAGTCCGCTACTGCTCAGAGTTCACTGCACTAAAGCTAAGGCAGTTAGACAGCCTGCTTTTATAATGCTTTCAGTGAATAAATTTGCACAGCTGCTACCTACAGTCTACATTATTGCTCAGCACCACTTTGTTAATTTGGAATCCAGATCTGGTGACTGATTTAGGAAAACAGTTCAGCTAATCCCTAGTGAATAGAAATCCTCAGCCTAAGACTGTACGGCTCACCAGATTCCCACACGTGCAAAGGCAGCAGCTGCCTTGCAAAGGGAAGTTAAAATATCAAGCACAAACTTCAGGGGGTTTTCATATGACATGCTTATTTTCCTTCCTCGGAGACCTAGGGCTCCAAAAGGAAGGAGTAGAGACAATCACAAACTTTCCCAGTATATGACTTTCATAGTAAGGTGGAAAGTGCACGTATGTGTTCTAGAAAGCTCTGTGAGGGCAATGATCCTGGCGGGAGAACATTCAGGGTTAGTGTTAAAAAAAATAAATTCTGCTAATTAGCCTTGTCTTGTTTCTTCAATCAGCCAATACAATTAGTGTGCATAGCCATGTGATATCAGTAACCCATGTATTTTAAACTATCTCCATGTAATTGCCTTCTGCATGATAAAACACATTCAGACAGAGTACTCTGAATTGCAGTTCCTGGGTGAGAGTTTCTGGGCTAGCACTCATTGTTACGGGAAGGCTCCTGTGCAGATTGCTTCATGCCTGATAAGAATCCCTTGACTGCCCCACAATTTGTTGAGCTTTGGGAGCGTAGAAGACCCATTACTTCACTCAAACTTGGCATGAGGTGGGCAAGCAGCTGGGATGTGGAGATAGGCCAATCAGTCAGACATATGTTATGTACCATACCTGTTTCTGCAGTAGCCATCCAAATTTAGAAATAAATGAAAAAAATATAACAAAACCAACTATTTTAATTACAAAAATTAGAAGCCATTTCTTCCTTGAAATTATTATTATAAATACATACTAACTGCTCTCAGACAAGTCCGAGTGGCACTGCATTAGTGAATGGCTGTACTGCAGCTGAAACTAGCTTCCATTAAGCACAAAACTTCCACCTATCCATATTCAGGAGAATATCCCCCAACTACGATTCTCTCTATTCTCAAAAACTTTTGAGAACATTATGTAAGTTGTCTAACTATATATTGATTTATATACGCCCCTGGATATCTCAGACACATGCCTCCCTCTTCTCATTCTTGCTGTGCTCTTGCACTGATTTTTTTTTTACTTTTCCCTCATACTTTCTTCCACTGTTTCTGAGCTTTCTTCTCTTTCCTTCCAAATTAAGCTGCATGAAATTAACCTTAGAGGCTCCTTTTCAACAGATTTATGCTTCTCTCCTGTCCTCAAGAGCAAAGAGATTTTCTGATGATTTACTCTCGCCTCCTGCCAATTACAAAATGGAGCTCAGTTCTCTAATAGTGCAGTGCAGGCCACTAGAGCAGAAGAGCTGAAATCAGTTCATTAGAAGCAGGATATTCTTGTCCAAGGTTATTTTCTAGCAAATGTACATTTACAGGTGCACTCAGAGGTCTTTGATGTAATGCCTAAGAAAAAAATGAGGCTCAGAATCTGAAGCTATTCAGATACTTACCTCCTACTGCCCAGCAAGAAATATTTAAACAGGAGTTGAGTGCCTAAGGACCACAGATGACATTTGGGGATCCAGGCCTATGGTCCCATCTGAGCTACCCAAGCACCAAACAATTCAAGATGCTCTCAGGTGAATAAGAGTCTCGTGCGGAAAACTTTGCTAAAATTTCTGAATTAAATATGCTTCTGGAAAATGAACTAGGCATTGCTGGTCTGTTTTCTGAGATCTATATTACAGATAGCCAATGTGTACCAGAAATGGTTGTGTGTAAACCATATGTTGATCGTGTTAACTTACCGTTTCTGCAGTGTCACACATTGCTGAGCCACTCACTTGAACTGGGGGAAAAAAATAAAAAAGCCAAGCTGTATTTACTAAAATGAGGTAACTAGCTTTTGATTAGCAAATACTTTCTGAATATCATCTTAGACTGACAAGACTTCCTTTTCATATAATGTTTTAAAATTTTTACCTTTTGCTAGATACTGTCATATCAGATCAGGGATCTGGCCTCTAAGGAAGGATACACGGTTCCAAGTGCTTCTATTTGCTATGAAATACATGAGAAAATCTGGACTCTCAGAAGAGTGATAAATACACGGTTGCACATTAAACCACGTAGAGTCAGGTAATACAACAGGCCAGACATATGAAGCTGCTGAAGTCTCATTTCTCTGGGAAGTTTGCATACCTTGAAGCAAAAATTCAAAATTAGTTTGAATTCTAGGCCAGCACCTAGCATCCTCCCGAAGCACTGAGCATTGCTAGTATGAGCAAGCACTTCAGCAGGAGCAGTACTATCACATTTGCATATTGCAAATCTCCAAAGCCACAAGCACACACATTTCATTACCCAAATACTTTCATTTCTATCTATGCAGATGTACATTACAGATATTGAAAGTTTCCCCATACATTAGCCATTTAATAAACTAATCATTTTGGTTACTCTTCCTTCAGTTCCCTCTAGAACACTTATTAATTCATGACTGAGAAGTAATATTAACTAATCTATTAAAAGGAAGAAACACACATTCAGATGAATGCAGAGAAACACTGTTTCTCTGTTTACTCTTAATTTACATCTTGATGAGTCAAATCCCCACTGTTACACTGCCAAGTCAAATAACATTTCATCATCGATTAAAATTGTCCCACGGGATTGTAGAACACAAACCTCTTTAATTAATTTGGTCCACTAAATTACTATGGCTAAGAAAAAACTGCATTTTACATCTCTAAGGAAAAGTAATGAAGAAGATATCTTTTCAGAGCCAATGGCTTTTGAGAGGGCGAATCATTTGCAATTTCAGTAGAGGAGTATCGGTGGAATAGCGCCACCGAGCTGGAGGGCGAATGGCCGGCGGTGCCGCCCCGAGCGACCCGCAAGAGCGTCCCGGCGGCGGGGGCGGGAGCGGGGCGGCGGCCCGCGGTCTCTAAAAGGGGAGTCAAAAGAAAAATCGAACGAGGGGGGGAAACCAATACAAGGTGTACTAGTGCAGCTGTACAGAAGGCAGAAGGAATTGATGTTACCAACTGCCTTTTCGAGCTTTGGGTTAGCTATCTATTTTTACATGGAAGAGATGCCGGATGCGGACACCTCTTGAACGCCGCATCTTGGCAGTCCCGTGTTACCGGAGAGCCCGGGGCGGGGGGCGGCTACCAGCTGTAAGGAGCCCTGGCCGAGCTGCGCGGAGGGCCCGGGGCCGGCTCTGCAGGCCAGCCCTTCCCCGCACGGACCCTTCGCCGCGGCCGCAGAGAGGCCGGGCCGGGGCCGAGCCGCGAGTGTCCCAGGCGGTCTCCGCTGGGAGCGGCAGAAACCGAGGCCGAGGCTGAGCCCCTCCGCGGCCCGACCCTGGTGTGGCGGCGGTGCCACAGGAAGCTCCCTCCTTCCCGCACCTCCTGCCCGGCTCGGCCTCCCCCCGACCCGGCGCCTCCCGGCGCTGCCCTCTCGCAGCACGGACTGCTCCAGCCGTCCTGGCACCGTCCCAAGAGGTACCAGCACCGTCCTAACTGTTCCAGCATTATTCCAGCCCTGTCCCAGTCTGTGCCAGGACTGTCCCAGAACCATCCTAACTGTCCCAAGACAGTTCCAGACTATACCAGCACTGTCCCAGATGTTCCAGCACTGTCTCGAACGGTGCCAGGGCAGTTCCAGTCTGACCCAGCTTTGTCTCAGCACCGTTCCAGGATGTCCCAGCACTATCGCAACTGTTCCAATACAGTACCCGACTATCCCAGCACTGCCCGACCACAGCCACAGACTGTCCCAGCGCTGTCCCAGACTTTCCTAGTGAACTGTCTCAACATAGTGCCTGCCAGCACTGTGCCGGCATTGCCACAGCTCCTCCGAGAATACCCATCCCACCTGTCCCCCGGGGTGCCCTAGGGCAGGGCTCGTCCCCCGTGTACCGGCCAGGCGGCACGAAACGGAGGGACTTGGCGAGTGCAGCCTTTGGGGACAGTTTCAGGGCCACGGGAAGCGTTAATCGTGCCCCGGGAATGCTCATGGCCACTGTTACAGAGACAAGAACGGGAAAAGGAGCCGGGGACTCCGCCGACGGGACCCACAAGTTGCTTTGCTGCCCGGCTGTGGTGTTTGCAGTTACTGTGCTCAGGGAAAGATCAGCAATGCTTCAGGTCCCCCAGGAAAGTCCGAGCACGGACAAACCCGCAGCTCGAGATGTCAAGTTTGCAGAAAATGGCTGAAGATATTTTCTTTCTTTCTTNTTCTTTTTTTTTTTTTTTTTTTTTTTTTTTTTTTTTTCTTTGCGTTTTTTTCCCGGAAATAAAAACAATAAGCTGAACGCGGGAGATAAACGACTGTCTGGTGGTAAATACTGACCAGGAGCAGCAGCAGCTGGAGCCGGATCACCAGCACTGCCAGCGTGTTAACGGCAGCCTTCGGAGCAGAGCGGGAGAAAGGTGAGATCTCCGGGCTGCCGCAGTTGCCTGCACGCCCACTGCCTTCACTGGGTCGAGTGTCTGCGACGAAAGATAAGAGGTTGGTGCAGATAAACAATAACAATAAAAACAAAAAAATATTTAGGAAAAAAAAAAAACCAACAAAACACTGATCATATGTAAGTAGCTGCAGAACCGCTGGCCCCGGCCGGGGCGCGCAGGGCAGGTGGGAGCGGGTGGCGGTGGCCGTGGCAGTGGAGGTGCAGCGACCGGCCGTATCCTATCCATCTGTCCTGCGCAGGCCAGTCAAAGGGGCAAGGGGGGTGCGGGGGAAATGAATCCCGGCCGCAGGGGAACCCCGCTGGGAAACCTGGGGGAAATGGACTCGGCACCTCATAGCATGGACAGCAGGACAGGCGGTGATGAAGGACTCCCCCACCCTCCACAGCTGATGGAAAACGAAAGTTTCAAACTCCCCCAAGCACACACGTTTACGTTTCAGCGGAGCGGTATGGAAATGACTGTCATTCACTACCAGGTCCTGAAGGGTTTTCTGGCTTTTTGGAGAGTCAGAAGTTACGTTTCGAAGCGGTGTCGTTGTTGTTTCTCTGTTTACATATTTCCAATACACGGGAAAGTTTCCATCCCAGCAACTTGAACATTTTACAGTAACCACTCTTTTCCCCGGAAGTCAAAACCCGTCTGGGAAGCAGGTCTTCAGCAGGCTGTCAGCTGTTCTTCGCCTCGCTTCACCTGACCAAGTGGTGATGATAGGGGCGCCTGCAGTGCCGGGACCTCCCGGCCCGTGGCTCCACCACCGCCTCACTGGGAACTGCGCCGGGACCAGAATCGGGCCCCTCAGCAGCTCGGCATCTTCCCCGGACGACGAAACAACCCAGAAACAGCAGCTAACTCAAGTCCAAAAGGTTACATTGGGGGCGGGGGGG
>VYXC01000364.1:435153-482376 GCA_013397175.1 Platysteira castanea
GCGGGGCGCGGCGGAGGGGGGCTGCAGGGCCCCGCCGAGCCCAGGACTAAACGCTTCCAAACCTAAATCCAATTTACACGCTCCAGTACCAGCGTGGCTTACGGGATGCCGATCAGTTTGAGTTTATGACGTTTTATGACGTTTCAAGCGCACACTGTACGCTCGAGAAGGGATTGCTCGTGAGAGAGGCGAGGTGTACTTATAAGCGGGGGGTGTCCGTCAAGTTACACCGCTCTCTCCGGGAGGGAGCGGGGACGCGGGGGCCGGTCTATTGCCGGGGAAGATGGTCCTGATGGGATTTTGGCACAGGGACGCCGTCAGCTTAGAAGCTGTCATATTGACGGCCCTGGCCATTCCATTGTCCAGAGTGGATAGTAAAAATATGTTTGTTTGGATTTTTTTTTTTAAGGGATATAGACTTAAGTACCGAGGACAAAATATAAATTTCACGCATCGTATGCTTTCCCCAGTGTTACAAGTGTAATGTTAAAGGGTTAGAAACTTGTTGCAATATGCTACTGCGTTGGGAAAAAGTGTCTGTGGGGTTTACTCAGTCTGTGAAAATACTGAAGCAGTACTTACCCACTGCAAAGTCAATAAAACTGTATCACACTAAAACCAACAAAAAGTGCTTTACAAACTGATATTTGTAAAGAATTGTCTGTCAGAATGCAGCAGTGTAAAATTATTAGCAAAACACCAGCATTTACTTGCTGCAAATTCAAGTAACGACGAAGCCCTGTTTAATAGTACACACAGTTTTTAATGTGTTAATGGTTTGGGTTTCTTCAAAGCGTATTACTTTTTGAAGTCTGGGTGTTTCTATTTGTGCAGAAAATAGACTGAGAAGCTTTGAGCTCCTACTGTTACAAAAGTTAAAAGGAAACAAAGTTGAGCTGCTAAGTCGGCAGTCTGGAATGAGTCAATAGTATCTCCTTTGTCCTGCTAGCTTTCTCTGCTGTGGTGTATCTTTGCTCTATTTCCTCTGCAAAAGCAAATGAGCATTTCTACCCTCAGCATATTTAACAGACTTTATAGAACTCCTGGCTTCTAAATATTCTAAACTACCAGTAATATTCCAATGTATCTGCCTTTCCCAGCTATGTACAACAGTCGTGATACCATCAGTGACAGTGTGCTCACTCCTTCAACCACAGAGATACTTCCACATTTTCCATTATCTATAATTAATAGAGCAAATTATTCTTGTTTTGTTGTAGTATGCCTTCATAAGGGAGCAAATATGCCTTTTTAAAGTACTCCATCATCTCTTGGGTTTTTGGTTGGTTTTGGTTTGTTTTTTTTTAATTTAAAAAAAAAAAAAACCAAACCAAAAAAACCAAAACCAAAAATCCAAAACGATTGGGCTGGAGACACGAAGGAGATGTAAATAACTCCCCTCTTCATTTACTTGGGGATTCCCTGGGAGTCTCAGAGGGCAAGGAGGTAACATAGCTGGCTTTCACAACAGGATGACAGGTCTTGACACAGGGTCACAGAGAATCTATGCTTGGCTAGCCCTGTGCTCTAGTTTTGTTTAGCTGGTAGCTAGTCCCTTGAGGGATCAATGTCAACTTAAGCATGCTAACTTCTACAAGCAATGGGTTGGCCAGTGACCGAGAGCTGTGACTGACTCCTCCAGGGCTCCCTACTTCTGCTGCGCTTGGAGCTTGAGTGCTGCTGCCAGGCTGCTTCTGTGGCTCTGCAGCTTGTCACAGAGAGAATTAAAGTGGCAACAGTATAAAGCAAGCCCCAACACTGCCTGTTCTCCGAAAACAAAAGGTGGCTAGATGTATTAGGTGGATTGGAAAAGCAGCTTGGGTAGGGACATGGCTTAATGACTGAGGCACAGAAACTGGAGCCAACTCCCACCACCATGAGTTAAGTTTCTCTGTACCTCAAACCCACTTTGCCCTTAAATTCTGGCCTTGAATTGGTATTAGTTGTTCCACAGATCTGTCACACTCACAGAGATGATAAACAAATGTCAATTCAATATCCCCCACAAAAAGGTATTAGATATCAATATACTTTCTCTGTATTACATATGTACATCTTATATTAATCCCTTAAGGAACGAGGTGTATATATATACATACGTGTGTGTGTGTGTGTATGTGTATGTATATGCCCCCCCCCACACACACCTCCTCACACTGACAGTCCTTTCTGGTTTAACTATTAAAACCCATTGGAGATTAGAGTTGGGTTACTAGAGTTCAAAGGAAAGTGAATTTGTATTAACTCACCGAAATTGAAACCAGTATTTTAATATATACAGTATTGAGTTTTTATTCAGTTTTATGTTACACTATGAAAGTTTTTTAAGTCTGCAAGATCAAGATAATTTTTTCTTGTTTATAAAAATAAGGCTTGTTTGTTATTAATTTAACTCTGCTTTTCTTTTGATACTTGAAGTACATAAATGAGTAATTTAGCACATGATTATCTGAATGACCCTTCCTTTCCTTTTTTCACAACTGAAAAAGATTATCAGTCAACTCCTGCTGTATTACCGTATATGTGACCAGTCTATCTGTATCATTTGGTGTCTGATACTTTTTAATTTTTTTTTTTTGTAGTGTAATTCTGTATTAAGATCCCAGATCTTTTTTTTTTTTTTTTTTTAAATGCAGCTCAACAATTCCTTACAATAACAAGCAGTTTTCTCTGATCACCATAAAGGCCTATGCTATGGATTTCTACAGGTTTCATTTAAAACTCTAGACACGTTTCTATCTTTTCATTTGTAAAGAGTGTTACTAACTTACATTTGGAAATTTGACTGATTCAGACCGCACAGTCTTCCTGGTTCTGCAAGCAGGCAGTTCCAGTGTTTCAGCTTTTGCACAGTAGCACTTTAACAAGCAGCAGCCATGCATAACTAACAAGACTGTAAGTCCAGTTACTGCTTTTTAGAAGCCTCTACACAGGTCTTATGTTATCCAAAACGTCCATTTCACGTTATTGCAGCCACATGACAATACTACTAACAGCAGGAAAGTGCAGTAGTTATTTACAATGGGTAAGATACAGGGGGAGGGAAAAAAAGTTTCAAAAATGGAGCCTGAGGCACAGGAAGAAAGCAGATCAGCTCCAGCTATCCTTTTATAGTAACTGGTGTTTTATGGAGAGTGGTTAAGAAAGGAAAACTCTCTCTTCCTTCCAGCAGCTAGCCAGTGATGGCATGATTCTTCTAACTGAAGACTGATAGCATTCGTGGATAAACCTTTATGCAGGTTTCATTTCTAGTATCCAGAAACAAGCAGTATTGTTTTCCTCAGTTCCTCTTGAACCTACTTTTAGATTCTGGGTCTTACCCTCTAGCTATATTGATGGATGTCTAATATAACAATTTTCAAGTTTGGCATTAATGCTTCATAAAAAGTAATATATTCTTATGAATATTTTAAAGTACTGTAGTAGTTTTCATTAGTATTTTCTACATGTACAGTTAGCATTCTGAATACAACATATGTACAGATGATATTCGCTAGTCAGAGCATCACTTCAAAATATGTACATAATGTGTACATGAGATACGCCTAGCACAGACTAAAAAAGTGTTCTTAGCATGGGTTATAGGTACAAATAAATACTTTGTAAAAGATGAATGGAAACTAGGAAATCAGTAGTAGTTCATCATATGACAAATATGCCTTTAGACCCCACAAAGTAGTAAATATAAATATGCTGAAAGCTAGGCAACACTAGCTAGAAAAACAGAGTATCGAGACCACTGTACGTTTTACGGATTCTTAGTATCCTCATTTCTGTCTGAATGTGGTATTTGCATGAGCATCCTTTTTTACAAAACAATAAATTCTACAAAGATTCCACTGCATGACAGTGTACTGATTGGCTGTCACAACTATTGACTAAATATTAATTTTGGTCATCTTTCTAAGTTAAATCTATAAATTCCCGTATCTGGATAACTTCAAAAACCCTACACAAGTGAAATTCTCAACAAAACAATTTCCTGACTTACACATTGTTCATCCTTGCTTTTAAAGATTTATTTCGTAAGTTACCTTAGTTTGTCAATTTTACTTTTATTAGTTAGACAGAGAAAAATTAGATGGTCTCTTTTGATCTGAAGTGTATTTCATCTTAATTTTATGACACTAAGGAGAGTGATAAACACTGCAGGCTAACTGGAAGGAGTTCCACATTAGTGCAATCACTTCGGTTTCGTAACTCCTACAGATTTTTATCCCTTACAAGCAATGATTTACATATCATTGAGGGAAAATGAAAATGAGGGGGAATCTCATTAGGGGAATCATCATACACACTGCAAAGTGTACTAGTTTCTCCTAACCCGGGCTAGATTAAACCCGGCCTATGTCACAAGAAATGTGAAGGGTGAGAGCAAAGGGTCCTTTCTCATAATAGTCATGCACAATTAATGCCCTCTTTGCTTAGTAGAGAAAACCAGACTCAAAATGAGAAGGAGGATATGGGCTACTATTCTTCCACCTTCGCTCCCCACCCCCACCCTCTGGGCTGTAAAGAAAGGATCAGGTTGCACTATTTTAAAAGCTGGTGCACTACACATACTTCTTCAGTATATTGGCAAGCACTGGAAGAAAAACTCTCTCAGAACTCCCTGCAGGAGCTCCTACTGCTTCATAACATCCTTTACGCAGGACTGTGACATCTCAACATAGCTGAGTCTTCAATAAAGTGGTAATAAAGAAAGTTTTCTTCAATAAAGAAAACTTCTCACATAAACATACAATATTTTTAGGGACATATACAAAAAACAGTATTATTGAAGTAACTTACCTTTGACACATGGCTTTAAAAGTGTCGCACTTGATGCAAATCATAAAAATCAAACTATCACAATAGTTCAGCACTATAGGTAAAGTAGACCTGTAAATAAATTTAAAGAAAAGTTAAGCAACTTACCATAATTTCTTGAATATGCTTAAATAAACAGGGTTGATTAACACATTAAAGAATATAATTGCTCTTTCATCCTACTGTCTGAGCACAGATTGCTGGTTTCTGTTCCTACAGACACTTTAAGTTAAATCATACTGCCGATGTTAAATCTACATCAAGGTGGAAGATGGAGAGTGTTTTGGCCAAAGTTTGGAATGGGGGTTTAAACAAGAGCCATAATCCTGTCCTTGACTTAGAATTTCACCAATGGCTTTTCCATTCTAAGATGGGGACAGTTAAAACTGTCCTACATCTCACTGAATCTCAGAGATAAAATAATGCTTACAGGATGTGCCAACGCAACACATACCAGGGTTATAAAAGTTTAAAATAACCTAAGATCTGAAGTAAGTGTTTAGCAACATTTTGTTTACCTGTGCATCTGTCTTTTGCAAAGTATAAACTCACAGTTCCCAAGGCAAGGTGCCTAGCAATGCCTAATGAATGTCGAAAGGCTGATTCAACTATGAAGATCTCTCTTAAGAGAAGTTTTCATGCCATATCGTATCTCCACATAAAAAAAGAAACCCAAAATTATGGTTATTGAAATTCTCATCAGTCTTCCACTCTCTTCACAGTAGATATGAAGACCTGACTGGGAAAGGGCACTAAAAGCCTCATATCTCACTCAGGAATTCTCCTGCAGGAACTATGGAAGGAAGCCATAAGCCATCTCCTGTTGGAACAGGGCAAGTTTTGCATCTGGAGAAGGAGTCTGCGCAAAGCACTGCAAAAATGCTGGGCTGAGCCAGTGGCACTCAGAGGCTAGAAGAGCTGTATCAATCTGTCAAGTGGCCTAACAGCAAAAAGGAATAAATCCTGTTTAATCTTGCCTCAGCCACTATTACCTGAGCTCTGAGAGTTTTAAAGGAACAAAATATCATTCCAGGCTTAAAAGAAGCTTGAGGTCTATAGATAAAAAGCTTTATACTGCATCTAGGTACCACAACTGTAGCTGTTAATAATACTCTATTTCAACATATAGACTGGGAGATATTTCATTTGAAAGCAAGAATGAAAATAATGACATGTTGCGTCATAGGATAAGAAATTTACAAGTAATAGCAAAACTGTCCTTTTCTCATGCATAAGAGTCATCATTCTAGAGGGAGAGCCTGCTGGAAATATGCAAGAGGCACATGAAAATGGAAGGAAGGATAAGGAGTTTAATGGAACATGCTGATCTGGATGACTGAAGTCTTCATCAAATAAGAAAGCAGTCTCCTGTTTATTTTCTGATGCTGTGTAAATGAGTGAATCAAAGCCCACACATTCTCTTGCAAATCATGTCACAAGAATTCTACGTCTCTATGCCCCTGTGAGGTCATGAGTGACCATGTACTGACCCCTGACAGATTTCTGCTGCCTTTCCTTTAATACACCTCCCTAACCACTTGAGCCCCTGTGAGTGCTATACACTGCATGCTTCATACCCTTCCTTTCTTTTATTTTAGCAATCTATACCCCACAAAAATTTCCTATAATCTTGTGTGTTTCTCTACAGCCTTTCTTGTATTGAGAAGTTTCTCAACACTTAAGCAGATGTGTTAAGGAGTAAGGAAAACCATAAAAAGATAAGATTATTTCAGGGAGAGACTCAGCAACTTTTCAGAAAAAGGAATCGTGTATTTCAAATAAAATAAGATTGTTTTCAACTGGAAGAGGCTCATGTTTATATTATCAGTAAAACTTCTGCTGAAAGGGGAGGAAACAGTAACTGTAGACAGTAGTTCAAAAGGAAGTTCTGTCCAGACCAAAAAAATTAACTTCTTCTTACTGAGTATAAAATATGCAATAAATGCTGAACTTCTGCATATGCCTTAAATACCGAGCCATGAGTGTGGGTTGCTCTTTAAAGTGGCCTACAGCCTTAATGCTAAAACCTATACAGGAAAATAATTATGACAATAGCATTCACCAAGCAATAACCTGAGATATTCTTTCATTGAAACTCCTCCAACTTTAACAAAGACAGCATTCAAAAGAAAAAAAAAAACAAAAACCACCAAAAACCATTCCAAAGACCACTGTAGATGCTGGACATAGACTGATTCTTGAGTTAAAGACAGACATCCGCTAGCCAAAAGTACTAACTTGAACAAAGGAGAGACTTTCAAGTTTCAGACTTTCAAGCTGCAGACCTCTAGTTTGAAATTATCTATGTTTTCACACATCAGTAGGTTCAGTGGAGCTAGAAATATCCAGGATGTGTAATGAAAACAATCTATATCAGTGGATACAGCATGAACATGATAACGTATGTTTTACAAGCCTAGAGCAATTGTCAAGCAATTACTATTTGTCAAGGCAACACACTTAATAGTCAGGGTCATCTAACCCTAGGTCATCTCCTTCTACCTTATAGTGAGGCAGGTCTCAGTAACTCAGCTGTCCAGCTTTCTTTAATTTGCTCCGAACCCAAGCTGCAGATGCAGGTTTCCCTCACTGCACGCAGCCCGAGAGCCGAGGCAGGCGGCGGTGACAAGGGCTCAGCTTCTGCACCGCGATGGCTCAAACAGGCAACAGCTGCTGGGGTTTTGTTCCGAGGGAAGGAGGGCCCGCGCGGGTCAGAGGGGACTCCTGGACAACTGATTATTAACCAGGGCTTTCTAAAGCACTTGCAAGGCCCATATTGTGTTTGTTTAGGACCCAGAACTACAAGTGCATGTTATCAGCAGACTGGGTGAATTGGTTTGTGTCTCTGAGTTCAATTATCACTTCTAGCTGCCTTTTAAAGCAGAAAAGAGAAAAGCCTTGTCTTACGCAGCCTATTTTGGTCCAGTTTTACATCTCCTTTTTTTTTCTTTCATTTTAAAGACCCTTATTAAATTAAATATATTCTCTTTATAAAATATTATTCTTTTTGCTATCTAGATTGTGATTTCATGCCTGCACAATTTTTATTTAATCATCTATATAACAAACCTCTTATTCTTAATTTTTACACTTTATGATGGAAAATTTAATGGTTTCTTTTTACCATGACTTTGTCTTCCAATTATAATTTATAAAAGTGTACATGTAGATGGAAAATGGAATTCAATTAAAATGTAGCAAAAGAGACCTTCGTTTTTCTTTGTTAAATTAAATAGCTATAAGTGTATATAACACGTAAGAAAAAAAAGTTATCAGAACATACCATATTGAAAACTGATTTATTCAACAAGGATGAATCACTGCGAGTTGGTGAACTTAAATGATTGTTTCTGGTTAGCATGACCTTCAAACTTTACAGCTAGTACATCTCATCCTCTTAGAGATTTCATTCATGGACCTAATGAGAAAAAATGAAATTACCTGCTACCAGCGGATTTTTTGATTTTGAACATACTAGTTGTTAATATGAAGTAGATGAATACATTAAAAGAGAAAACGAAAAGTTATCAGAAGCTGGTTCCACAATCTGCAGGTTATAATTCCAAATGCTCTGCCACTGATTTCCAGCCCTTTTGTTGTTTGACTTTATCTAAAACTTTGCCATAAAAAGTATGTGGCAGGGTATTTTTATTGTGTTATTTTAAAATACTATAGTAAATTTAACCTTAATACTGGCTGCCCTACTTTCATAATTAATTTTAAGTGGTCTTGTTAAAAAAATAAACTTTTTAATTTAAAGAAAGCATAGGTAGAGACCTCATTAAACACATGTTAATCGTTCCAGGAGGCCACACAAGTAACAGAAAATACGAATTCCCTCCTTTTTCTTACAGCCATTTAGACTATAGTATGTTCAAACCAGAATGGGTCTGCTGGTGTACATACAAAGCTAAAGAGACAGAGCCCTGGCACAGAGGTTTGCCTTCATTTCCTCAATACCTGAGGCATTAGAAGTAAGAAGCCAAACAGGGTAGGCTTTGTCTTTAATGCACTGGCTGTTCAGGTGCAGATTTACCAGCAGCAGGAGGGAAAGTGTGAAAGGATGTTATGAAGAGCTCTAGATCCTTCCCTGTCCCTTCATCCATTCTTCTCCTCCTCAAGCTATAGCTGCACCTACATCTACTGAAAACTGGATGGACTTTGGGCTAACCAGGGAGCTGGACATAAGAACTGACAATCTTAATCTCCGCTAAAAATAAAGACTTCCCATTAAAGTTCCTTGTCCTTGCAAAGTGACTTAGAAGGATAAACCTACTGTCAGAACAACTTTCCAAGTTTAAAGGAAGAGAAGGAAAGTTATTTCTGAGAATTTCATAAGGTTGTGTTCCTGGCTTGCTGCATTTTGGAATATGACTTACAGATTTGGTATCACAGATCTGTGGATTTGATCTATTCACTTAAGAAGGATCAGAATGAAATTCCTCCTCCTCCAAAATTACTGTGATGGAAACAGCACTATCCCATGGATTTTCTAATATTTTTCTAGCTCTTTTCTTTGGCAGGCTCAAAGATTTCCTCTCTGTAATAAAAAGAATCTGAAGGCCAGCATTTCAGAAAAAAAAAAGTCACTACTCAGAATTACAATGGTAGCAACAAGTTTCTAGAGAGATAAAGATGAATAAAGTTTGATTTAAATAAGGGCAAGGTTAAGTGAGAAAAAAGAGGAGAGGTAGAGGCATTTCATTAACATGTTATAAAATCTTTGAAATACGACAGACAGTGAAGTCAGCAAAGCTGAGAGTGCAGTAAAAGGGATGAGAATGACTAAGATTGACTCTAGTTGATTGAATTTAAAGAGGGGAAAGTCCTGAAATTATTTTGTTTCATTTTTGCAAAGACTGAGACTAGGTCATGAATCATAAACAAACTTTGTTTTAAGAATACTGGAGAGGTCAGACTGGTTCAGGCCAGGCATACACTTGGCCCATTTACCTATCTTCAACAGCTGACATAAGCCAATTCTTATCCAAATATTCTCTCAGTGAACAGCAGGACCAGGACAAGCACATTTGATAATGCCCATAGATTCCAGCATTCAACTTTGTTTTAGCTTAGAGGGTTTCCCGAACCTGATGTGGCTTGTCCAGTCAGTGACCTTCATGAGATATCTCTTCCAGGGCCTTGTGCAGTCTCTCCTTAGATTGTTGTGAACTTTTAATCCATACTGTCTTTAGTCAAAGAATGTTGTGAGTATAATACCCATGAACAGATAAAGTAATATAATTTATTGTATTATTTGCTTTGAACATGCCTACTGCTAGTGTCCTCTAATGCACCCTTATTTTTTTTATTAATAGAGAAGGTAAAAAGTTGATTCCTGTCCATTCTTTTTGTTTGTGACTTTAAAACATTTATTGCTGTTTTGAAAAAGCAAATTTTGCTGTTTTTTAGAGGGGTGCTGTAGTTACAGTCTCTGAAGAAGACTGCATTGCCCCAGGGCTGGAAATCTATTTCTTCTTAGCTCTGCCAATCAACCACCAGTCTGCCTGCTATCTGTGGCAGATGCTGAAGCTGCTGTTGCAAAGAAGTCCTTCCAAGATCCTGGGGAACTGGAAGCTTAGATGAGCACATTCTGAGAGAGCCATTCTTTTCCACTGTTAGGGAAGATGCATTAGAGGAAAAGATGCAGTCATGCATATTGTGCTCTTAAAACCCTGCTGGTCTTTCTGCAAGCAGAATCTAAAAGAATAGTGGGGAGTGGAAATAAAGAGAAGAAAAATTGCCAGTCCACAGAAATCAGCCCCATTCCAAGAAAATTACTTGCTAATAACTAAAGCTCAAGGAATCAATGTAAACTTTATATAAAATCTGAAGCAGAAAACTGAAGCTGAAGTGGTTCAAGCCTCCTCTAAAGGAGGCAGGCATTGTTTCTAGAGCAGACCTTAAGTGGGCACAGTTAACATCAAAATAAAAACAGCAGAAGCTTGTGAGAGTTTCCTATTATTTCAGTAGGAGATTCATAACTCATGCAGTATACTCCCATTTTCCCTGCCATGTGTTTTACAAGACACACAAATATTTCTCAGGCAGACGGAAAAGCATAGTTTCTATTAGTAAAAAATTATACAGACAGGTAAGACAGGTCTCCATTGTTAGGTAAAAATATAAACAAAAGCCTTTCCTAAATCTTACTACAAGTTAAGGTGTATTGTATCACTGTACAGAAGAAGATAAGCAGTTGTTGCAGAAAAAGTCTTTTAGAGAAATTATGTAAACTCCACTTAGTGTCAAAGTTATTAAACAGTCCTGTACTATTGAAGTAGAGGAGGTTAAGGGAGACTGACCAGGCCAGGATACTCAAACAGAAAGTCTTTTCATTCAGGTTTGTGAGTAACTCTAGTTAAAGTTACTCTATTTGACACAAAATGATCTGTACTGTTGCAAAATAGTTTCTGTCAGCAGATTTCACCCAGGCAACGCCCTGTCTATCAGCTATAATCATACAGGGTTTGGCTGCAGGATCTCATTAGTATTTCCGAAGATTATGTCTGGCTAAGCAGGTAAAGAGAATGTACTAAAACTTTCACAAGACACAAAGATTAAAAAAAAAGGCACACAAAGCCCATGTTATAAACAGGTAGACAAAACATTTTCTCAGGAGCTCTCAGCATCCCTCTAGTTAGAACAGGACACCTATTTGTATCTGTTATAAACAAGCACACATTTAGAAGTCCCCATTTGAAAAATGTGACTCTGGAAGACAGGTCAGTGCTATCACCCCGCTATGATGGCTAGATATGTTGAAGGTTAGAAAGGCTCAAGGCTCTAACATTATCAGCTCTAATCCCAAATGTTTCCTGCTTCTGATTGGCTTAACTTAGAGCTGTATGTCACATAAAAGTTCCTGAGGATGGTCTTGCCCCTCACTGGCTTGCTGACAAAAATATATGATTAATTATCATGTTGACTATTGGCACTTGTTTGGGAAGTCCCTGAAAAACAAACCCAACTTTATTTATTGTTCAAGGCAGAAAGTACTGACTCTGAAATATTTATATGAAGAGAAGGTATCTCCTGAACAACACAAAGATTTTGAATGTAAGCAAATCCCTCTCTCTGAATAGATCCCTCTGTCACCCAGACCCTTGGTACTTCAAGGTATGAAGGCGACACTGTAATGAGTATTGTTCGTTCAAAGTTTAATGAGGACAGGACTTCTTTGTGTACTCCAGACATCAGATGCAGCAAGCACCATGTCACTGCAAGGCTGTGCTTTCAGAATGTAGATAAATGACAAAGTGTTTTGGGAGAGACTATAAATGCTGAGATGTTTTTACTGATCTGGAAAGATGACCTAGAGGTTGATTTAATTGACCTGTTGCTGCATACAATCTCTCTTCCAGGAAGTAAAAAGCTCTTGCTAATAGGATGTATAACAGTAAAATCATAATAAAATGTTTTAAATTGAGGGGTTTTTTCTAAGTCTGAGAATTGTTGATCATATAGCTTTAGACCCGTGTGAACTGATTCAACGATCTGTTGTGGTACTACACCTCAATGCTTTATCTTCTGAAGCAGGCTATGGTGATGGCTACTTTTTCTGGAAGAGGCAGGGCAAACACTAAGTCAACAGAAAATTCCTTCTTGGTTCACGACAAAGACTCAAGGGTAGCACGCTGTAATGTAATCCAGAGTTCCTATGAGGAATCTAATGTCTTTTCTCTGCTGCATGGATCCCTATGTAAAAATAGACATCTTGCAGGCTGGCAGTTCAAAATCCCTGAGGATTAGTGATTGGTTAGGAGATTATGGATACTACTCCAATCTGAATTTGAAATAGCAAATGAAATTGCTGAGGCACTGATAGTTGACACTAAACTGCTAGCTCCCTCACCCTTTCTGTAGAGACAGAAGGCTCTGTTACTGATTTGGAATGGTACATTTGCTTCTGCAATCAGTCATAGAAAGCACCCTATTTCTGGTGTTTATTGTTTCTAATAAGCTGGACAGCTTGTTAGAGAGTAAGAGAGAGAAAAGCCATGAGGCCAACAAGCCACTCAGCACTGTGTATGACACAGTACTGAAATACAAAGACAATCACTACTATTGGGGCTATAAATACATAAGGCACTTAACACAAAGCCAGCCACTATCAAGGTCCCTGCAGAGAGTATGCAAGTAATAAAATCAGTTTTTTCAGGACTTGCACTGTAAAATACATGAACCAAAGGCATGTCATATTGCTGATGAACTTCTTATCCCTTCTACACGCATGGCAGCAACTTGTACTGGTAATCAGGTTCCTCTTGCCTCCATCAGATTTTCCCTGACAATATAAGCAGACTCTGCTAATGGATACGTCCCAGAAGATCAGAATCCCAGCTTTTAGGACACTGAACAAGAGACAGTGTCTTAAATCACAAATATAGCTTTACTTGTAGAATTTAGAAATAAAGTGATCTCCATTTAAGGGAAGTCTTCTCCCCTCCCTCCCTCCCTTCTCTGCTGTATGTTTCCTCTTAGAAAGAGGAAATATTACTATGGGATATGTTGCTCTCTGAAGAATCACACTAGGGAAAACCTTAAACACCAGTAACCTATGACTCCTTTATCCATATACAAAGAGGTACATCTAGTACGTCAACTCAAACTGTATTTTGCTAATTGTCATCGGGGGACTTAATTTATTGTGTGAAATTAATTACACTATTACAACTAAAGAAAAGTAAATCACACAGTACATGTACTGCTTTATTTCCATCTCTGTGGTATGCTGGAAATAATGAAATCATCCATGTTTGTATTTACATGGCTGCTTAATGCCCTGAGGTCAGTGGGCATAAGGGTTCTTCAAGTATCTGCTAATACCATTTAATGGACCTTTTTGTTAAAATAATTTGTCCCTGCAGTCATGGGGCACATGTACACCAGCAATGAAATGCATCTACACAACCATTCAAAGAAGCATCCAAGAGCATCCCAGAAAAGTTATTCATGTTCTTTATAAAAACTGAGCAATAAAGTAACTCTGTGCTTTGGCCAGAGATGGAAATTAGATGGAAAACTGGGCTATACAAATTAACACACACACAAACTGCATTAAGAAAGGAACTATCTCTTTATGCTGTTGTTGCACCTCACACTACTAGTCTGGAGAGCCCAAAACTGCATAGAAATGCAATTTCTAGTTGTCCAAATATAATATTTTTCTTAATTCTGACATTTTCTTATTTATTTCTCAGAACTGGCCAACCATTCACAGTCCTAAATATGAATACTCTCCAACCTATATCTTTCTGATGTACAGTTTGTACAACTTCGTTCAGTCCAACTGCGGTTATGTTAAATAAGGGGATTACATTACATTATTAAATCTGCTAACATAGAATAACTGCACACCATGTTCTCCCAGTTCTACCTCCAATCATATATTATTCTGCCAACTTAAATACATATTATTTCAGTTTCCTTGTATGTGGCTGTTTACCTCAATTAAACTGCACATATTTTTTTCTTCCTAACCACCCTTTAATTATTCTGTTTTTGGATGTCCTTATTTAATCTGTAAGTAATATTTTCAAAATTATTAAATTACAATTTCATTAACACCTTTCAAAATGAGGGTTAGATCCATCTGTATATTATTAACTGTATATATTTCTGAGTACAATACTATCCAAAATAGATATAGTCAACTTGCTGGGGACTGATTTCTGTAGTAGTTGTGCTGAGCCTCATGCAGGAAAACTGAATTTCTCATCCTAATAAATACTCTCTGGTTACATAAATACTTTCTTTAGTCAGCATTTTTTTTTTAACTGTTCAATAAAATATTACATGGGAAAGCTTAAAAAATGTCGTTTGCATTTGCAACTTCAAACTGTAAAAGCAAATGTTCCATTACAAAAATTATTAAATTAATATACATGTTGAGAAGCAAGTTCTCACAAGTAAAATCAGACAACTGTAGGTTTCAGTTGTAAGTAAAAGGAGCTTTAGTAATTTTTTTCTATTTCTCAATTTGTTCAATTGACTAAGGCATATTGCATTTTAAACCCATTATTCTCTCTTCATGAAACACCTTGAATCAGAAATTAGTTTTCTAATTTCTTCTTACATGAGAAGTCAAGTCACCCAACTTCCAGAGGCCTTTTAAAAGCAGTATTCATTTCTATCCAGGAATTATATTTTCCTATCCATGTAAAAAAGTGTAAGTTAAGCATTCTAAAGTTATTTGCTAGACATGTTCCTCTAAAAACTTCTCTGACCTATACTGTTTTTCTTCCACATAAACTGTATCAATATGAAGATGCAGGGTTATGTGACTCATATTCCTGAATAAGTCTATTCAAGTTGACAACAATCTTTCTTCAGACTGGCTTGTATTACAAAGGTTTTAAGACTTTGGTGGTCTCTTTCTAAGTTAATTCTCAAATAGCGTAAGCAGATGCCTCCTCTTTAAAAAGAAACATCAAAAAAACACCAACCAACAAACCATAAACCAAAGCCAGGTAAATCTAAATGGGTCAAGTGCAGTATTAAACAAAAAAAGTCATACTGGAATGCCTTGGTTCCTTATCAATATAACAAGATACAATGAGCCACAAAAGTGAAGGGGTGCTACTTTTCTTGTTTCTTCTCTGAGATGTTAACTGAGTGAAAGCTGCTTGATTCTCTGTACAATGTTCACATTTTTAACACAGCTGCTTCTAATAATTGAAACTTTTCTAACACAATTTGAGGGAAGAGGGTAGAATAAAATGTCCATTTGCAAATGTTCACAGCCTTTCCTGTTGCAGACCCAATACAAGAAAAAACCACTGGAAGATGAACACTTTAATTTGAAGACTTTAATTACTGTTTGATATAAACACATAAGTCCTCAAGCATCTAACAGACTACAACAGAGTAATAATTATTAATAGTTTCCTCATCATCCTTCAAGTTGAATTTCTAAGAGAGAAGAGGCATGCTAGCCAGTATTCTGAATAGACTGAATTCTGTCAGTATTCTGAATAGTCAAAAGATCTTCATTCCTTCAATATTCTTGCTCCTATGTTACATATTTTATGCTCTAACAAAAGCATATACGTGGATTATTGCCATTTTAATCAAGGCCATGAATGTTGGTAACATGAACCATACATTTTCTTTAATATTGTTTTTGACTAGAGGAAAATAAAATAACTTGAGGTTTGGAGCAGAAATACAAGTGATACTTTCTAATATCACTAACTAATTTCACTTTAGGGTTCCATTATCACAGCATAGATACTAGGTTTCATTTTTATTACTAACAGACTTTATTTATCACTGTAAAAATAGCCTGTTAACCACAGAAAGTAAAATTCACCATCAAAGTTCTGGTTTTGTTTAAGAATCAGACTTTTTCAGATAGTCTGTCAAATAGTAAACCCTAGTTATCTATATGTGACTTAAAAGAAACTACATGTGTTTTGAATTCAGAATATTTCCCTGTAATACCTACAAAGCTATACATACCTGAAGAGCACGTGCTAGAGAGGATTAGGAGACAAGAAAAAAGGGCATTGGCAATGCTGAAATCAGCTTCCTGACCAGAGAACCAAGCAGTGCAAGCAGAATAATAGCCCTGCTTGCATGAACAGGTAACATGCTTTATCCTTACTGACAATCTGTAAATAGAAATTATATAAAAATAAACTTTAAAATTAAATAAGTGAAAAAGAAAATATACAAACGCATACAAAATTCAAGAATACATCTATTAGGAAAAAAAAGGATACCTGTATTTGTGATGATTTATCTTGTGTTCAGACTATACAACATTATCACCACAGTCCAAATTTATTTTTCAAGTTACAGCTTAGTATTCTGCGTTATTTATTGCGTGGAGCCAACAATTATGAAAAAAAAATAGATTTAAGAGCATTAGGATGACAGAACCATTTTGTCTAATCTGTTCTAAATTGTCTGTGAGGAGGATGCTGCAGCATCACCAGATAACTTGGTTCCAGTCTTTAACTATCCTTGTACTTAAAAGGGTTTTCCAAATATGTAGCCTGTTCTTTTTGACTGTAAATTAAGATAACTTTTTCTTGTCGTTCTACAACTCGGTACAAAAGACCATTGGTGACCATCTTCTTCACAATAATCTTCAGATGTCCTATTATTTTCCCCAGTCTTCTCTAGACTAAACAAATACAACTTTTTTGAAACATACCTTAAAAATCTTGCTTTCCAAACATCTTTTCACTCATGTGTTCTCCTATAGATTCCCCTTCACCTGAAAATTGAAATAATTTTCCTTTTTTAGACTTTATTTTAACACAGAGATCAAATAATTCTATTCACTGATTTTTATTCTGGCCATTTTGCATGTGTGTTCTTCGATGTTGTGTCATCTGTGAAACTAGGTGGTACCCATGTTATTTGAAATTTTATGGACCTGAGCAGTAGGCCCCACAGACCCTTGAAACAAAACACATCTCTACATCTCTTTGGTAACATTTTTTGGAAATCAGTAATGACAATTTTCTTTGAATACAGAGCAAGTCACTTTTTATTATTTTTTTTCCTTTACTTCAAAAAACTGGATAAACCAGGGATTTTGTATATCTTCTTAGTTTTACAGTTAACAGCTAAAACAAGAATTATAATATTCTTAATAAATAAACAGACTGGATGGATGGATAGACAGGCATAAATCTAGTTTTTCTTTGAGAATCAAGCGTAATAGAAGTGAGATTTAACTCACAGCCTGTATCTCTCTCTATTGTCTCAAAATAGGTAATGTCTGCTGAAACAGAGTTAGAAGGATGTTGATAGTTGAAGAACACTAGGAATCTCTTTTTGATTATTACACAACTACTAGTTTGTGGTAAAAATTTGTCACATTTTGCATTATTTTCAATGAGTTTTGTCTGAATGAAGAAGAAATGTTGTGGACCAAGAAAAGTAAAACAAAGGAGTTAAGATAATAAAAGATTAATTCTGCAGCAACTGTCTGTTCACATTTATTCCCAAATGCTTGGCTTTAGAGAATCCAGTCTCTTTACTTTTTTTACACCATAGATGGTTTCTTCCGGGAATCTTCAGATTTCTTCCTTGGAAACAAGGTGGGGGTGGGGGGAGAAGAAGCTATAAACTGCAGACCAGTTTATGACATTCGGCCCAGATTTTCCAGTTCTTTGCTCTACTTCGCTTGCA
This sequence comes from Platysteira castanea, assembly GCA_013397175.1. Taxonomy (NCBI): domain Eukaryota; kingdom Metazoa; phylum Chordata; class Aves; order Passeriformes; genus Platysteira; species Platysteira castanea. The sequence goes on from VYXC01000364.1 coordinate 453,112, forward strand.
CAGACTATGTGACTATACCATAATCACATACGAAAGTTCTTCTCAGAAGTGGTTTCTACAGTTTGGTTTTGCTTTTTATTATTCATATAGTTTATTCATAGGGTACTTTCATAATGAATTTCTGAAATGTAGCAGTTGTTCTTTGTAATGTGGTTAATCTATCCATGTGCCAAACATCCATGATACCTAGGTGAGCTCTCAATAGGCTAAATGAGTAAATAGGCTGAAGGACTCCTCACAGCACTACACTCCTGCTCAGAGCTACCCAATCTCCATCTCCAGAAAGGCCTCTACCCTTCAGCCGAACTTCTGAATGCAGTTATGTCCTCCTTCCATACTTCAATTTAGCTTCCAGCAGCTCCTAAAAACCATGTCCCCCCACTTCCTCTGGAAACATAAGCAGGTAATCCATCAACAAGTGATTATTTAAGCAGGAGGGGTGGTCACGGAATGTAATCACAATGAAGAGAGAAGCAGTCTATGAAGACTTCTCTAGCAGGCCTGTCCTATCTGCTGTAAGATTTTTCAGAATCTCTTTTTGCAGAAGTCTTGAAGCAACTCTTTTCCTCAAAACAGGAACTACCAGTTCTGGCAGTTCAGACATTAGATTTAGCATATATAATGTACTCCAGAGAGAAGTGGATAACTTCAAATATTTTGTTTGACTGTTTCATGTAATTTTCTATAACTATACTCAAGGGCATCACAGTATTGTAATTTTATATAATTCACCTGCATTTCCAAAATAGGAGGGCATTATAAGAAAGAAAACTTCTTTTTTTTTCGGCTAGGTATGTAATATATGTGACAGATTTGCTTTATGTTATTCTCTATCTATGTGCATCTAATTCCAGCTTCTTACATTGTTCATTGATATTCTCTTCCTTCTTTTAACATAGTTTCTATTATTAGCAAAAACAGAATTGTACATTCATACTACAAAAGGGATTTTTCCTAATGCAGTTGCCTATTTTGTTCCACATCCAGTCAATGGCAATATGGTAAAGCCAGAATAGCCGGTTTTTCCTCCAGAAAAGCTGCCTGCATTTCTGCAGAACTACTTCTCCAGCTACCAAGTCTACAGGCAAATTTATGCTGAATAGTTGTTATGATGGTCTATTTTCTTACCAGTGTTCCATTAAGAATAATTTCACATTAAGAACTGTTTCCAAATCCCTACTCCTAATCTCAAACTCTTGGCTATTTTCCTTTGATCTATCTATAGCATCCTACAATTTCTTTCATTTATGTCCTTTATGTCCTCAGTACTCACCAGAGTAGCTGACTGCTTTCAGAATCTGTATTTGTTTTTATTTGAGCAGTTTATTTCCTCTCTTTACCTCTAAGTGACTTAAAAGACAATACTCAACTGAATGCTAACAGATCATGTTCCAGCATTGTCTGACGTGCCACATTTTCCTTTCCTTTTTTATTTTCTGTCTTCAGACTTAAGCAGTTAACCCCAGGTCACAAAGTAGTCTATGAAAGTAATTTCCTTTTCCCTTTTTGTGCAGTTTTTCCTGCACAAAGTTTTCTACAACCTGTAAAATTAGAAATTATCATGAAAATAACTGGTAACTTCCCAGGTCAAAATGTGACCTGGAACCTAACAGTAATTATATCACATACTGAACACCTGTCCAAGTAATACAGAGATTGCGCTAATTCCAAGACATTATTGTATATCCTTTTTTTTCGAAAACTGTATAAATATTCAATAGAGCCCTTATGCTATCACGTGATTGATGAGGTGACTATTTGATACTGAAGCAGGCCCACTTCAGCATCAGGTCCTTCTTAAAAGTCTCAAAACAAAACACCACAAGCATATTTCAGGCTTTTATCCTACAAGGAGGTCCACATAGATGGGACCCAAACTGCATTTTAATAATGAACTAAATCTATTTACCCAAATGGTCCTACTGACTTCTTTATTGTAACCTTGCTTATCTTTAAAAGCATATTCAGTCATCTAACTGGCTTTCCAGTTTCTATTTTAAAATACTTCCACATCAGATAAGTACTGCTTTCCCTTCTACTGTCCTCTGACTTTCTTAATTTGCCAATTGTTCAGATTTGCTACGGTTTCTTCCCTTTTAATTGTCACATATTATATCCAAATGTAATACATTAATTGGCATTTCTGGTCAAGAAATAGTAGTCTGTAAGATTACTGGTTTTCATGCCATTGCATTTTTGATTTAGACCAAGCTAGTACAGCTGTAATTACTGTCAACTGGATGTAGTTCCTAAGGTTACGTCTGTGTTACTGAGCTAAAGAGGGCTCAGGCACATACTCGAGCTCTACCATGTGATAATCCATGCCATTTACCTGTTACCCTGCTCTTTGGTATGCTTTTGGCTGAGGCCAACAAGCACTTGGGTAAAATACTGCAGGATTTGAGGAACAGCATGGGTTAGGGACTCTTCTAACAGGCAGTACAAATGAGGCTACCCTGGATCAGGAGAGCAGATGGGCTAGCCAGGCAAATGTGAGCTGTAGTTTGCTACCGGCTCTTGACTGGGTGGTGATGCATTTTCTTTTCTAGTACAGATGTGACCTAAGAAATTAAATGCAGCTAAAAACTGGTAAAGAGATACCTTCATATGATGCCATTCCCAAACCTGCACAGAGGACATGAGCTGTTGGTATGGGAGAAGGACAGACCAGCATTAGGCTGACTCTGACTTCCCAAGGGCATGCGAATTCTCAGCCTGTGAGTAGGAATGGACATTGGCTACCTTGTGCTACCTCCAGTGAGCAGAACAGGGGTACAGAATCTGGAACCCTTCATATTTTCAGATTCTTTTCTATATTCTCAATTACCATTTTTGTTCGCTGCTTCTTCAACTATCTTTTCAAATAAATGATCCAATTTGTAGGCAGTGGTCTTAAGACTTCCTTCTATTCAGCATTATTCTATGGGGGAAAAAAGAAAAAAATTAACTACTCATGAAGCTTGAAAAAAATCTGCTTTCTTGTGTTTCTTTAAGAGTTTCACATACTTTCAGACTACATTAGCAAAATTATACTAATTAAATGGATAATTAGGCTTTCTTAGCATCACATGGTCTGAGTTCTCTGTTCTTTCTTTGCATGATGGCAAGTTTAAAGTTCTCCTTTTCAGTTCTGTTTCCTTTTCTCCAACTTTATACTTCACTAAACATTATTTTACAGTGGAACCTCTTATTTCATTGCAGTGTTACCCTGAACCAGCTTTTTGCTATTACTCTTCAAACTCATTATCTGTCTGTCAATGATTTTCACAGTATGCTTACACTTTTTCTGGTCTTTTTATTAAACCAGAAGTATTGTGCAGTCATAAGGTCTTAATTTTAGATCTAGTATCTCCTTTTTTCCTGATCACTATCAGATCCAGTATTGAATTAACTCTCATTACTTCTTCCAGTTGTTTTAAGTACTATACAAAAATCCTGTAACCTATTTTGAAGCACTTCTTGCATGTAACTCAAATTCCTCGTTTACAGCTTTTCGTACATTTCCATATATATAGCAATATAGGTATGTGTAACATGAATATAGTATGTCTGTATATATATATATATGATAATCATAGAGGCCCTCATAAACCGAGAGAAAGTCAAACAAATCAAACCTTCAACACAATCTTCATGGATTTTGCATCTTCCATTTTCATTTGTGAAATTATTTCTGTGTCCGCCAGCCATGTGATCTGCAGAATCTGCAAGCAGGGTGGTTGTTTTATAAATTGTGTTACCTTCACCTTATATGCCTTATATAGCTACAGATAGTTATATTCTATTTATGTCTTAGCCAGTCTTGTTTGTAATGCAATCAAAGAACAGTTCTTGGAATTTGTAGGGGTATAGCACCTCTCAAGACCACCTGTACCTAAGCTGTGTTTATGAACAGAAAGATCTATTTTTTCATTATTATTTCCTGCAGGACTTTATAGATTAAGTACATTCTCACATCTCAATGTAGCAATTCACTAAATTTTATTCTCCTCTGGCAAATGTTTCCCCATGGTTATACTTATTCATTTGCTGAAGTATCTTTCCCGTTTTGTTAGTATTTCCAGCTATGCTTTCCTTGCTATTCCTAATATATGTGAAAATAGACATTGTAACCGATTTTTTAAACTGAGATCTTATCACTCAAAAATTGCAAATCAAAAATACAGAAAGTTGAGTGTAAAAACAATTTTATCATCAAACTGCACGTCCAAATTTTAGATCAGTAGTATAATCAAAAAAGCAATAGTTTTGTAACTTAAGCTACACCAATATAGTACTCTCAAAACTAGTTTTCGAAAACTGTACTAAGTCAGTTTGATGTATTTCCTTCTAACAGTAATGTGCCATTGTTAGAATTGTATTATTTCTCTCCATGAGCAAGGCCTGATTCTATAACAACTCTGCTGTAAAATGAACACGAGTATTAGGTCACAGATTATTTCAGGATCTGTATCACATTATATTATTAAAAGAAACAACAAATCTTCAGCAACCAGCAGTGACTTAATCGTATGTTGTCAATGTGCATCTTTTGCAGATATACTGCAGAAAGCCCCATCAGGTCTTACATAGTTTTTAATATTCTTTTGTTTTCTATGGATAATTTTCATATAGTTTTTCTTTATAAACTTAGTTGCAGCCAATGCAACTTCATTTTAGCAAAAACCTTACTGCTTCTGTTGTTCAACACAAACTCCTCATTGGTGTAACCATTTTAGAGATTCTGAATTTCCTCTGCTTTCTAATCATTGTGTGTACTGTCATCCTCATGCTCAGTAGACACATCCGGCAAAGGTGCTTTGTTAATGGCCTCAAAATTATGCACAGTCCTGCAGGTAACTACACTAGTTAAAAACTTTTAGGCACCATAAATGACATTCTCACGCACACCTCCAATCATTTTCTAGTATATCTATTATTAGTGCCATTATTATTGCAAATTACTGTAAGTATCAGAAGAGGTTACAAAATCATATTTTACACATATAAAGCAAAAGTTCTAAACATCACTGTTTATGTTTTATCATGTCATTCCTTTTACTGCAATCCAAATAATTTAGACTATCTAAAGAACATTTAGTATACCTAATAAAATACGTAGGTATCTATCCCATAAAAAACATTAAATATTATTCAGTATTTCTGCTATAGCAGAACGTGATTTTCAAGAATTCTCCTGATTTTATGCATGTATACCTTTTAGTTGTCTTTTAAAAAAAGTTCTATCTCTTTATATTGCTATCAATATACTCAAGCACTCTTTCCAATAGCATTTTTCTTTATATGCAAACAAAACTGAAAACTTTTGGCATACCATTTATGAACACAGCATGGTTTCATTCAGATGCTCTTTTTAAGTTAGCATTCCTATATCAAACATGTAACATAAGTCTTTATTATTACAAGAATGTTTATCTCTGTCTATAGCTACTATTCCATTGATGCAGGAAGCAAGGTACCTTGATCCTCTGAAAGCACATGTATCATAAAAAAACCTAAAATGCTGTCATGAATTGCTAAGTTTCTTCTCTGCTTTACTGGAAGTCCTAAAATAGCAGATCCATCCAGCATTTAGAAGTAAATATATTTGTGAGTATATATGATTGTGCTCAAGGCAATATTCTAGGCAAATAGATGCAAACATATGAGAAAAAGGGGACCAGTACTGGACCAAAAGAGTTAGGAGAGACTGGTATAGAAAGGAACCAGAAATTAAGGTTAACTAAAGGAACAAAAAAAAAAAAAAAAAGGGAGAAGACAGAGAACTCAAGAGAAGGAGAGACCTTTAACAGGTACAAATCAAGAAAATATTACCAGAGGGAGAAAGAAAATAATTTTACCTTTTAATAATTACTATACAGAAAGAGAAATTTCACTTTTTAGTAAGACAGACTTTACCAGTAGACAACTTTGTAAGTCTACCCCACTTCTTGTAAGTGAGCCATGTAGGACTCAGTTGTTAAAATAAAGACTAATGCTGTGTTTTATTACATTTACATGTCTTTAATATGAATTTTATACTCTTCACATTTGATTTTACAATTCTACAAACATCTTTAAGTTACAATTACATTGGGAAACCAATACATTTTATATGAAGGCAGAAGAACAATATTTTTTGACTATTCGAACCATAAAAAAATTCGTGAGTGCCATATTCTTCTTTTTCTATGTCTTCATTACAGTACTATCAGTCAAGAAAATACTGGTATCACCATCAAAGGAAGGGTCAGCAATCTTCCACATCAGAAGTTAGGAGAATACTTTCAACATGGAAAGTAGGATTGGCAGAGAGGTAGCAAGTGAAAAGCTTCAGAAAGGATGGCAGCTATAAAGAGTCAGAAAAAAAGGAAAAAAAAACAGGGAAAGATAAGATAACAAGATTGAAAAGGACAGGAAAAAACAGTACACAGGAAATGGCAACAGCAACAGTCGTGTTTATTCTTATTAGAAACACTACAAGAACACTGACAGAAAAGGTGGGGAATAAGGCAGCCATTCTCAGACAGGTCTAAAGAAAAGATCTACTATGGTATGAAATGCTCAGTAATTTCTGAATTAAGGTGACAGGCCAGTCACTTAACTTTTAGTTTGAACTAGTCAGTTCAGAGAAGGATTCTTGAGAAGTCAGCAAACTAAAATGGGCTCCTCCAGAGGGCGATTCATCCCATCCTAAGGTCTGAATCTTAAGACTCTGAATCACATATTTGAAATGTAATTAATTTTGTGAAGTTCACTAGGTATTTATGAACCTAGCATCTTATCTTCAAGTTGAATATTTATGGATAACAATGTCTGGATTACAATAATAAGAGATTCAGCATATTTTCAACTTCCTTTAATGTGAACAAAGAAAATTTACTAATGACTTTCATCTGCACAGAACATGTAATAGGTCTGTGCTGCATAGTATTTTTTACTACTGAACAGTACTTGTGTGCACTACATTGAGCACAAAAACAAAGCCTGACCCAAATAAAAGGAAGTTTGCTTTTCTGTTAAAACTAATTATGTACTACTGGCTTTATCTGCTGTAAAAAAAAAATTTAAGCTTAACATCACTGGGATTCTCTATTCCAAACATTAAGACACAATTCATGACATATCACATTTAACTGATACTTAAAATGGCACTGCTGATATTTGAGTAATTTTTTACTAAATACAGTAAATACTGCTGTGAAAAAATGCTGAAATCCAATGTCATGGTCACGGACACATATTATAATTGTTATTTTAAACAAACTATAATTAAATAAAAGAGTCATGGGTGAAGGGCTGGTTTCAAAGTTGGTATACTGCCCAGTCTCTGTGCAGGAAACTTCGGTGTGGAACTGGTCTGTGGAAACACCCTCTTCATACCACCTTCACCAGCTTGCCAGCCCAGATGCAAACAAGACTGTGTGCTTACAGAACAGCAGTACCAAAGCATAAATAATCACAGAAGGGGATGGGAAAGCGAGCTTTCCTCCTGCGCAGTGATCTGAGGGCTGGAATACACCAAAGGGACAGTTCACTGTTGGCACTTCCTTGTTAAAATGGAAAATCTGAGAGACATAGTCCTGGGACTGTACAATTCATACCTATTTGGAGACCTATGCATGCAGTGGTCTTCCACTAATAACTATTTCAGAATGCGGTCATCTTGATACTGCCTATTACATGAGGACAACACAGAGTTGTCAGTTACAATGCAATTAAAAAGACATCTTTAAAATCTAAATATAATTGAAATGAGATTTTGCACTGAACAATTTACATGATCTAAACCATTCTAGAATCATGCAACATGAAATAATGTAACATCAATGCAAAACAACACAACAGCAAGGTCTAACTATAAAATGGACCAAGAAGTCTCTTATTTAGAACTTCTAAAAGTTTTATCTACATTTAATTTCATTTTCCTTTTAGAACGAACATAAAGAGTACAGTTATGTTAGTTTTTCAGTATTCATATCATTACTGGCTGCCCTTAAAAACTGCTGCCCAGTGACACAGACATGGCACAGGAATGGGAACCCTATCACACAGCAATTTATAGCATAGTTCTTATGCTGACCTATCTCTATCAGCAGAAATTAATACACTACATTCCAAAAAGTAGATGTTACTATTCCAAAATTAATTGTGAACTGGCACCATAAGACCTCTCCCTGCTCCACCCATTTTCACTCTCTGTCCTCTTCAGCAACGGGGCAGTTTTAGAGGGGATGTTACTCTGGCAAACATCAGCTCAGGGCTCAGTTACAGTGAAGTGTTGCTCAGGTGAACAGTTAAAATGTTTTATGCATACCACTGAGTGAATGTAAGAAAATTGGGAGATCATTATATCCATAGTTGAATGGGTTGTTTGCATGGTAATTCATGAAGATCAGTTATAGTCACTGTATGAATATTTTTTAATTGCTCAGTTTAAAAAGTATGGGATTTCCCTAAACATATACTCTTGCTATAATACTATATATACTTACGGGAATTATAAGTATGATGGAAGCACACCCATGAACAAATTACTGAATTAAACTTTTTTTTTGCAATTTCCTAATTTATTTTATTTTATTACAGCTTATGGGTGAAATCCACACTGATGTGTAACCTGTAATGAATGCCAATGTAAGTAATCCATTGTTCTACAGCTACATTTGGTTATGAATTGATTAACTTCGCCTAGTCCTGCTGAGTAACAGTTAATTAGCAGTTTCTATTTTCAATTTCAGTACTATTACAGTTAGGTTTCACACAGAAATTCTGACACTCTTAACTGTTATTGCATGCCTGCTTGTGCCTTTTCCCGAATGCTAGTGACTAGAATTGACAGAAATATATATTTTAAAATTGGTTTTGATTCTTTTCATGTCTAATAGCGGGGTTTTTAAGAGCTAACTTGGGAAGACAAACATTGAGGCAGTCATCATTTGGCCCTGAAAGTCAATTTAAAGCCTTCCTTAGAAGCGACTGTGCTAAAATAAAAGTGCACAATGAGTAAAGTACAGCTCAGAACAACAATTAAAAACCTAAAGTCTCACTCTGTTTTCCATGTAAGCACAAAGCATAACATATCTGAGTGCTATATAAAAAATATTACTGTAAATACTCACTTGACTCCTCTCTTTCATCCTATTATTTTCCCTATGCTCGTTAAGGTTTTTTATAACTTTCCTTCTGTAAAGGACAATAATTTCCTTCTGCCCATTTCAGTTTCTTCCTTTGCTTTTTCCTACTCACCTGCACAGTTTCTGAAATTCCAGGATTTAAAAGGGCTATGGATCCAAACCTGGGGTTAAATACCAAGTTCTGAAAGCTTTTAGCATGGCTGAAGATCAATAACTTAATTTTACGTGTTTGTGTTCTCCTATTTCCAGCAAAGATATAAAAATGAATCTATTTAGATAACTCTAACCTTAAAATGAGATCACCATTCTGTAAAGAGCTATGCCCAAACAGCAAAACATAACAATTTTTACTGATTTGAACTATATCATTATCTAAGGACACGTCCACTTCTCTCCTTTAGTAGCCATTCTAAATGATGCACGCAATGCTTCAACAAGTGAAATGATTCATGTCTTTAAATGTTTATAACTACCTTATTATAAGATACTTGGGAGATAAAAATACCTAGTGCTAACACTAGTATATTGTACACAAATATAAGTATTTTCTATGCTGTAACAATTCATAACCAACATTTATTACCTGCATCCATGACATACATTTTTAAATGCCAGGTCTTGTAAACACAAAATTCATCTTTACAGTATTTTTTTCAAGTAGCTTAATAGCCATAATATCAAATGTTGTTTCACACATAGTATCAACATTTGATGTTTCATTGACACAGTAACAGGAAGCCAGCTCAGTGTAAGTTACTTTGTAGAAGATAGTGCCAAAACTTCAAGGTGTTACTTCTCAGGAATCATGAACTCCTGCAGTGTTTAAAGATAAAATGACACATGACAAACAACAAAAGTAAAGCCAAGTTTCAGAGACCAATATTGACTAACTAAAAGAATGATCTCTATATTCAGTGTAGAAATCTGACCAAGAGAGAAGCACAAAAATAGTTTTCTATTAAAATAACTTACACTCTTAGAAAAAAACCCAAACCAACCAACCCCCTACCCCCCAAAAGTATCGGGTTTTTACTATTGTTATGGTGATCCTGGTGCATAATTTATTTGTATAGTCATGTGGTGATAGGATTATTGAGTTCCAAATTTGAGCAGAAATCATGTATCTCATTAGCTAAGTTTAGTCATAGATATAAGTACACAATCATAACCAATATTAAGAAGGAAAACTCTTAAAAGCTTAAGACTTATGAAAAGATACGTGCCAAGAAAATCCCACTGCATTTAAAAAAACTCCTTTCATTTAAGGGGATGTCCTATGACACTGCTTTCAGTCTTTCTGCAGACTCTTCAGTCTTCATGAACAACTTTTTAGGGATCTGCAAAATCATAATTAAGAAAAGCAATCCCACTGTCCATAAGCTTCAATTTATCACCAGTAGGTGTAATAATCCACTGAACTAATTTATTTTTAGGAAGATCATAGATCACAGAAAAATGCAAATCAAAGGGACCAAGCTTTAGAAATCCAAGACTTTTTTTCCGCTGTTTAGTAAGACAAACATTATCTAAAAGTCATAACTCATCATGTGGAAAAAACTCCATCATGTTCTTATGAGAGCTACAGGAAAGGGGAAAAGGAATAAATTAATTCATCTACACTCAGCAGATTTCAAATGATGGCACATGTCCCACTCGGAGAAGATGCAAACTGTATGCTCTAAAGGAGAAGCATTACTATTGTGCACCCAGCTTTCCACAGCACCTCATTTGAATCCTTTTGTACTCAGTGATGAGGCCATGCTGCCAATACTGTGTTCAGTCTGGGGCTCCTTGCTACAAGGACACTGAAGTGCTGGAGCACCAGAGAAGGGCAATGGAGCTGGGGAAGGGTCTCGAGCACAAGTTCTGTGAGGAGCAGCTGAGGGATCTGAGGTTGTTCAGCCTGGAGAAAAAGAGGCTCAGAGGGGACCTTATCTCTCTCTATAATTGCCTGAAAGAAGGTGTGGCCAGGTGGGGGTCGGTCTCTTCTCTGAGGTATCCAGTGACAGGACAAGAGGAAACGACCTCAAGTTGTTCCAGAGGGCATTTAGATTGGATATTAGGAAACATTTCTTCAATGAGAGGGTTGTTAAGCACTAGAACAGGCTGTCCAGGGCATTTAAAAGACATGTAGACACAGCACTTAGGGACACAAGTTTAGTGGTGGACTTTTACTGTTATGTTTATAGTTAACTTGATGATCTTAAGGGTCTTTTCCAATCTAAATGATTCTATTCTGTGATTCATTTGTCTGTCTGCATCTGCAGTGCAGAACTCCACAGACAGGAGGCTGAAGAAAATATAGCAGGACAGAAGACAAGCTTTAGATGTGAAAGATTTATAGGACCATTTGTACCTTTGCATGTAATTGTTCCTAGAGTAAGCAGGAAAGTACGTTTTCCACTTAAAAGGGCCATGTGCAGAAACTGGAGAAGCTGAGGTTCCAGAAGACAGATAAGGGTGTAGCTAGGACAAGTGTGGAGTGAGCTAGAGTCAGATAGAGAGTTGTAGCCATGTTCTCTAGTAAAGTGATTTTCAACTGGCCCCAGTGTATTTATCCAACTGCGGTCTTCCCAATTCTTATTGAAACTCCTTCTCTGATACTTATTCCAAATTCTTCATTCACGTACACTTATTCTCAGACCTAACAATACACCCCATCACTGCTTCTGTACCCATATGCCTTGCCTAGACTCATAAATCCCTCTCTCCTGTCACTCACAGGTAAAGTCAGGAAACCACCTTTTTCCACACTATAGCAGAAGTCACTCTCTCCTTCCTTACAAGTTGCTTTCTGACATAAGGCAAAGATTCCCCTCAATCTCATATTCAGCTTGTAGCTCAAGCCTGAGCAAAGGCAACATCAGACTCATGTAAGCTAGCAACAGGTATTTAGCAAGATAACACAAAAACAAGCACAACCATCCTCATTTTCCACATATGTATCAAAAGATATGAGTAGGAAAAATGGAACACAAAAAGGTTAAACAGAGCACCTGCCAACTTGCTTTATCCTTTCTAAAAACTATTGTCAGTATTTGTTTCTAGTATTTTGTTTAAATTTCATAAAATACACTATAATGATTTTAGATCAGACAAATTATTTCTTTAAGATATTTCTTTAAGATAAACATATTTATACCACTTGAATATGGCTTACAATTTGGCGTACCTCAAATTGGGCACCACTGCAATTCCTAACACAAATATGCACAGAAGGTTGGAAAAGCTAGTATCTCTATAAATTACTTATGGATGTGCTTATATAGTACTCAGGACAATGAGAAGTAAACTATGTCAAGGGCAACTAAAAGCACTGGTAATATAAATATTTTATGATGCTGGAAAATTTTCAGTAGTAAGAAAAAAGTAATAAGAGACATGATATGAGGACAAAGAAGCTTTTTACAATGTAAAATTTTCATTCAAGGAAATAAATTAAAAGAAGTTGATGAAGCACAACTGGGATTTTTGAAAAAGTAATATACAGGTAATAAGACGTTCATAATTGTAAGGAAAGTTTATGCCCGTTAATAATGACAGAATAGAAGATTTTAAAATCTGTTTTTCTGGCAACGAGAAATCAGGCTGTAATTCAAAGAAGGATTTATATTGTAACCTAGAGGAGGTAACAAGTTTAATCTTTGTCAGATGAGGACCCAAGACTTGAAAAATTGCACTTCTCAGAAAACTAAATCTACTAGCTGGGAATATATATGAAAAGTAGGACTGGTGAAGAATTTTAGGGATACTCAAGGACAACACAACAATTAAGAACCCCACATTTCTGTTACTGGAGGAGGTGTAGTAGAGACAGAAGGATTAATGCACCAGACTGCTGTTCCTGGCTCCCGTCTGGGCACCTCTTGCTGTTGCTTCTTGTGGAGAGGCATGCAACTTACCTAAAACTGGGAAGGTAGGCAGTGCTCTCTACTTTTTCATATACTCTAGAACATCAGTTCCCACTTTTTTTTGAGCAACAGATCATTATCAGCCCTAAGCAATTTTCAAAAGCCACCACACACCCATCTGATAATACTTTTAATTGGAAACACTATTTAAAGCACTGTTATGGTTTAGCCAAACAGGTGTTCAATTCACCATAGCCTTGAAATCCACTCGGGGTTTGCAGACAACAGCTTACAAACCATTCCAGCTGTTGCAAAGGTACAATGCTATCTTCTACTCCATCCCTCCCTCCAGACCTTCTGGTCACTGTGTGAAACATTTCTGCTTCATTTTCTGATTTCCCTCAGGATTAATTTTAGGGCCTGCGACTGCTTTTAGCTTCTGACGTAGCAGCAAACTGGTATTTTCTATTGCCCACAGGTTTGTGAACAACAGAAGTAAAACTGATCTGCCCACCCCTAATATTGCTACTGACAGAAAAAGGAACAATAAAAAAAAAAATCTACAGATCTAGGAAAATGTGAACAGTATACACTTGATTCATGTTTAAAAATTTTCATTGATCAATGAGGATGACAAACTCTTATTTACAAATCATAAATGATTTTAAGAAATTAACAGAAGCTGCTAAAAATGCATGCAAACACCAGTAAGATGGCTTGAGAGCCCTGGCTTCTCACAGCAGCATCACATTACCTATCACTTTAACAGTGACATTCCAACCCTGTAGCAGGCAAGAACTCCAAGTTCAAAACATGTCCTTTAAGCTCGTTGGGGTTATGAAACTCTAAGAAACAGGGAGAAAGGATCTTCTCTTCATTTTGCAGCCTCTGCTGTTAAAAAGAACAGTTAAAAGTCCCTGCCTTCCTGAGTGGCAGGACTGGTCACAGCCTGCTGAGCTCACCGTTTACGGGCCGATGGCTGCTGTAATCCAACAGCCACTGCCTCTCTCTGATGATGGATACGGCTGAACAGTGGGGTCAGCGATATCTGGCCACTGTGACAGCCATGGCTCCTGGATCACCACAGGTCCTGCTGTGAGATCCTTCTGCACCTCTTCAGGGTCAGCATTAGGTCTGACTCCAACTGTGAATATTTTCCTTTTATCATCTGAAATCTTTACAACCACACTTTTTCAGACTGCTTAGGAACAGGTGGACCAGCAAAGGTGCCAGTACAAACCTCTGTGAGGGGGCAGCGTTAAAACTGCCCATTAGTCACTATACTGTTCCTTATCTTCTAAAACCCTTTACTAATCCACAAAGAATTTTAAGTGACTCCATACTTCATTTTGTTAACAGTCTTCAGTCACAGAACTTTTTAAAAACTTTTGGGTCACCTTTTCCTGTGCATCTGGAAATGTCTCCTTCAAATAACTAGCAATGCTCTAAGACAAAACTACTTGTACAAAAGCCATGATGGTTGCTATTACACCTATCCCTGTTCCTATTAATTGAATACTTTATCACAACCACTGGCAGTTTGTCTGTCATGGTAGCCTGACTTGTTAGTCCATTAGCCCATGACCACCCCTAGAATCCTTTTTAAAACTAGGGTCACATTTGTTACTTTCCATTCCTCTGTTATCAAACTAATTTAAGTATCAGATTACACAGCACAGTTCACGGTTCGTTCACCAATATAATTCCTGAATTTTTCTAGGACTGCTAAATGAACAGCATATTATTGGGTAATTTATTAATAATTATTCAATCAATTTGTTTACAAATCTTTTCTTGATATATCAAATCTGAACTATTCCCTATAAAAATCAACTCCTATTTGGGGATGTCCCTAATCTCCCTGTCATAAACCTTGGAAGTGCAGTGAGTTCAGTTTCCTTCTGTACTGGCTTTCACAGCAACTGCCTCCATCCCACCAACTAGCCCAGAGCTCTTACTAAAGTTCTCCTATTCAGCCATAGAACCACATAGAACTACATTTTGTGGTTTTTTCTGGTAAAATTAAACTATCGCATTACATTTTCTTTGGTACATACTGCACCACTTGTCTGCACAGTACAATCTACCATCTCTGTAATCAGCTGGGCACCCAACATTCCATCCTCTCTGTATGATCTACACACTGGCATTTCAGTGTCCCTTTAAAAAAAAGTAAAGGATTCCATGCAGACCCACTTACAGAAAGAGGGTGACATACCTGGGGGATTCCTGGTTGAATTCATCCTTACCACTTTTCTGAAGACTCATTACTTCCAAGGCACAATGGCAGCACAGCACTATGAGAAGCAATGTGCCAAGATACCAAATAAAACTAGTGTAGGTTTCTTCCCAACAGAGATCAAATGGCATTTGAAAAAAGGACTGATGAATGGCACAGTTGTCATTATACAAGATTTCTGTACCAAGAGATGCTGTGTCAGGAATGGAATACACGAAGGATGCTACGGAAGTATAAAAAGTCCTTCTGCCTATATTGCAGAACTTTGTGATACTTGCATTTACTTCCTTACATGAGAAGGGAAAATCTGTTCTTACTGCTGTGGAGAAGAGAAGAGAGTGATGCTTTCAGGACACAATGCCAGTAGCTACGGACTTGAGTTTGGCAGCTGAGAAGGCCTCTGGGGCTAGCATTTTCTCTGTTGGCTGCAAGTCACTTTCTTTTCCTCTGGTTGGAGCACCTTCTTTCTGCATTAAATATGACGTGGCACTAGGCACAACACAATCCAACAGCTACACTGCAGCAACCAGTGTAGATTCATTATTATTTATCTGTACTACCATAAATCTCAGAAGGCCTCACCCTGGGCCACTTTGTATTATGCTGGGCCACGAATAAACACACAACAAAATGTAGATACGCTTAAATTCTACATAAAGAGGCAACAGATGGATTATGGCAGAGTCCAAGTGCAATGACACAGTGCTACTGTGATATGCATTGGCATTAATGTACCTGCAATATAACTAGTATGTCTAGTTGGATTGCTTAAAGCTTCACAGTACATAAAACTTTTAAGAAAAAATTAAAGGGAAGATAGTGAACAATTCTGTTTATGAAGAAGTCAACCAATCCATGAGAGGCAGCTGAGGAGAAAATATTCAGTGTGGTCTGAAAATTTAACGACCGAATGATGGAAGTTGGCATCAAAAGCTGATCAAAACCAGAGTCACCCTCTTGATACTGAAGGAGAAGTATCAGGTAGAAGTAGTCTTGATGAGCCTTGAAAATAAAGACAGATAGCTTATCTTTATTACTTTAAAATGAAGCAGGAAATTGAAAATACCGAAGGAGTAGGTTTGGAAAATGGTATTTACAGTAGAGCAGCACTTTGACAAGCTAATGAGCAAGCCAAAGCTGCATTTGGTCAAGGTAAAATAAAAGATTTTCTAATAGACTTGATCCATGAAAAACCTGCTGACAGAGAAGAATGTACATCCTTTAAGGGTTGGACAAAGATTCCCAAAACGCAGGTTTACACTAGATTTGATGACAAAACAAATGACAGCATGATGGTATCATTCATAAAGGATCCAGAGAGGTTTTGTGAGGGCATCAACCTAAATACAAAAAAACCTACTAAGAAAAGACCAATAGTTGTAACTGAAAATAAAGAACTGAGGATATTGCTTAAGAAAATTTTCATGCATTAAATCTGCTTAGGATTGGAAAAGAAGAGGTATATGAAACGCATAAAACATTGTTTTTCCTATAAATACTGTGAAACAAGAAAAGTCTTTCGTGTCACATTTATTACTAACTTGTTACAGCTATCTATGCTACCATGTTTTGACTTTCAAGGGTTGAAGAAAAACAATGTTCCTGACGTTACAATGTGAGGAGTGCCTCAATCGACACAAAGACATGCTACATTCAGGACAGTCACAATACAAGCAGAGTGCAAACAGCAGTAGAGGAGAAGATCTGAGAGACTTACAACAACTAACATGCTGAATGTTCAGGCACATTCCTTTTCTCTTCCTTCTCAGTGCACAGAAGGAAACTTACTCTGTTGCTGTAGTTTGGCATTTCAGCTCTTGAAGTATTCTCAAGCCCAGACAATGTGCAGCTGTGCAGCAAATGCCCACTCCCTACATTCCAAAACATCATCTCCTTCTCTTGATATCTGTTTTCTTGCTTTGTCCTGGTTTCAGTCATTTATAGCATCACAGCACGAGTTAAACCAAAGAAACAATTAGGTCAGGTACTCAACAACGGGTAAGCAGCAGTGAGTACTGGAGAGCTGGTTACAGCAAGAGACTATTCAGAGTTCCTTCCAAGTATTTGTAGCAGCACTGCTGCAGGCAGAACAGAGCTATGCCCCAGTATTATCTCCGTCAAAGTACTGGGAAGCTGCCACCACGGGAAGAGGCAGCAGTCACACCCAGGTGATCTGCCTCTCAGTGGTGACCAGAGAAAAAATCAGATATAGACGAAACATGCAGAGGATTCCACATATCCCACTAACTGGCATGTCACTTTCCTTCCTTTTCTCCCTGAAAGTAGATCTATTCTGAGACATTTCTGATCTAGACGGACAGCTAAAAGGCTGTGTTTAGGAGGTTTTTTTGCAATCATCTAATCTCCCTCTACTTTTCTTTCTTTTACCCAACTTACTGCAAGTAAAAATAGATATGGCTGATAGGATTAAAAGGTGAAAATAGCAAACATATAGGTCTAAACAGTTTAAAAAGAAAATATGTTGATCAACGTCTTTTTATGCAAAATGAAACATCCAGTGTTCTCAAATCATGATTTCATTTCATAGACAAAAATCTCAATTTCATTTTATAATGCAAAATCTCAAAAGAATTACTGTTCAGGTTTTTTAACTAGAACTCTGAAAATGCCCATCCTGTAATGAACATAATAAAATTGTGGTTTGAGTACTGTTGAAGGTGATGCATTTCAAAATCATTAAGTTTTGTGTTTGAACAAGAAATTATGGCTTCTGCTTGGCACTAATTTTATTTAGCAACCCGTTGTCTTCTGTTCTTAGTTGTAACTGTAATCTTGAATCCTCAATTCATACTGTAATTCACATGTAGTCACAGAGTCTTCTTCAACACTTCAAAGTTCTTATACTCCTCTCCAACAGAAGAAAACAAAAAACTTCGAGAAAAGCATTTACTGAAAGTTTTAAACTTAAATCTATATATTCAGTGCAATGAAAAATACCAGTAGCTATCCATTTAGTTCCCCTTCCAGGTATATTTTCCAAACCTATATTAAGGGTTTTGTTTTTGGTTTTGGGGCTTCTGTGTCTTTTGGGTTTTTTTAACTGGACTCTCTAGTCTACTTCTGATCTGAGTCTAGTATCTTTTTTGGTCTTGCTCTTTCTTCAAATTACTGTCATTTCACCTTTCTTGTGCCAAGCAATAAAAATAATCCCATGCTCCTTAACCTTTACTTATCAATTATTATCTGTGTCCTTGCTTTGTGAGAAAGAATCTCTAACTGTCCTTACACACAATTCTTCTAGGTCTTTACAGCCCCTTGATAATTATCCACACATTCAGTAACATTTCCAGTTCTTCCATTTTTTTGATACTAAGACACAGTTGAAAACATCCTTGAATTTAAATACCAGAAAGGAAATACAACATCATAAAAAAGGGCACAGAGTTTACAACACCCCTTTTGTTATACAGGGAAAACACGTACATGTAGTTTTTTGCTCATTTGTATATAAAAATATGAGTCAAAGCAATGACTGTACCCATAGCCACAGGAAAAGAACTTCCTCCTTAACCCAAGCATAGATATTTATAGTTATTTTTGGGTGAATCCACCAACATATGATATGGGTAATATGTAGTTCCTGCCTAAGACTATAGCTAATGAGCATGTATGATCAAATTCACTCATAATGCCAGCTCAGTTTAATTTAACCAAGGTACACTGACACAATATAAGTGTGTATTTATTAACATTTCAATATTCAACCCACTAAGACAATTACGTTAGTAAATATCTAGTTTGCAATAACTACACAAATACTAGTGGAATTAACAGTTTTTATAGATCTATAAATTTCAAAAAGTTTATCAGTCAAAGCAGAGAGCAAGTCAGAGACACACTATTCTGAAAATAAAGAAAACAAACTTAGAACTCCCTCCCTAATTGCAGTAGGGAAGAACTTAAGAGTGCCATGGTGAATTACCTAAGAATAAAATCCTTAGTGGGTATGCTGTATATATTTTCTAAAAAGAACTGAAGCAATTTGACATGAGTCAAACCTCTGGATTCACATTTTTATCACTATTAGTTTGCCAACATCAGTAAAGACTAACTATTGAAAAAGTCAATCATTTCGATGTACTTACAGCTGAATTTTCTCATCATGTGACCAACTATCCACAAAGCCTCAGTGCCATTAAGAAGGTTTGAGGAATATAGTATTTGGTACTGCCAAAAAAACATAATTAAAAGAATGCATGTGAATTATACTAATTTTCTAATTAGAAATGCTTTATGATTAATTCACATATAAGTACACATGGGGGAAAAGCAGGACTTACATTATCCCAATTGGCAGGTTCCAATACAATCAATGAGACAGTGACAGAATGCACAGTAAGGAGTCACAGCAGAGTCCTGATCTTGCAACTGAACTTTCACAAAAAGAACCCCGCACTACTGCAGAATCTCCTGAATTTCAACAGGGCCCTACCCACACATAATCAATTACAGAGTCTGCCTATGTGGGAGTAACAACAGCGAGAACAGGACCTGTTCCTCCACACACCTGCAAAAATACCAAGATTAAAAAAAAATAAAATTAGTAACATGCAGCAAAACCTACTGATAGCCTGTTTTATTACAGCATTTAGCACATAATAAAGGCGTTCCATACATCTTTAAGTTGCATATTATTTATAGGAATTTCTAGCTCCTTCTTTAAAGAATGTTGGCTCAAAATTGCTTATGAATTTTACATGTAGTGACAGCATATTATGGAAGCTTTTACTGACATTACTTGAAATTTAATTTTTTAATTATCATTTTCTAAAGATTAATTATCCTAATTTCTTTGGTCTATTGTACAAGTCACTTTTTAGTGCTACAACCTTCTTAAAATCTGTCCCACAACACCTGCTTTAGGGACACAGCACAGGCCTGTGAATTTATTGACATCTTCATGACTGAAAGTATCTGATCACATATAGTAGCATCCAAGACCAAAGACTTCAAAAATACATAACAAAAAGCAATTTAGAATTAGACATTTTTAGACTAAAAAGTGGCAGCTTTTTAAAACAAAAAATCCTTATGAAAATTCTTTGCTAAGTTTAAGGACTTTGTGAACACCATTTAAAACACAGGAAGCACACAACATAGTGTTAAATAAGAATACAACACCACTTTGCTGTTCACATAAAACTTAACATCCATTATTTGACCCTACTCCTCTTATTAAAAACACATCTATGTTGATCTTTAAAAGGAAAATGTTACAAGTTACAATATTTTTATATATTATAACCATTTAAAAGCAGGTTAGCCATAGGTTCCATTAAGTAATATTTAACTGGTGATACTAGGCAAGACTACGGGTGATAAAGATTTTAAGAACCAATAGATGGTAGAAACATGCAAAAACCCATTTCTTCATTCCTTTGATACAGACAGCTCTGCAGAAACAACAGTACTTAAAAACAAACAAAAAAGCTGGGACCAAATGAAAGGATTTGAGAATCTAATAGACAACCCAAAAGTTTCATAAAATGGAATGCAGTTTGTTTGGGGTTTTTTTTGGTGATGCCTAATTGTTCTCCTCTTGGCTTTGATTTTGTGGAAAAACAAAACAAAACAAAACAAAACATGGAAATTAGCAGAAAATGGAAAAAAGTATCACAAGTTTTTGTTCCTTGCCGCCAGGTTGATAGTTTTCAACTGGGCAGGAGGACAAACAAAGAAGCTGACATTTCAAGACAGTTATCTTATGATACTGAACTGTAAGTGTTTCTTCTCACGTTACTTCTTTCAAATTTTACATTTCATATGCATGACTCTTAGGCTTCTGTTATTCTGAGAAATTCAACTGCTTCTAAAGAATATGCTCCAGCACTAAATTTTGTTCAAAGAGTGTTGTATCTTGAGCTCTGTCTAACAGTACACAGAAAATTGAAAAATATCAGACATATGCCAAGTTAGTGTGCCTACCTGAGCTTGTACAGTGAGTGACGCAGCACCTCTGGCATGTGTAACCTGCCCATTTCTCACTGACTGAGATGAATGGACAGACAAAACCTTTCAGTACAATTTTGGTGACAAAATCACATGGCTACAGATCTAGCATTTCCCAAGTTGCAATGCAGTGTGTAACTTGATGCAGCCTGATCCTAATATCGTTTTCTCTCCTTGTATCTAGCTCCACATCTTTCTTCACAAAGGAAGTTAATTGGAATACAATGCATATTTTCTGAACTGTTCCAAGAGGAGTAGGTTGTAGGATGGGTCAGGGATACATAGCTGAAGTCTTAATTCCAGTTAGTTTCTAGAGAGAGCTGAAAACACAGTTTTACAATTTTGACAGCCTAAGGAATAGCTCAGAGCTAACATCCAACCAACCAAAGAAATGAAATAATGAAGCTGTCTCAACAGTTCCCTTCTCTGACATGGACAAGAAAAACATGTTTCTAATCCAGGTATATAAAATACCATATCATGGAATGATTCACAATTGGTTTGGGAGACTAGAAGGCCCTGGCAAAACCAAGTTTTTTTTAATGACTAGAAGTAATGAAGTCTAGTTACCTACCAGCATGCTTATAGGTGCCACCAACACACTTGTGCCAAAGGTAGCCTGGCAGTTTTCCCATTCCCTTCTAAACAGATTTCTCTAAATTTCAGCTTCTGATGTTTAGCAGAACAAGAGGCAGCTCACATTGTGGCTAGGTCTGAGCCACACGTTGACTGGCAGACCAAGCAAGCATGCCGACCTATAAGGCAACAGGTTGAACAGAGCAGAAAATTTCTGAGTCCATGCTGCAGTTCTTTCTACTGTGGGGGCACTAATTTGAGACCCTTCTCTACTCACAGCTGCTAAATTTCATTCAAATTGCAGAAACTTGACTTTGTGACCTCTATCTCTATATGAAATGCAGCTGAAATTAAGCAGTGGATTCAAAAGTTACTAGGAGATAACATGATCCTATATACTTTGTTTTGCTCAGAAACTAGGCATGAAAACACTGTAGCATAATCACTGTGAAAATAATGATTTTTATGTCACTTACTGTTTTCATTCAGGAGTTACACCACAAAGTCAGATACAACAGAACACAATAGTTACACGGTGATAGCATGAATTAATCCAGAGAATGTAGAGACTGTTTCAATAAAACTGGCTTCATTTTGCCAAGGTGAACAGGGCCCTAAATACAGGTGGCTTCATAAAGGTGAAAATTTAACAGAAATACAATATTATATTTGTTTTTTAACTTACCACAACTACAGCTGCTCTTTATGGAGATCCCTGCTTCTCTTCCAACTCCATACTGTCTTTCGTAAGGCTTAAGAAAAGTTCAATGATACACAGTTCAATACAACAGCCACATCAAGTCTAATCAGTCTATTCAGTATACCTGGACTTTTGTGGTTTTCTTTTTTTTTTAGAATAAGCATAGTGATTTTTAAAGCATCACCTTAAAACCCTGATCTTATTGCCCAGATCCCGATATCCCAAATTAGTGAATAGTTTTTAATAATCTGTAAAACCCAGTTCCTTTTCTATAAATAGCATCCACAATGCTCTCTTTACCCTTTCTATTGATACAGCACTAAATTTTTAACTCGTGTATTTCTCACTAAAAAGGCATATTTGAAATCAGATGGCTTTATTTGTTGCTGGATTCCAGGAACTGATGAAGGAAGGAAAGAAATTGAAAAAGTATAATCACCTCTCTAAAACTCCAGTAAAAAAGAAGAGAGATGAATAGTCAGTGTGGAAAAGTTAATAGAAAACTGGACATTAGAGGAAAGGTTAGCAGGACACAACAGGTATAATAGGAGTCAGGGAAGTGAAAGTGATTCAACCAAAAGGGGACAGAACAAAAGAAACAAAGTTATATTCTTAGCAAGGTAATAAAAACAAGCTTTTTAAAACTGTTTGACACTGGCCTACCTCTCCAACTGTTGAAGTAAAAGAATTACATCAATTCAAAAAATGCCTTAAGAAAACCTTAAAACCATTTAACTTTAAGCATTTGGAGTATCTAAATTCTGCTCAGCTGAACAACTAAGGAAGTGCTTAAATTTGGAAATAAATTTACATCCTATTGTTATTTTTCACTAGGTCTGTAGTATCAAAAACACATTCAAAACTGAGCACCAGCTCCTTACCCTAATAACACTCAGACTTACACTTTGGTGCTAGCTGGCATACAGCCCATTGGTTACCAGACAGGCAAAGTCAAATACAAGATGCAAGGGACTAACATGGATTCAGACTCTTCTCTCCTATACTCATACAAGTATTTTTACTTAAGTGTAAGATTAACTGTTTGATGAAGAGAATGCAAATAGTTAAGTGCTCAAAGTTAATTCAAGAATCAGCTCTCTAAAAGAAAACTGAAGAAAAAATGGCTGAGAAAGAACAAAGAAACGGATTGTTGAATCTGTATTAAAAATAAATGACCTCAGGGTTACATCTCAATGCACTGTGCCTGAAAACTGCTGCTTCTTTCTGGTTTAAGCATTAAACCTTGTTTTTAAAACATGAAGTGGTAAAGAAAACCCTGGCAAAGTTTAAATAAGTTTAGTGGTTGATAACAGTACTGAAGTAATTCTTAACACAGGGTGTAGTTCAGATATTGGCATAAATGGCTCAGCATCTCTCCTGGCTATTTAAACACATCTGTGCTTCCAAACCCAGTTTGGTAAACAGCTAGGACAAGGTTAATATCCCATATTCCAAGAGGATAAACTGTGAAAATCACACGCCAAATAGGGTTCTGTCCCTTTTCTCCTTACTCTGCAGTACAGTTACTAAAGGAAAACAGAAATTGAGCCGTTTGTTGAGATACCAAAAAAGGTCTTCAGCATCTGTCAGCATTCTCTGAACTTCCGGTCACTGTGATCCGTATACTGAATTATGAATCATTCTGTGCACCATTATTTTAAACTGTCACCTATCTAAATTACCAGGAAGCCAACATCAGCACTTAACAACTATATTCTTACACACGCAAGCCCCTGCTACCAATACTCCATCCTTTATTTATAGCTGCAAAAGAAAGGAAACCCCTTGTTTTTAAGATCTATGCTTAATAAATCTAGACATATAAAAATCATTACCTAATGATTCTTATGAGTAAGGTTAAAGACCTGGGTAAGGCAGTCAGTTAAAGAGTGAATTAGTTCCTCTGTATATTCAGTCACCTTCTCACAAAACAGCTAAACAAAACGTTTTGGTCTTCTCAGGAGAATTATGAGCACTACTAATTTTATAAATGTTAGGAAGCTCAGAGTTGAAAATTTCCCAGAAATTAGGAAACTAGAGAAGGAAATTAACAACTTGCATCAGTCTTAAAAGAAACAAATTGTACAGCAAAAGAGCAAACAAACTAATACTAGCTAAAAGCACTTCCAGATCCCTCACTCCTGCATTCATTTCAGTAGCATTTCATTTAGTTGCAGGCATACATATCTGCAAAATTTAGGCTTCAGTCTTTCAAACAGTTTCACATATCCTGAATTTCACTCTTCTAAGTAGTGCTACTGATAAAACTATTCATGTTAACAGAGTTAAGCACATGCACAGGACTAAGGTTAAAGAAATTAAGAAATAAATAAATTCGCTTATGAACTCAGTGTATCACTAACAATTATTTTTGAAGTTGAGGACAGTGAGGAATAAAGCAAAGCTTGAAAAATTAACAGCTGAAATATGGGGTGTGGAGGAGAAATTAAATTATGGTCCCAGAAATTACCCTACAAAAATCTAACTTCAATACCTATAAAATAACAGAATCAGTGCTAAACAGAAAAAAACAATAGAGCATCCCTAACTTAATAGTAATGACAACCACACTCTTTTCTCACCATTTGATGAGTCTTCTTCAGTTCAAGGTTGAAGTTCATGGGTGCTGTGGAGAAGATCACTTGGCAATTGTTCTGCTGTAATTAATCCATGAATAAAGAATGGACTTCAATTTTCACAGATACCAAGACAAAACTTTTCACAACCATTAAATCCACATAAATATTAAAACCTCTAGAAGTTATAATTAGACCATTTAAGCAAACCTTTACCACAGAACCTAAGTTTAATACCAAATCCTTTCTTAAATCCTCAGGGATACGTTTGTTATTGTGAGTCAGGCCTATAGATATGTTGGAGTCAATACTACAAGATGTTAACAAAATACAGAAACCCAACCTTTCGATGACTACACTGCTAGTCTTTATGCTATATTGAGCATTTTAGTGGCTCCAAAAAAAATCTAAATGGAAGGTTTGCTATTGAAAAATCAGGAGGTAAAAGAAAAAAAGCTCGTTTTATTTTTCATGTGGAAGTCCATAGGAAATCTAATAAAGTATAAGCGTGTCCTAAGCCAGCACATACTTCTTGCAGTCCTTACAGTCCACAGAAACATCCTTAGATCAGGTTTATTCTGGCAAATTCAAAACTCTCTTTTCATTGTACAATAGTAAATGCTGACCACTTTAGTCCTTTCTAGATTACGACCTCTATCATTGCTAGCAAACTAAAACTGCAAAAGCAATGAATTCCAAATCCTGTATTTGTCAGGGTAAATTAGAGACTGAATGGCAACAGCAGAAAGTAAAACACACATGAAGGATAATGCCCAACTACAGTTACTAGGTTATTAAACTGAAACTTTAAACTTCAAGTGATATGAAATTTACAGGGGAGGCCTGAAGGGAGGCTTAGATGAACCTATAACAAGGATCTAGAAGGCTGGATGAGCATCAGGGGCAAGGCAGGGCTCAAATTAGAAAAATAAGCAGGAAAAAAATACAACTTCCCACTGGTTGTATGTCCATACACAATACAAACACTGAATACCAAAACAATATGCAGGTGTGCAATTATTATAATTATGTGGGTGTATCTTAGTGCCCCCCAAGTGGTCTAACTTACCCAGGAACTGGTGCAGATGAAATGGAATAATATACAAGAAGCCAGGCTAGCCAAAGAATCTAACTAAAAAGTTACACGGTAATGACACAACACCAGTTTTCATTACAACAAATTCCTCTAATCCTCATAGTTGTAAAATAAATCTTAAAAACATATAGCAAGGTAATTTGTAAAGTAATGCATGCCTGAGCCAGAAGACAGCCTCCAGCTTTCTAAACATCCCAAGCTATGAGCTTCTGTGTCATTTCAGCAGACAAGTACCTTGCTTTGGTTTTGCCACCTCTCAACTGGATCTAAGCAGTCCAGTATAGCCAAGCACGAAGTCTGCTGCACATAGAACACTCCAAGTACAGAAAGCTGGGGGGATGTCATCTCAGCAATGTAGGTTATTATAAGCCCCTCTTTATACTGATTTTCTATAGACTTTTAATTTACCAATTTGGGATCTCAGGATCCTCCAGGGCATAAATCCAGGATTCCTAAAGAAGTGTCTTCTAGGTCTCTAGACTGGACCCAGTTATCAATAGTTTCCTTCATCTGACATAAGAGAACCTGTGCAAGAAGTGGGAATACAAGTCGTAATTTCTAGAGAGAGAACTTTCTCAGGGCTGGTGAAAGTCTAGGGAATGAAATTGCCTAAGAGCTAAGGGCCATCAGAAATCTAACTGCAGCTTGCTTGAAGAACAAAACACATTATTTCAGCCTTCCCTCACCAACATAAAGACATAATGTGTATGGAAGAAAAGACAGATACAATAAATTGAAAACATTCAATTGCACATGCTCCTTCCCCTGACAACAAGAGAACAGGTAATATGACAAATGCTGGTCATATCACTTATTACCGTATGAGGAGATTCTCTGACAATCTAATGGCACTCTCTGAGGAGAAGAACCTGTAATGCGGGACAGGCACTATGAGGAGGTGTTCAGATAGTGCTGTAATGAGAACTGCATGAAGAAAGGAATCCATTATAGAAACTGCAGCTTAACCTCATATCTCCTACCACAGCAGATAAGACATACACCACTCTGATGAGCCCAAGTTGTTTGGAATGGAAATTTGATCTAAAGAATTGACATCACTTTTGGTGAGGCTCAAAATCCCTTTCTTTTCCTTCTGTCTTCAGCTGTGTTCCTGCTGTGACTTTTTGGCTTGGCTAGTCACTGAGGAAACAAACTGATCATCCTCTTCCAGATGCTACAGCTAAAGAATGCAATAGCTACCTCATCTTACATGGATTTTTACATTACAGCAACTGCCTTTCTCATTTGTTCTAATTCTCAGTTAAAGATTTACGCATTCTGATCCACAAATTATTATAATTGTGCATTATTTAAGTTAAGAGATATGGATAGAAGGTGTAAACTAAGACTGTTACACTAGGTTTAAGATTTAAGCAGTCCTAAATAATTCTGAGAATGATTGTGTAATGTCACTATTAGCTGTGTAAGTCCGAAACACAAGAGCATAATAATGAAGAGAACTACTCAGTGTGCTTACACATAATAATATACATTTCAGTCTGTGCATTACTGGGGCCTATGTGCCTTAAGAATGGAACCTGAGAGCAAGTACAAGATATTAGGGGATGTAAAAATTTCACTTTCATTAAAAATCTTAATGAAATCTTAGGAATGATATCTGCAAGGACAATAGTGTCCTATTCATATTAGAGAATACCATGTATCATAGAAACAGTGTATCACAGAATACTGACATACTATCTTCTACATCTTATTTTTATATTAGGGTTGGAAAAATGGGTGAAAAATAATAACTAGAATTATTTTAGGACAAAACCATACACATAAACTAAGTACAGAGAAGCGGTATCAGCAATATCATAATTTTTTATTTTTCTTCACTGTTTTCACTGTTATTTCTACTGCAAAGTTTTCTTTTCACAGGCACATAACTTTGAGGAAAAAAAAACCCAGAAAATATGTACTATCATTCTTTTCAGTTGAAAGGCACACTTTTTGAAAATTTTGCTCAGAGTAATTTTAATAAAAGAAGAGCAAAAAAGTAAATATAGCGCAAATCACTTATATTTCCTCCTTTTTAATAGAATGGCTTTATGACGAAGTTTTTTCATCTGGCTTATTTTCACTGAGAACCTGGTTTAAAAAAAATTAGGAATCAGTTTCTTTAGCAGTACCAAATTTCAATTCAGAGGAATATATAATAACATAAATGCATAATATTAGATATGTGATTACTTACATGTAGCCTTGCACTACTTTTTTCCTTGAGGAGCTCCAGAATTACATACTTTCTAAACAGCAGTAGTTTTCGTAGCCATGATGGTCTAAGCTTTTTGAGGCCAAAGGCTTGGTGTTTTGTACTGCGGCAGTTGGTTTAAGAAAAAAAAAGAAAAAATGAGCGAGAGAAATAGAAATTACCTCTCCGTTTCAAAACTTGTTCTGCTTATATTTTGTCAATGCAGCTCTAGCAGGGAACAGTGGAATCATGAAAAGCATTAGGCCCTGAGCCTGCTAGCGCTCGTCTGCCAGCAGTCCAACCGAGTTCAAGAGGACTTGCTCACAGACGTGAAGATTTTGAAAGTCAGTGGGAACAGAGCTCCCGGACTTTCATTATGTACTTTTGAAAAATCTTCCCCAAATTCATGGGAACAACAGTTTGCAGGTCTGAGGCCTCTGCTTTCCTTTCCCTTTCTAAAACGCGCATCAGATTAGTAAAAAAACCCCAAAACACTGAAGCCAGACAGCCCGAGGAGCGGCTGGCAGGGATGCGCTGGGTCTCCCAGCCGAGGCAGCGTCCGCGGAGCTCCCAGGGAAGGACCCTTCAGCAGGCACAAGTCAAGTGCAGACGGCGAGAGGCTCGGGCGGCACTGTAGCCTGCCTTCCCCCCGCGGCTTTCTGCAGCTCGCTAACCTTCAACTCGGCTTCCCCATCCCTGAAACGCGGGTGGGAGCACTAATCCGGCCATCAGGTACCTTACGATCAGTCACAGCTTGGGGCGGAGGGGAGGATGCGGCGTGAAAATGAAAGTTCGCGTTCTCTCAGAGCGCTCTGCGCGCAGCCGAGGCGGGAGCGCTGCCCGAGTTGAACCTCGCTCCGCCAAGTTCCTCCGAGAGGGCTTTTTGCCTTCTTTTTTCTTTTTTGGTGTGGGGGTTTTTTTGTTGGTTTGCCTTTTTTTTTTTT